>JAJKFL010000042.1:2053568-2606068 GCA_021186555.1 Reticulitermes speratus
GTATTTCCACAAAGGCATTAATCTGCCTTCAAAAGACCAATCAGTTATTACTCTGTAATTAAGTATCTTACTGGTATGGTTCAAGCATTGTGTTATAACAACAGAGGGTTTATGTTTTCTCAGGTATGATAAGTTTGAGCATATCATCCACAATAGTTTGATGGGTCATGGTAAGGCGCGGCTGTTTGTAACACTGTTTGCATTCCAGTAGTCTTATATATTTTTACTTACCACCACTACAGTATGTAATGTGTACATGTTTAATGGCTGTGACTGATTTTGAATATAGGCAAATGTGCAGTCATATACTTGTAGTAAGGTAAATGTTGCGAGAGCAGTGGTGCTGAAGAGTGAAGTCTTCTGGGATGTGACACTGTATTGTTCGGTGAGTAGTTCCCGACATTTTGGAGGATCATAGTGTGTTCATCTTCAGGATCACAGCTTCACATCTGAGGATACATGAATCTTCAGGATAAATTACCATTAAAATTACAGTGGGATGTGACACCATGTAGTGTGGTACAGATACCAGGGGGAGATCAGGTATGTTTTCTGTGAAGTTGGGCATTTAAATATTATTAGGTGAACTGTAGGCTGTAAGGGGTTAATATGTGATACATTTACGTTTTCATCTGATGGGAAATATTTATTTTGTAAGCAGTTTTGTTCAATAAAGATGTCTGCTGTGGTTTCTGGAACTAATAAACTGGTATCAGTCATTAAGACAGTGTTTTGTATTGTGTTTTTGTTGCTGCTAACAAATTTCCTGAAATGTGTGTGTGTGTGTGGATGTCACTGGCTGTGATCATTACAATTGCATTTCTATAACTCATTTTTTCTTAAGGTTAAGGTACGTAATACTGATTTCATATTGTAGTTTTGTTTATTTACTGTACTAACATCCAGAGAGATCCCAGCTTGTGGTGTCGGCCAAATGTGGATTGTTTTTAAGAAGCTAGTCATTGCACTTTCCGGTATATGACACAGGTGTGAAAGAACATTGACCCAAGCAAGACCAAATTTATCATCATGTGCTTGCAAGATGCTCGTGTTACAAACTGCATCTGTGAACACACCAAATAATATTTCATACAGAAGAATACATTTAAAATGTATGTGAACTGGAAATAATGAAACACAATATCTGGACTCTTTATGTAAGTAGTAAATATAATTTTTGATCATGTAGGTCATTTTACTGTGACATGAATAATCAAATGAGAGGAAATATTCTTGACACATTATATGTTGTTTTTCTCTTTATGTGGATAATGCAGAAGTGCAGAAACAGGTGTCAGTGTAACGGAAGATTCATTCCTATTATGGAAGCGAAAATATGCATTCAGCCTGCTTCTACTGTATTAGGAGGAGGAGGTGGTGGTGATGAATTACAAAAGAAGTGTACAAAACAGTTGTATATCGTACTTACAGAAATTTTGGCATGGTTGTCTCAGAATGGAATTTTATGCCTTGCTGGTGAGTTTTTGCTAAGAATGAAACAATTTTAATAATAACTTTCAGAAGTTAAATGGCATGATAACACATGATGAATTTTGTAGGAGATATTAATGAAAAGAGGAGGACACATAAAGAAGAAGAGGAAAAGTTTGCCCACAGACTGGGTCAACAAATATTGGAGCACTGTACCACTCAGTATGAACTAGCCATTTGTCCATAAGACAGACTGCAACTACTGACATTGCGTTTTTCTAAATCATTGTGCTGGCCATCAAATGACATAAAAATATTTACAGTAAAACCCCTATTTAATGAATTGCTGGGGGATTAGAATATATTTCACTAAATTGAAGTTTTCTTGAAATGGAGGTTACATTGTTTATATGGAGCTATTGTCAGGACATGAAAAAATCATCACTAAATCCAGGAACATTAAATCGGGGTTTTACCGTATTTAAAATACTATGTGCTATTTATGTACAGGGACTCCCCTACTTATGAACTGTCAGAGATATGAACAAACTTGTCCATGTGTGTCTTACAGAGGATTATAGAGCCTTTAAAGCCATTCTCTGTGCCCTAAAGCCATAACCTGAAGTATGTGGTAAGGTATACTGTACTGTAGGCTGTTTTCTGAAACATGTTTGAGATTGACAGGACTAAAGTTAAGGCTTACAGACTTCCAGAATCAAAGTCGTCCGTAAGTAGAGGACAGCCTGTATACGATAGGAGGCATGTTATGGTTTGCTGAGTGACCAGGCAGAGGGTGTAGTCACTGACAAATGGCCATAACGTGTACTTATTGTCATCTGCAGGTGGCTTTGAACTGACTTTCTACCAGGCAGTTTCCCTGTATCATTTACAGCAGAGTCTCATTGTTTATTAATTGGGGCTGATACAACAGTTGCAAACATCCAAACTCATTTTCTATGAATGCCTATTTGGTTCCAAGAACTTAACAGAATACCAGTAATAAAAATGAAATAACCCCAAAAAGTATTAAGGTTTATTTTTTTTATTAATATACAAACTCTTTTTGGACACATTAAATGATAGGTGAGTCATATCCCATACAGCACAAAAACAGTCACCCTCACTTAATGAATGACTGAGCTTAGCTGAGATAGACTGAGCTGCAAGTTATCTGCACAATATAGGAAAGTGGGGTGAACCAACTCGCCAGCCATGCAGTCTCATCCTGATTGGTCAGAACCTGTTGCAGAAGTTTGAAACATGGTATTGAAATGAGTGATCACATTTTGAGGTTCAGGAACACCAGCGCTCTACTATACTGTTTGACATTGGTTGTGAAATCGAAGAAAGAGCAGGAGGTAATATTAGTGAACAAATGCAAATGTTTTTTCACATATCATGGATAAGTAGATAAGTCAGCCCTGCCCCATACATGAGGAAGCAGCGAGACAGTGTTCCTGACTGTACTGGCCAATTGTTATTTCCCCTGGTAATGTGCATACACAGCCAGGGTAGCTGAATTGGTTAACTGATCAGACTACAAGGTGCCCCATCTGGAGTTTGATTCCTGGCAGGGAGAAGAGAGTTTTCTGTACACAATCCAGAGTGGCTGTGTCTGTCCTATTCAGTGGATACTGGGCATTCTTTACTGGGGGCAGAGCAGCTGGGGCATGAAGTTGACAGCTCTCTTCCCCCTGCATATGAGGTTAAGAATGACTGGGGCTATACCTCTGCTCGCACTGTATGCCTTTTTGGCACAGACGGACAACTTTACCTTTACCTGGTGATGTACATTCACCACTGATCTAACTTGTTTTGCTAGATGGAATGACTGAATGTCACAGTTAGGTGGTTAGCATTGCTGCTTTGTATTCAGGCTCAAATATCAACCCAGACCTAATATGACCCAGGTTTTCCATACTCTTGTTTATTCTGTCCAGACAAATAGTACCTCAAGTTAGGTCATGACTGCTGCTTTCCAATTCATCATGTAGTAATCACCCTGGCATAAGACAGGCTATAGTTCAGATGGGAAGCTGCTGGTGTCCGTGTGGAGGCCTGTGTGCAATCCCAGGGTAGTCTATGTGGGATTTATGGTGAACGAAGTGGTACTGGGACAGGTTTATCTCTGAGATCTGTGATTTTCCTCTGTCATCTGTCTTTCCATAGGTGCTTCATCTATTGGGGGTTGGTACACTAGGCCCATTTAAGGCAGAGTACTAAGGCTGTCTTTGTCCCACCTCACTCCTACAACCAAATCATCCTATTATGATGCCAAATAATGTGAGATAATGAAAGCATTGTTAAATAAATAATAAATACATCCTCAGTGCTGCATTCTGTGTAATTCCACAGAATATCTGAAGCCTGTGTGGGATGTATGGTTCCATACCATCGGTGGCTAGAAGCCTGTCACACAAGTAAATAAGAAAGGGGCCAATATTTCTTTTGGCTTAGCTGCCACACTGGATAAGAAGTAAATAGTAGATGTTACAAGTGAGGTATGTCAAGCACAATGAAATATGTTGCATTGGCAAGTCCATCTCTCATTCAGTACACCTGATACAAGTTCAGCCTTCGTGATATACTTCAGCTCACATTACTACAAGTGCACAGACCATCTACAGGCATTTACTTAGGCCAAAGGAAGCTGCACAGTTGGTGTGGATGACAGCACTTATTACTGCCCGCGCTTTATGCCTCCCGTACTGTTGCCTGTTGCCCTCCAGCCCACAGCGCTCATGACTAGGGAAGGTTGTATCATTACCGACATTCGTAACAGAAATGTTAGGTGACTGGAGGGAGGACAAAGTGTGACAGCATCAGGACGGGTGTGACGGGGCTTCACTGGTGGACTGTGTTTGTGCTGTTAAAAGCTGTCTTAAATTTACATGCTCACATTAACAGCTGGGAAATCCAACATGGGCTAATACCCAGATTATGGTAGTTCCATACATTGCTTATGCATATGGATGGCGGGTGTTTTACAGTGGGATGCTACATCCCTTAACCTTGTAGCTCTACGAAGTCTGTATGGGCAGGTGTATACTACAGTATTGCTGTCATCATATAAAACTGACAGTGCATAAC
Organism: Reticulitermes speratus; assembly: GCA_021186555.1. Classification (NCBI taxonomy): domain Eukaryota; kingdom Metazoa; phylum Arthropoda; class Insecta; order Blattodea; family Rhinotermitidae; genus Reticulitermes; species Reticulitermes speratus. The sequence goes on from JAJKFL010000042.1 coordinate 2,058,090, forward strand.
AATCAGTAAGCAGAGACTCACTAGGTCAGTCTGAACCAGTCTGTTATTGTATAACCATTAAGGACAAGGAACTGATCTAACTCTCACGACAGTTGTGACAAGATGCCTTTCTTGCTATTATTACTTCCAGGCAGATATTTAGCCCTGAAGATGGAGGTAGCAGGTTCCATTGGTATCCATATACCAGACTACATGATGTCACAGCACAGAAGACTAGTCATAATCTTCATCACTGTGAGAACCTCAAACCATGGACTTATCTGGGCAAGTTTATATACATGGTAGCTGTACACAACTATAATCAATTTGAATATTTAAGATATATGCAGTGGGCATTAATAATGTGTGTTGCATTCAACATAAGATGATAAAAATGTATTTTCAGTGGTAATAGTTATATTTGTTATAAAGTACCATAAATATGAGATATGACGAAATGTGACAGTTTATTTTCAACAGATAAATGAAAGGTGATATGTGATATACAGTACGTCTTGATGTTCATGATTCATTGCGACTGATAAATCCATCGTGAACACCATAATCACAAAACTGTAATCCAATTTCAACATAAAATGCCTGTTTGGTTGCAAGAACTTATGAAATACCAGTAACAAAAATATAATATAACTTCAGAAAGCATAAAAAGCATGGAAGTTTCTTTTTAATAAAATACACACACTTCTTGGAAGCACAAATTACATTAAATGTGTGACAGAGTCTCAATCCATAAAGCACAAAACAATCAACCTCACAAAATGAAAGAGAGAGCTTGACTGAGCTGCACAATAGCAAGAGAGGCGAGAGAAGCTGTGGTCTTATCCCAATTCATCAGAACCTGTCGAAAAAGGTTGAAACAGTCGTATTAAATGGGTCATTATAAGAGGTCAAAAGTTTGGTATTAAAGGGTCAAGTCTTCTGGGATGTTGCACTCAGTCACCAGTTGAGCGGTACCATGATCCTGCAAAATATGGGGAACCCACTCATCTAATGACAGTGTCACATCCCAGAAGACTTGAATCCTCAGTAGCACTGCTGTGAAAACCTCGTATCTCACAAGGGTATTAAAATTGGTGATGACAAAAGGTCAAAATCATGAACATGAAAGACTACTGTATCATGAACACAGTAGGAGGTTCAGTACTTGGACAGTCTATTGCTGAATGCAAGACAAACTTGGTACTGTGCCTCGGGCACACAGCTGCGACATATAAAGTGCTACCACTCAGCACATGTTGGTGTGACGATGTTATGTATGTCTCCAGTTAAAACTTTATTACAAACAACATTTGAAAAGCAATGTTGATAGTAAAAATTAAGTCAACAATTTCAAAATTATAAATACAAGTAACAAAAATATGTTACGACTCACGATCAGTAAGTGCTCATTATGTGAAAATGGTTACCTTATTATTTTATTCAACAGTTCTGTTGGGTGCTACGGCTGTACATTGTTGACAGCTGATGAATCAAACAAAGGCATTGAGCACTGGAAAAATGATACTGACAGGGTGCATGCGGGAGCAGGGGAACCTATCGCAGTGCCACTTTGTCCATCATAAATACTAAAAGGACTGCCTTGGCAATGAAACTAGGACTCCACAGTAAGAATATGGCAACTAGCCAAGTGAGGTATGGATTTATGATGCAAAATAAATAACCTTTTGTATAAAAAGATCAGTCACAACAGTCTTTTTTTTAATATGGCATTCCTCTAGTCATACATGTGGGAGTAGTATTCCTGATACACTTGTATATACACTTCTTTTTCTGCAGGAGTCATTTGTGCAATCAATAGGTCATTCACTTCTGTTACAGGTACGCTCCTGTCCCCAACCGACACCACTGGAATAAGGTCATCGTCATCAGAATCCATGGTGTCGATCTCGGCTGAAACAGGAAACAAGACGAAACAAACAGTACAACAGTATGTACAAATTAACATTCAATATTCCTCCCATGAAAATTTCAATGACAATAAGGAGTGTTATCTAATGTATATAGAGTTCTACCAATCTCCACAACCAATTTAGTTGCAACCATTTTTGTCATCGACAGACTACAAAATGCACTTGAGATCACAAACTGAATGCTTACGTGAGGGTAAAAACAAAATATTTCAGTTTTTCACAGTGTTACTTGAAAGGAAAGATGTAAATATGATATTTAATAAGATCTGAAAAATTCTATGCCCATCTCCTTTCTTTTTCAGTCAGGATACTTAAAATACTATGTTCTTAGACAATAAACCTGTCAGTACGAGGAGATTTAAAGCCTATTCCTAGATTTAAAATTCCTGTTTCTGGATGATAAAGGTCAAATGATTTGAGCTTATGAAAGGAGTAAACAGGTCGAGATCATCAAAACACTTAATCACCAGGTTCAGACGTGTCCAACTGCTTCAGATCCTCATCTCCACTTGATTCGCTGGCGCTGTCTGTCTGTCCAGGGATTACAGCCTTCACTGGTGCAGCTGCTGAGCCTCTCTTCTCATGAGCCAGTAACACAGACATTATGTCCTCCTGGCTCTTTGCACCAGAGCTAACCTTATCATTGCTGGCCGTTTCTAAACCAGGTAGCAAACTGCCTGCTGGTGTCGAATTCTGAAGTAAAAAAAATGATAGTCTGTATGGTGCTTTCTTTCCTGCATTACAGTTTTAAACAGACAACTGCAAAAGCCTTTAAAGCACAAACAGCTGCTATTTGGTATTATGTAACCTACAAGGAGAGTTGGTACAAAGTAGGTAGACATAATCATATCTCACCACACAAAATTTCACACAACTAAACATAATCAAATGTGCCCATACATCACCATCATCATCTTCTTGTTCTGCATCAGGCATTTATAGCTCAGTCACTATAGTGAGTATGCTACAGGCTAGATAATTAGGGTTAATTTCCCAGCAGGGGTCAAGATTTTAACCTTCACCACATCCAGACTGGCTCGGAGACCCACCCAGCCTCCTATTCATGGAGTAACAGGGGCTCTTTCCCTGGGGCTAAAGTGACTAGGGCCCTCTCACTGTCACCTAATGCCAGGGTTAAGAATGTACGAAGTCACATCCATGCCTCTACATATTTTATAGTATAGCAGTTAACACAGATAACTTCACCTTCCACTTACACAGTAACAAATAAAAATAAACTAATAAATAACAACGACACTTTTTGCAAATATCGCGTGTCTGTAATTGCTGGAGAGATCTTTCTTTTAATTTGATACAGGCACATTCACTAGAAGTTGTTCAGAAATCCTGATTTTCAGCCATATTTGACTCACAATGAAGTTAATTTTATTTAAAGCCACAGATGACATTTTTCATGTTTCTTTTTCAGTCTGTTCATCAAATTTCGTAAATATACTACAAGCAAGCTTAAACTGCACATAAGACCAGATACAACATTATGGAGTACATCCTTTCCACTTGTGATATGTTGCTTTTGTTTCACTTTCAATAGAAATAACTCATAACAAAATTCAAATATGCTTTAAAGGTCTATGTAGAAAATACAAAACGTTAAAGATGACAAAGTCATGACATACCTTACAAAGTTTTTCTTTGTGTAATAGGCTACTAAAGATCAACTGGCCGATCTGTATTCTTACCATGACAGCATCTTGTGTGATAATTGTACTCTCTGTCATCCAAATTGGACGTTCCTTCCTTATCGATGTCTGGTCCTTAGCAGCATCATCACCAATCATAACATCTACACGAGTTTCCTCAACTGCAAAACCTTGTGTTCTTGTTGCTTCACCTGACCAATGATCACCTGGTGGCCGTAATCCAGCTGATGGTTTCTTGTTTTCCAAACTGAAATTATGGAGTAATTTTGTCCCAAAAAACTGCAAAGTATGTTTTCTTTTTTCCTAATGAATTACAAAGTTAAAGCCCAAGTTATGTAACCTTTTACCAAGCAAGTTTTCTTAAGTGCTAATGCTTGTGACTTTTCAAGAACTTCCCAGTTCAAGTTAGATATGAGCACTTCATTTCACATCCCTTCTAATTCATTACTAATTACCGTACCATTCAGTGCTGTATATAGCTTGAGGTACTGACAGAATCATTAAGTATGTTGGCGGTCAAATGACAAACGTACAAAGTTTTTACCAACTAACTTAATGAACATGGGTTTGGTACACCTTTGTCATTTTTTAGCACACTGCCAGATCTACCACACACACAGTACGTTCTCACTTATGCTAATGACGTGCTGTGCCCACAGCTGTACACAATGTCTCATGCTTAATTTCACTCACCATCATGAATCATAAGCAACGATACCCACCCTCGTATTGTACTGAGGTCAACAGGTTCCGGTTCCAGAATTTCTGGTGCCAATTTGATGCCTTCAACTTCTCTCAGTAATATGTATAATGGTTCAAGTTGTTCATTAAATTTCGCTAGCAAAAGTCTGGAGTCCTTTTTAGGTAAAGCTGACTGGTCCTCTTCTACCACTTCTCGACAAAATGTGCAACGAAACTCTTGTGTCGCAAAGTCAAACAACTGGTCAGCCTGTAAATATGTTACTAAGTAACAGCTTTAGGCTTTCCACACTGGATTTGTTGAGGTTTCAGTTGTTCTGGGATGTGATGCTTTCTTCCTGGGTTAGTGTTTCATGCAAATTCAAATTAATTTAATGCCGTCTTCATCTTCAAGGGTTGAGCAGTTCACAAAGAGTGCCAAACATGGGAGACAGGTGTAGCCAATTTGTGAAGGCTACGAAAGAATGGTAAGCCAATTGGAGAGGGCCCTTCCAATTTATAATCATTTACTCCCTAGGTCGGTCACTGATTGGTGTTCAGCTCCTTCACTGGACATCTATTAAAGGGGCCCCATGCACACCTCCCCCGATTGCCTTGCCTTTCTTTCGTAGCCTTCACCAACCAGAGCGACAGACCTACATAGCTGCATGTCTCTCCTGCATTTGGCATTCTTCTTGGACCCCTGAACCCCTTTAAGATGAAGGCACGACATCCCTTTGAAATGTCATGAAATGCTAACCCATCGACACAGCATCACATCCCAGAAGACCTGAATCCTGAGCTTCAGCCTTCTTACCAACACACAGCAGGATTGCAGGAGATTATAAAATGTCATCTACATTTTACAGGAATTGGATAAGTTTTGTAAAGTGAATTACCTCAAGATCTGTGAATGTTTTGCAACATGACGGACATTTGAAACTTGCCCTGCTAGTCGCATCACGTTCTTCAGTCTCCATTCTCTTCCTCATTAGATCTAATTTGTATTTTACAACATTGACGAATGTCTGGAAAATGTAAGTGTATTCTTTTAGTATCAATACTGCCAGCTGGGATTTGACATTACATAAGAAAGCTCACCAAAAAATTATGTACAGTGTTCAGTACTGTTTAGACTATGATATTGGCTCTTACCTTATAATTAATGAAATAATAATTCACTTTCTGAGCTTTGCCATCCAAGCCAGTTTCCATTTTAAGTCGTACTTGTATGAATTTGTCATTGCGCAAAGTTGATATACGTGCTCTTAGCATTTTCCGTTCAAATTTCAGAAGTTCACAAATGTCATCTTCTTTCATACCTGAATAAATATAAAACAAAAGTAAAGGCACACACATATCCAAAATGAAGTATGTTTTATGTTCTTTATAGGTAACTGTGAAGTTCACTGACAGAATCTACTCTATACATGCAGGTTTGTAATCTCTGAAGATCCTAGCAACAAAAAAATTACTTAATCTGTCATCACAGTTGTTTGCTTTAAAAAAAAGCAATGCAGTGTAAAAACCAACAATATGGAAGGTGAATATGAACACAGTTTGTGCCTCTGAAACACTGGTAACTACCTACCACTACACAGTGTCTTAACCCAGAATACCGTATTTCTACGTTGAAGATGAAGACAGTACATTCTCCTGAAACGTTGGTATGCCAAACAATTACACGTCTTTATAACCCAGAAAACAGCAATATAAATAAGGAGGTTTGAAAATATTCTGACAGATGTACTCACATGGATTCCGAACTAGCATATCAACAATTAAAGCATCTTCTATAGTATAGAATCCTCGAACAACGAGGCGAGCAAGTTGCTTGAGACTACTTGGAACCTCGGTGACAAGTCTTTCTTCACCCATCCTTGGATGTAACTCATCAGACCGACACACACAACCGCGTGACAATAAAGTGAATACTGGGTACTTTCTAAAGAAAACACAAATACTGTTATCTTATATTAACTCACAAGAGTGCTTTGTGTTTCAAGCAGACAAACCTAACCTAGGATTTTATTTGTATTATAAATTCCAATTATAGTACTTTATAAACGTAACTTATCAACCACAAGTAACAGCAGCAACACATTTATGTCATTATTATTATTCCTGAATATAATCATATACTGTGTCTCAGTTAAGTGTAATACCGTGGTGTAAAACACCACTTCATACCTCTTTAAACATAGCAACGTTTATGTTTTGATACTTGCTATCACAGATCATTGCTAACACGGGTTACCCCACGTCAGATGTGGTACTGTAATCCGTGCATTGATCTGTGACAAAGTTGGCGTCGAATTTGGGCATGTTCAATGGCTGCTTTCGATAAAGTGAAAGTTATTGTTGTTGGAGATTCGGGTGTGTTATTTAATATGATGTTCAGTTCACTACCAAAATAAAACTATTCCGATAATTTATAAAATTATGTTGTTAAGCAGATAGTTTGTGCGACATTTGTGGTTGTCACAGTGGTATGTTGAAGATTCATGTGTTGGGGGTTATTAACGCTGTGTCGTAGCGGGTTATAGTTTTCCAGCGACACACTGTAATATCCAAGACAACTAGAATCTTCAGATTGCCGATGTTCTCTTCCTAGAAATGGTACATGGTTCCCTCTGAAGATTACGATGAATACGGCCTTTTTTTTTTTTTGTGGTTGCTATTTAGAGCTGTTAACGTTTAACAAGCGTGGTGACATTTAACGGAAGACAGTAATCATGATGATAGGTTAAGTAACAGCACGGAAACCGGTTTTGAGGCGTATTGCGTCTAGACAATTGTGGTATCCAATTTTACAGGTCTGTATGCTTTAGGTAAATGAGCCTTGGTAATAATGTGTTTTCAGATATATAGGTGCATAGTTGAAGTATAAAGCTGTCTTTTAAAGGTCCCGATGAGGTTTTTTTCTGATTGTGGTAGCATTATTAGCAGGCTAAACACAGAGTAACTGACAGCAACCACAGAATGGTTTAAATAGCTCTGTTATTTACAACATGTATTATGAAAAATGACCATTTGTAAATCTGTTTTTGCTTCTCTGTAGTAGCTGGGATAAGCTTGTGTTCTTAATGCCAGAGGGATCACATGACACAGACTTGTGCTGAAGAATCCACATAAGTGTGTGGAATTATGTTTAGGCCTCCATATTCGAGGTCTGATGATGTGTAAGGCCTACAGATTGTTATTCTTATTACTTTGTATTTTTTATATTAGGTGTTGGGAAATCATCACTTACATATTTGATATGTCATCATAAGCCTATTAGCAATCCATCTTGGACAGTTGGATGCTCAGTGGAAGTGAAACTTCATGAATACAAGGAAGGAACACCTGATCAGAAGACATATTTTATTGAACTTTGGGATATTGGTGGAAGCAGCAGTCACAGAAATACTCGTTCTGTTTTCTACAATCCAGCTCATGGTGAGGTGTTTGTATAAGTTTGTAATCAGTTTGGATAATTACTATACTTAAAAAAAAAAAGAAAATTGGTTGAAATGAAATATTTTAAGCAATAGTTTTTAATGTGTTCTGATATTTCTCTTTCTGATTTTGGATTTTACTTTTAATTCTAACCAAACAACCTGGCACACCATACACTTGTTATTTTGTCAAGTAGTGGCCTACTCTGAAAGACTGTCATGATTTTAATCCATCCTCTCAGCCACCTGTTAGAATGGTATTTTGAAATAGGCCTTCCCACTGTCCTTTCAATTTTAATAACACTGACTCTTTAGAAGACTGTACTGCATCATTTGGGAGGCCTCCAAATTTAAAGCACTTTCTGGAGACCAGCTGTCCTGGCTGACAAGTTTTGCGGTATTCTGCAGTCCCACCAGGCAAATACAGGGTGCTATCTAAAATCAGACCATGAGCACTTCCTTCCACATAATGTCCAGTTTATTATTCAGTAATAAACCCATCATTAAGTACTGTATAACTGGAGAGGCCACAGTCAGCTTATGCACATCACTGGTATGGCTCACACAATTTGGCCGTAATAGATAAAACTCTGGTATTTCATGTGCTGACTGTGAATGCTGTTTTAAATAATTTTCTAATGACAGGAGGTACATAACTAACTGAAATTAACGTATTGTAGTCAGATGAACAGAAATGGGAAGTCGTCAAATAAAGAAATAATATTTTGTTTTATTAATATATGGTACAATGGGTACCGGGTCTTAAACGGGGGTAATGCGGCCGGAGCGTGGTGTTAACCACCCACCCCCATCTAGCACCGAGGTTAAAGAAAGAGTAGAGCTATACCTCTATTCCCCCTCTGGGCCTTCATGGCCTGTTCTAGGGTGAACTTTACCTTTTTTAGTAATTTATGGCCCTTGCCTAAGCGCAGTTCCTGAAGCTTGTCTAGCTGGCCACCCCTGCTGTAAAATATGAGCTATTGACATCATTGTTAAATGAACCATAAATAAAAACAGTTAAAACTGCATAGTTAAGTAATGTAACAAATTTTTATAACTCGGGTAAATCAACTGCAGTCTTTAACTTCATTCATCCTTCATCCTGTTGTGATAACAAACGATGGTAGAGTGGAACACCATCAGTCACAACTAAAAATGTTTATTATCATGTACATATACAGTAGAACCTCGATTATCCGAAATAAAGGGGCAGACCCAATTTTGGATAAGCATAATTTTGGATAATTCGGAAACTCGGCTTGACGTGATAAGGTGCAATAAAAATAACATTTATTCAGAAACACGTCTTATGTTAATAAAATTTATGGCACAAGAAATTGTATGATATTTACAGATACAATACAACACTACAAAAGTCTACGAAAGAAATTTGATATTGTAGTTTGAACTTTTTTTTCACAACGTTTTTTTGGCTGCAATGTCCCTCCACCGCTTTATCAATAACACATTGGCCGATTTCGGTTAACCCCAGTTTTGGTTAAGTGAAGTTCGGATAACCGAAGTTCTACTGTAATTTGGTTGCAACATGTTTCCACTGGAATAGACATTCACCCTATCAACTCACACAGCACATGATCAGTACAAGACTATAAAGTTCAATCAGAATCTTTATTTGACATGTGTTTCTCAACTACTCATGCTATTTATTTACAAAAACTGGACTATCTCTAAACCAGCATTACATATATAACCCAGCTTCCTGCTAAATAAACATCATCCAGTCAGTACTTAACCTGAATACCACATCTGTTGTCTGCAAGCCACTCGCAAGATAAGAACACTGAACTGATCTCCATTCAAGACTATAAAAAACCCAAGCATCCTTCATATACTCTTTATCTAATCAGCACTTAACCTGATAATCATGTTTCAGAATCTACAGACTGCTCAAACACAACAACCCTTAACTACTTGCTATCCAAGACTACAATATAACCTACAGTCAATCCTCGCTATTCGCGGGGGTTAGGTTCCTAGAAAATCCAGTGAATACGGAAAACGCGAATACGGAACTTTTTTTACTTGCACTTGCACTACGCTTAGATGCCATTATTAATTACAAAAATAATAAAAAATGAGAGCCGCGAGAACAAGGAAACAGCCTCTCCTTGCTGGAGCCCATCTGCAACGCTGCGCGGTAGGCGTCTCGAAATATTTTGCCTGCTGTGCATGGCCATGAATAGCCGCAAGGTGCCCGTGAATGGCAAAAAATGGGTTACACTTTATTTTGTGTGAATGAGCAAACACGGAACACGTGGATAGCGAGGATTGACTGTATATTTATATACATTCCACAATATCCTTTGTAGCAGAATGTTTATACTGTATCAGAACTTGATATATGTTATATAATATCTCTCCAGATATTACTCGTGCCTACCTTGCTGTAACTTTAAGACTGCATCACTATATAGCCCTCTTAAAATCGTACCTTAATTGTAAAATTAGATCTCATTTCTAGTCGAAATGCTTAAAGCTGCATTAATTTTTCTAAGTATTTTTGGTATTCTGTATTACCTGACGATGGCCTATTCGGGCTGAAAGATGTTGTGACCAAATTATATGTATATGTTACAAACATTTTTAGTTGTGATTGCTGGTGTTCTAAAAGCAATCCCATTACAGGCCTGGACAGGGTTCCAGGAGGTTGAGGCTCCCAGATTTCTAGACAATCGGCACATGAAGGTCATAACAGTGAGTCAGTATTTACCACATCGTATAAAATTTTTGTAAAATTTTATACGATGTGGTAAATACTGACACTGTTATGACATAACCAAAGAATTGGTCTATGTAAAAAAACTCCTTAAAATATCCCCTGATGATGGCAGAATAACTGCCGAAATGCGTATTGGGGCATCGTAATAATAAAGTAAACAGTGAAAAAACTGTCTTAGTGCATTTGTTGGTACAGATAAATCAATTATAAAAGATGCAAGGTGAATATAAAGTGTTTTACTTTGTGTATGATTGTAAGGCAACCCTGCATTTTTCAGATAATGAATTATGAAAAAATTGTTGTACATTCAGATGAGTATGGTGTAATTGTGTATCAGCCTTGTTTACATCTTTTCGTCATATGTTGCTCCTGTTTTGTAGGTATCATTTTAGTCCATGATCTTACAAATCGGAAGTCTCAGCAGAATCTGCAGAAGTGGCTGGCCGAGGTCATAAGTAAGGACGGAACTTCACAATCACGAAATTCCGGTTTTGATGACTTCGATCCTGAACAGTTTGTTGGATCAACACAGGTAATATGCATATACACATGTTACAGCTTTTTGCAGGATGCAATTAAGTTGATACATCTGGGTGGATATGGCTTCTCAGAACTGGTTAGGTGCCCCAGATCAGCATTAAAGTCTGGGGCAATGACCAACACATATTATAAAGGAAATTATTGTGGTGCAGGCTTGGGAGTTTTGTTCCACATGGAAACATAGTTATAACATCTTAAGGGGGTGGGAGCACGTGGGAGCTAAGTAGACAGTGCCTACACATGTCTATTTTTTTTCCCCCCAATGGCTCGACTGCCCCTTGGGGGCCTAGGCCGACTCATTGTTCGAGGCTTCACAGTCACACTTTTGAGACCACCACACTCGGTAGGACTCCTCTGGATGAGGGACCAGCCTGTCGCAGAGACCTCTACCTGACAACACACAACACTTACAAGAGACAGACATCCATGCCCTAGCCGGGTTTCGAACCCACAATCCCAGTAAGCGAGCTGCTGCAGACCGCTGCCTTAGACCGTGCGGCCACTGCGATCGGCAGACGTGTCTATGCCCATTTAAAATCCTGGTGTAGTGTGACCACTAGACAAAGAGCTACACAATGACATGCATTTATGGTTTATTATTGGCATGTTTAACTGGAAGTGTTACACTAAGCAGTGGCATAAATAATACTAATAATTTTGATCTTGTCTTGTACTGTGAAATGTTGTTGATTTCTCAGTGCAGGTAAATGCTTTTGTGTACTGAACACATGTGGTACTTATTTTGTGTGTTCAGATTCCAATTCTTGTTATTGGAACAAAGTCTGACCTTTCGGAAGAAGTGAGGACACGCTGCCAGCGAAGGTCATCTACAATTGCAGAAGAGTGTGGTGCAGATGAAATTTTCCTGGTATTGTACTTTTGTTATTACAGTAGAACCCGGATAAGAAGTCCCCACATAAGACGTTTTCCCCTGTAAGAAGTCTGATTTTTAAAGTCCCGAAATCCTATTGCTTTTAATAAGCTTCCCTCTTAATAAGTCTTCCCACTTAAGAAGTCTGTAATCCTCTGGTCCCTTGAAAGACTTCTTAACAGGGTTCTGTTGTACTTTCTTGTGGTGTATGTGTTACTATACTAAGTAATTGCAGTAAACACTGCTTATGATAAAAAAGACAAATTTTCATTTCACACCATTTTTTATTATGAGGCAACAGTATCTCATAATGATTGCCCCACACATTTATGATACAATTTTGAGATGTTGCATGTTATTGTGTTACAGTACCTAACAGTTAGTTCTTGTTTAAGAAGCAAACTTTTCTTTATAGGATTGCCGGCAGGTACGTTCACTGGCAGCTGGATCAAGCTCTGCTGTTAAATTAAGCCGCTTCTTTGATAAAGTGATTGAAAGGCGTTATCACGGCCGTGATGGTATCAGCCCATTCTCAGATAAGAGGCGAATGCTTATTTCACCAAATTTAAAGTTTTATCATAATGACTGATTAATGTACACATTTCTTCTGTGTGATGTTTGACTTCTGTCGTCTAACTTATAAATAAATTCCATTTCCTTAGGGTATTTGTTTAGTGTTTGCATGTATTCATTTATGTTTCTTATTACCCACATATGTTTTTATTTTGCAGCTTTAGTCAGTTAATTTTCTCCATTATATATTTTTTCATTTTAAAGTGTGTATGTTGATGTAATACAAAACTGATGAGACATGGCTTTTAACTGAAGTATTGCATTTTTTTATGTTTGCAATAAGGAGAATGTTTTAAGGTTTTTACACTTTGATCGAGTACGTATAAAAAATAGCAGCGCTGTCTGCAGATCTGTTAATTTACGTTTACAATGAATATTATTTTAAATCTTCAGTAATGTTGATGTTTTGTCCGAATTGTGCTAATGCTCTTGCCGTTGAAGAAGGGTTGAACTGTTTGAGATTCGCTTGCAGTACCTGTCCCTATGTGTACAACATTTCCCAGCGTTTGGGTTCGCGGATTTATCCAAAACTGAAGGAAGTTGATGATGTGTTGGGTGGTGCTGCTGCTTGGGATAATGTTGATTCAACTGAAGAAAGGTGCCCCAAATGCTTCCATCCAAGAGCTTACTTTGTGCAGATTCAAACACGTTCAGCTGATGAACCAATGACCACTTTTTATAAATGTTGTAATCGCCAGTGTGGTCATCGTTGGCGTGAGTAGGTTGTACAGGGAGTTATTATATGCAGAACTGAGTACTGCAGAGCAGGTTCTATCATCAGTTGTTGTACAGCATTGCAGCTCTGAGTGGGTTTGTTGATTCTATGAGTAGATTCTGCATTCAGCTGGACATCTTGTACATTGATAGTTAGGGGTAGGATATTGTTCCTGAATCAGCTTCTCTCTAAGTACACCCATATAAAATGTGCAAATGCAGTTTTTAGAAATTGTACATAGTGCATGTTTGGTTTTAGTTAAAGAAACAATGGTAATGTTACAAATTAGAATGTTTTGAATGTCTGTTCATAGTTAACTAACCATAAAATACTACCTTAGAACATAGTTGTATTATGTTCAAATAAAGTGACTCTAATTTCCAGTATGAAGCACTTAACTGTATAAATCCCTACTGTTATGCTTTCTAGGCATTTGCAGAATTGAGAAAAGTGATTATTAGCTTCGTCATCTGTCTGTCTGCACGGAACAGCTCGGCTCCCAACTGACGAATGTTCATTAAATTTGATATTTGAGTATTTTTCGAAAATCTGTCGCGAAAATGCAAGTTTCTGTAAAATCTGACGGGAATAATAGGTACTTTACATGACGACCTATGTACATTTGTGATATTTTGCTGAATTATTCTTAGAATGAGAAATGTTTCAGACAGAAGTTGTAGACAAAAGCAGAACACACGTGTTATGTTCAGTAATTTTTTTTTTTTTTTTTTTTTTTTTTTTTCCAAAAATCATGCTGTTCATGAGATAATGTGGAAAAATATGGTAGAGCTAGACAGGCCACAGATGACAATATAGTATGGTCCATGCGCGTTGCACGCTGGATAACTAAGGCTACAGGCACATGTTCGGAATATGTAATATTTACTGCTTTTCCACAGCAACACGTTACGCAAACGTGCTTCACCGTTACATTTATACATACATTGCGTGTCTTGTAAATTATGGGATATACATAAATAGATGTACACAAGGTGTTTATGGAAGTGCAGTCACTAGAAACTGGCGATGTGGACATTGTATATGAAAGGCACATATCTGCTGGATTTCTGGAGTGGACTGTGAAATCAAACGATGCTATAGTAGCCCATTTACATCCCAGTGAATGTTACATCTTTTGGAATGTGATACTGTGTAGTGTGGAACATAAGTATCAATGTGATACTGTGTAGTGTGGAACATAAGTATCAATGTTTCAGATGAACTCTTCTACCCTGCAGGTGGAGGTAGCAGGTTCCTTCCAAAGTTATTACCTGTCTGCCTGTTACCTGTTACCTGTATGCAGTATCACATATCAGAAGACCACAATCGTAATTTTTGAATAACAACTTATAATTTGTCAGTCAAACACAACTATGTTTATTCAACAGCTACATGTTTCGATCAAAAGTCAACCATCATCAGGCCACTTTTGACTGAAACATGTAGCTATTGAATAAATAGTTGTGTTGGACCAATTATAAGTGTTGTTATTGAAACTTTGGAAACACAGCCGTAATGTTGAACATTTACATTTACTTACTGCACCTTATTCAGCCAAATGCAGGTTATTTGAACATGCCTTTGATCCTGTAACTTTATACTGTAGTAAAATTGTGTACTTTTATGTTGTAAGCAGAATTTTATCAGCACTTCTCATAGTAATGTAATTACTGGAAATACCTACTGTTGTACAGACTTCATTTACAGATGCAACCTGACTTCATAATACAGTATAATTGTCTATAATACAATAGTCAGTGTATGCAGTACAATACAATACCAAGAGTATTCCTCCCCAGTACAAATGATTTGCTCAGAAGTAAGACTTCTAGCTTGCTCAGAACATGCACATTATGACACAGCAACGAAAGACAGCTGGTTGCTTCCTTGGTTGCTGTCAAGATTGATGTTCTGAGTTGCTGGTGGTAAGCTCCATCTCACATTTATTGCGTAGAAATCCTGCATTCACTGGGACGTCCCATGACAGCTGACATGCTTAGGGAAATGATAAAAGGCACACTGAATGAGCAGTATACAGCATCACGTGTTAGAAACTGGACCCATCTTGCCAAAATAGCAGGACCTGTTTTTAACTACTTCTAATTATTTATCTTTAAGTATAAATTAACTTTTTCTTAATTTCAGAATTTCTGCATGTTTATTAAAGTTTGGATAGGTATAAATATTCTGGAAGAAAGAGAACTTAGTTGTGACACTACAATGAAAAAGTGCCAGATTTCCCATTCATAAAAAATGTAGTAAATTATTGCTTAAGATGCTGAACATATTTGAAGGAAGATTTTTGAGGAGGGAAGTGAAATGGAGCTTCAGCACAAAGATTGAACTTCAAAACCTGAAGTTGAGATATAACTGAACTCTACTGTTTATTGCAGTGGTAATTGCTCATCCTATATTTCTTTTTGCATAGTTACCATATGTTCAGGTGCATGGTTTACTTTAGTAAATGGATAAATGGCCAATCCAATTGGCCGCACAGTCTAAGGTGTGGGTCTGTGGCCGCTTGCTTACTGGGATTGTGGGTTAGAATCCCGCCGGGGGCAGGGATGTCTGTCTCTTGTGAGTGTTGTGTGTTGTCAGGTACAGGTCTGTGACGAGCTGGTCCCTCGTCCAGAGGAGTCGTACCGAGTGTGGTGTGTCTAAAGTATGTGATCGTGAAGCCTTGAACAATGAGGCGGCCTAGGCCCCCTAGGGGCTGTCGAGCCATTGAAAAAAAATGGATAATTGTGCCCAGTTGCAAAGTGTGTCACCAAATGAATGTCATGTCCCATAATACATTAAAACGCAGCATCTGTTTCCCTTCTAAGTTCCCCCCTGTAAGGATCAAGCATGTTACTTGTTCACTGATCAAGCCTATTGCAAGTTTCAGGTTTGGTAACTAAATCGGCAGTTTAATGTGATTAGTAGGGGAATGCTGAGTATGAGTACCTGAATGAATGTATACTTAACCACCCAGGGCTGGCCCTAGACTAGCTGCTAGAAGCTGATGGCCTAACTAAACCATGCTGCTGGCTAAGGTATTTGGCAAACAAGTCAAAAGGCATGAAGGCCTTAGCTGAACTACTGTCGAATTAAAGCAATTATAATTTTTAAGTAGATATTTTTCCTGCAGTTTGACACCCTAGGTGACCGCCTAGTTTCGCTATATGGGCAGGCCAGCCCTATATCCACCATAGGTCCAATTCATCTATCCTGCAGCTGCAGACTGAGAAACAAGCACCAGAATTACGTAGAGTTGAAACAGTTTTGTACAGTAAGATGTGTGTACAAATCCCAGGCGACTGAGTTTGTACAGTGGCATGTTATGAATGTGTAGTTTGGGAGTTAGGTAGTGTGTTTTGGAGGAACATGGTTCTTCAGTTTTTAAGGTAGAAGATGGTCAAAACATTGGTACCTATCAAAGCCCCAGTTACAAAGAAATGCCTTCTATTGTCAGCTCCTCAGGCGAGTTTTGCAACAAAAATAGTGAATATTATTTAATACACATAAATATTGTATTTAAGGTTATGACTATCACATCTCTTGGATGCAAGTAAGCAAAGTGATGATGAATTCATTGAATATACTGTTCAATTTGAAACGTTTTTGAGAAGTTTTTCCATTTGTGAGCTTTCTGTGTAAATGGTGCTCTCAGGTACAAAAGATAATCTTTGGGATTTTGATTCTGTGTAGTGTGGTTAAATAGGTACCAATAAGGAATCATCAGGGATTGACTGAATTGGTTGGTTCAGCAGCATCACTCAACTTGTATTCAGGAGATACCTGACATATCTTTCTAGAACATTGGCTATCCTGGCTGCAGTATTTTGTGGCGTTCCTCAGTACGTCCAGACATGCTAGGATAATACCTTGATCGGGCTGTGGCCATTCAAATCCTTTCCATTTCATCACCAAACATCTCATCATTGACATAATAGACATGCTGACAGCAAAGAAGTGTGAGTCACAAGGAATGAATGTCACTTGCCATGGAAGGCAAGCATAAATGGAGGATGTAGCACATGTCATGGAAGATGGACTGTGCCCTCCTGCTAAAGTGGAGAGGAGATTCTTTTTTGCTAGACCAGCTATGTGAAGTTATACACAAAGTAGATGAATGACATCAATATATTCATTAACAGTTTTCTACTTTTTTAAATGAATGTGTCGAAAATACAACTTTTTACTATTGCAGGCTATGTCTGGGTAGTTTAAATTGTAAAAGAAATGAACTGAAATTAAGCAGGTTAATGTCTGGAATGAAACGCCGTGTAGGTGCTCAGATGCCAACGTTCCAGAGGAACCTGCTGCATCCGGCTTGCGGGGAGAAGCCATTTACACTTACGATGGAGGTAGCAAGTTACTCTGAAATTTTTTATCGGTTTATCCAAATACACGGCGTTGTAATCCAGATTGTATACCGAAAGTAATAGGATCTGGCCTAAACGTAACGGAGTTGTACACACCATGGTGGGTCCATGAAAACTTCCGTTCAGAAATTTCTGACGCGGAATCATACTAACTTGTGATCATATCACAATCTGGTAATAAGGCAATACTGCACAATTATGTATTTAGCAATCAGTGACCATCTAAACACATTACATTTCCCAACGCATTTTGCATTAACTCGATAGGAATCGATTTCTTCAACCACCAACACAACAAAACTATTGCCAATAGTTCTATAGCCCCTTCAACACGGAACTCACGAATAAAATGTATAAATGCATTACGCGTTTAGAGCGTCGTGTTTACTCAGTGAACTTATACTGCTGCATTAGGAAAAATAAATTGTATTGCAATGCGTAGTATTTGGTACAGGCGGCTCAAACTTTAATCCCTGCTGCTCATGTTGGTGACATTGTGAAGTTATGGAATGGAGTTGGCGGTGGAAATTGTGAACGCATGTGTTATGTGATAGTAAACTGACCTGCAGCTGTAATATTCATTGTAGGAATTAAGTAAGACCCTGTAATAGCATTCGTGGTTTTCTTTCACGATAAATATCAATTGCTGCTGGAATGCTGTGATGCGTATCATAGGTTAGATTAAAAACAGACGTGCCAATTTGGGATTTGCCTGTTACTCGGGCAGTTGCGGTTGTTTAGAAGAGTAACTGAATCGTTAGTGTCTGCTGCCCGTTTGCCATGTAACCTACATTAGTCAACTGGACGTTTAACACTCGAAATTCTGCTTTGTTCTTTAATGTTGTGAGGTTCTAGTGATGCAAAAACAAACGTGAAGTATATCTGTTTGGTGTGTGCCCAGCGTCTGTATGGCCCTACTGACTTAGCGAATACATTGTTCGGGCTATAACTATGCTGCAACTATGTCCACTGCTGTTAGCCTTTTCGTAATTTAAACTTCAGTCGGATATTTTTCTTATTTTAATGACTAGACGTTTCTTGTACGGAATTCGTTATATGTAGAATTGCCGGATTTTGGTGGTCCCACTTCCAAACACCATATGATAAACAGTTGTGATAACTTCATTTTGTTTTGCACACTGGTGTCATAGGTACTTTGTTCTTGTAAACATTGTTTATGTATATGTGAAGTGTGGCCACTTGAATACAAGCCTCAGGCTATACTTCAAGACAGCTGAGTTTTTATAAACAAGAGAAATGAAGTTTATTTCATGTTTTCTGAGTGATGTGTGTTCATTCGGTGGTGTTACATATTACAAATATTCAATTTTCAATACAAAATAGACCACTTCTTTTTGTTTTTTTTTTTTAACATTTTCATGTTTATTCTGGGAATAACTAGTTGTTCCTAGTTTCAGATATTGAAAACAATTGGTCTTTGTATTGAAAACTCATCTAAATGGATCATTTAAAACATTTATACATCTTTCTTACGTCTTGGAATACATGCCTACACCTTTATTTATATTTTAGCCCTTCATGGTCTGCTGGGACATTTCAGTTTTATAATTTTAGTGCCATGTCAGCATATACTAGAAGTGTCCTGCATAGGACTGTTTTATGTCATAGAAAATCTGTTGTCTAGGTGCCTGATACAGTGAGGCAGTGTTAATTGTGCATGAAATTGCAGGTAATGCCCATTTTTTGATTTAACAGCTCAACCTTAGGAAATATTTGTTCTTTTTTGTAAAACTGTTGGGCACATCATGTATTTTGTAAACCTGCAACAGAAAAGAGTGTATGGCTGCAACAGCTGACCATCTAACACAGTGAGAATCAGTTTGCCTTGTTATACCTGTGTGGGATGTTGCTTAAACAGAAGTATAACTTTGCCATTGAATGAATTAATGGGAGTCATATCTTTATTAATGGGCAGTAAATACTGATGTTAGATAATATGTTAGAAGTACATTTTAATGGCGAGTCTGATTTTATTTTCTTATATTTTTTATGTGTAAATTACATAAATTTGATACATGCTACACAAATAAAAAGGACTGCTTTTTTTCAGTGTATATGCTTACTATGATAATTCTAACCTTACAAAAGCTGCAATACAAAAGTAATGTGAACAGGTTCTAGTGATACTTAGTATGTTGGAAGACCACTTCTGCAGCACCAGATGTTATGGTTCAGTGGTTAGCACTCTTGATTTGTGTGCATGAAATTCTAGATTGGATCCTTGTTTGGCTCGTGGTGCAGAGACCAGAAGTTATGACCGAAAGTTTGAAAAATAATACAGCATGAGAATATGTAATACTGTTTATTAAAAACTAACTAAATACACTTATTACATGTCACTCATTTTATTGTTTATATTTTATTATCTACTATATGTTTTGGTTCATTTATAGCCATTCTCAGGGAGACAGGGAGAGATGGTTCTAAACAAACTGAAACATGTAGGACATAATCAATATAATGTGTGACTTCTTAGTAAGTGGATTTAGTTGGTATTTAATAAACACATTAATACACAGACAATTTATAACATTAAGATGAGAATATTTAAATTGAGGGGGTTAAGGGTTGGGGTGAAAGGGGGAATGTATCCATTATGCAGAGTTGAGAATGGCTTTCATGTACTTCTAAAATGTTCAGAGATGGTGAGACGGGAGAACAGTTTTTGGAAAGGCAGTGGTTAAGTTTACATGAAGAGATGACATTTAGAAAATTGAGTGCACCAAAATTGGAGAATTAATAAGTCCGGGAACATTTTTATATGAGATGAGATGCAGTTGGGTATCTCATGTAACGGGAATAGGACAGGCAGAAAAAAGCGTTAAAAATATAAATGTTCTTACATGTGAGAGCTAGAGCAAGACTAATAGACAATTAGTATTACAGCAAAATTCCATTAATCTGACTCACATGGCACTGGACAGGTGCTGAATTAACAAATGTTAAGGTTTAACAGTACAGTGGCACAGTTGGATGAGGCACTGCGCTACATGCTGGAAGGTCACAGGTTCGATTCCGAATGGTGCCACTGGAATTTTTCATTGACATAATCCTTCTGGCTGCACTCTGGCTCTGGGGTCGACTTAGCCTCTAATGAAAATGTGTACCAGGAGTATTTCCAGGGGGTAAAGGTGGCTGGTGCATAGGGCTGACAATCTTGCCACCTTCATGTGCCGAATCCTGGGAACCTCAAACTCTTGGAGTCCTCAGGGCCTGTCGAGGCCTGTACAGGGATTTCTT
Organism: Reticulitermes speratus; assembly: GCA_021186555.1. Classification (NCBI taxonomy): domain Eukaryota; kingdom Metazoa; phylum Arthropoda; class Insecta; order Blattodea; family Rhinotermitidae; genus Reticulitermes; species Reticulitermes speratus. The sequence continues at coordinate 2,078,846 of JAJKFL010000042.1, forward strand.
TAATTTTAAAATTAACGGTAGCTATACTGACCAAGTTCTTATAGGTAATTTTTTGTTACTGCTCTTATACTTGGACTGTATAACTAATCAGAGCAGTATTCCATTTGGATATCTCGTTCATCTGCTGGTTCAGGGTCATCAGGGTCCTTTTGTATCTCCTGGAGTCTTCCTAGCTATGTGGGCTGCACATTGCAAAAATCCTGGTGTTACTGGGCACAGCGTTATATGTTTTGTGTTTTATAAACGTGTACTGTGGGTCAAGTAGCAAATCGTTCATTCTTGAAAATACATTAATTTTTACGATATAAATAAGAGAGTGAGCAGCTGACTGTATGGACAATGTGAATGGTTTTACATTTTGGACAGTCTTTGTTGAAAATAACTCATTTAATTCCTTAGACACTTGTTCTGGTTTCTTAATGAATGACATGACATTTTTGTTAGTTTCAGAGTGAACTAATATGACTAGAGGAATGAATCGTGGTTTTCGTAATCAGCGTGGTGGTGGTGGTGGTGGTGTGGAGGAGGAGGAGGTGGAGGAGGTGGAAGGCCATTCCGTGGAGGTGGACGTTTTCCAAACTATAAACAGAGAGGAAATATGAGACCTCCACCACCAAATTTCTTTCCTCCAGGAAACTTTGCTTTCCCTCTGCCTAACTTCAATTTCCCCAGAGGAATGAACAGGTTTCCACCTAGGCTTCCATTGGTTCCTAATATCAGAATGATGAGGGGAGGTATGCCACAAGGTATGCCACATTGGCGTGGTAAGAAACAGTCTAAGAAGTCAAAGAACTCGGTGACTCCGAGCGCAAACAAACCCAGACTAATGGAAAAAGATGTTGGGATTACTGAGTATATCAGTACACATGAAGGCTTTGGTGGCATTATTAAGCAGAGGTTTTCAGATTTCCATGTAAATGAAATTAGTACTGATGGAAGTATTGTAAAACTGACTGACCTGGAACCACCTGTTGATGTTGGTGAGTAAGTGTGTGATTGAATGATATTTTGTGTAAAGATATGTTGATAAAGATGTAAGCTGCACTGCGTTTGTTGTTGAGTATTGTGAATGAGTTGAGCAGATACGTAGATTGTGATGAAGTTCAATATTAAGGCATGCTTGAAATGAAGGTTAGTTTATTTCACTGCACTTTGTATTTGAAGTTGTCTCTTCACTGAAGATTAAAGTTTTGAGGATGTAAATGTGTGAATATGTGTGTGATTGTAAAATTATTCATTACAAATTTGAGGGTGCTTAAGAAACTACTTGGACCTAAAATGGTGGGAGGAGATGTGGGAGTGAGTGGGGGCTGGAGAAGTTTGCATGATTAGGAGCTTCATAATGTGTTTTTTTTTTTAGCAGATACAGTCAATCCTCGCTATTCGCGGGGGTTAGGTTCCTAGGAAACCCAGTGAATACAGAAAACGAGAATATGGAACTTTTTCACTTGCACTTGCACTACACTTAGATGCCATTATTAATTACAAAAATAATAAAAAACGAGAGCCGCGAGAACAAAGAAGCAGCCTCTCCTTGCTGAAGCCAATCTGCGACGCTGCGCGGTAGGCGTCTCGAAATTTTTCGCCTGCTGCGCATGGCCATGAATAGCTGCGAGGTGCCCATGAATGGCAAAAAATGGGTTACACTTTATTTCGCGCAAATGAGCGAACCTGCGAACACGGAACACGCGGATAGCGAGGATTGACTGTATTGTTACGATGGTCAAATCAAGTAGGATCATATGTGTGGAGCAAATAACATACATGGGACAGAAGAGATGTATGGAAAGTCTTTGTTGGAAATTTTGAAGGCAAGAGGCCACTTTGAAGACACAGTTGTAGATGGAAGGGTTATTTTAAAGTGCATATTAAGTATAGTGTGAGGGAATTGACTGCATTTGTTTGGCTCAGAATATTGACCAGTGTCAGCCCTCGTGAACACAGTAACAAACCTGTGGTTTGCGTGAATGCAGCGAATTTGTTGACCAGCTGAACAACTGTTAACTTCTCAAGTATAACTTTGCTATGTGGACTTAGTTTATGTTCCATATTATTTGGTGAACTGCCTCTAATGTATGTGCTCTTTAAATTCACAGAACATAAGAGACCAGAGAATGAAATAATTGAAATCCTTACGCCAGAAATAGTGGAGAAACTGAAAACAATGATAGAAACAAAGCTGGGTTACGTCGAAATTGAGGTAATGGAACCAGATCTTAAACTATAATTATGACTTAAATGGAAGCATAATCATTACTCAAGGTGTCCTGTATATATCTCTGATATTTTCTTATCAGGTAACGGAGAAAAGCAAAGATGAGAGACGTAAAATCCATGAAGCAATCAAAGATGGCTTTGGAAAGGAGGTGTATAGCAACACAGTAGATAGGGGAGACAAGAAATTCATCACAATCTTCAAAACCAGAAAAGGAGGTAAACACTTATAATCTGTGGTTATAATGGTTCAGGTATAGCAGGACTTCAACCGCAGATGGATTGCAAATGCTACCATAGTCTTAAAATTTTAAATATGTTTTGTAGATGCAAAATCTTTGCATCATTACCTAGGGCTTAATTTGTAGTTAAACAATAAATTGTAAGTGCAGTTTCCTGTTTTAAAGAACCTTAACAGTTTCTGAGGCTGTCATGCAGTTTTCGTCTTGTGCAAGCAGTTTGGTAAAGCTCTGTACTTGCATTTGGGAGCCTGGGACACCTGCTATTGTGACAGGTTTTTTTTTCCCAATTCTTCCCAGGCCCTCCTGGAAGATGTCAGGGTACTATAGGGTCCTTATGTTATTAGACAAGTATTGTTTGTCACTTTTTGCTGTTACTGTATCATGCACGTGAGCAGTTGGCTGTGTGGGCTATATTACTACAATAAATGAGATGAAAGGAAGTGACAGCTAACAGTTGTTGCCTAAAATAATGACTGTATACCTCATATAGGCCATCATCACTTCCTTCCAATTTATCATCTCTCATGTCTCCTGCCACCAACACTGACAATGCCATAAAATACTTCAGACTCTACACTTATTAGCTGTGCCTGAATGTCATCACATGTGGATTTTGTATATGTGTGTGGTGTGATTAAATAGTTTCTGGATGGAATTTATTTCTCCATAACAACAGCACTTCTAATCGCCGTCATGTGCTTCAAGGTAGTTCTCTTTGGATCTTATACAGTGAGCCCAGTGATTGTGCCGCTGAAGCGTTTCATGAAGTGTTGTGTTTGAAATTCAGCAAGCGTTGAGCATCATCAGCAGGGATCACACCGCTTATTTTGACTTGGGAAAACCACTCAAAAACATGTGTTCTTCCCATTTCTGCTTCCTGTAGACTAATTTAAACATTTTGGAAGTTTCTGTAGCATTTTTCCCCAGTTGGAAGCAAAAATTTAATGGAGACATGACTGTCATTTTCTAGGTATGCCAGAATCACAAATTGAACGATGCACACTTGTATTCAACAAGACTTTACTCAACAATCGAACTTTCCAAAGCCTTATTCCAGACAGGATATGACTCGGCAGACTTCACCCTATCTACGTGTAGTGGTAGAAGTTTGTGCTGGCAGCAGTAGTGTCATCTTTTAGTCAGTCCAGAAACTATATGATCACATCATGTAACTGCAGAGAACTGTGTCTGTGACAGAACTGTGTTAGCACTGGAAGTGCGCCATTTAATTCCTGTAGTGCCAAGCAATTATTTTAGCCTGTCATGGCTGCTTTCCTTGTACGAATATATCATATGTATAAAAAAAACTCCCTAAGAACTTCAAATGTGGAAATTATCCCCTCCATACATTTCATTATTGTTCAGTTCAGATAAAATACCAGCAGATGTCATGTGCTGGCAGATATGCCAATGTGCCAGAAAGGTCAGAATTTTTGGCATTTGGCACTTGTGAGGTTAAATACCTGAGTGCTGTCCTTGTTCTAAAGATGTGATGGTACCATCTCCGGTCTGAAAAATAGTGTTGTTGAAAAAGCCAGTAGCAGTTGGTAGCATTACGAAAAGAAACATTCTTCTTCTTCTTCTTCTTCTTCTGAACCTCTGCAGGTGTAGGCTTTGAGCCTGTTCCTGTCTGAAGATGAATTTAGTCTCCCCGACTTATTCTCAGTCTCTCCCAAACTCTCCTGCCCAGTTTGTATTTTAGGGCCTGTTGTGATAGTTTAAGAAACATTGTTTGAAACAAGAAATGATCCTTAATATGATGGCATGGTTTCTTCGTTTGTTAAGTGATGCAAGACCGCCGATCTCGTTGGCCTGCTGACAGAGGTGGAGTTTATGTTCACTTTGTTCTGCACAAGGAGAACATGGATACACAAGAAACTGTGAATTACCTGGCAGGAAAATTAGGGTAAAAGTTGTTGTCATTTTCATTGTTCAAACATTTTTTAACATACTTTAAACTCAAAACTTGCTTTATTCTTTGTTGTAAGCAATGTCATATACAGAAATATTGTAGCAGGTAATTCTACTGTCATTAAAGCTTTATTATTGATATCTTTAGCGTGAAACCAAATTTCATAACATATGGTGGCACTAAGGACCGCCGAGCTATAACAAGCCAGATGATGAGTGTATTTAAAATTGACCCAGCGAAACTGGCAAAGTTGAGTAAGGAACTGAAAGGCGTGACACTGGGAAACTACTCCTACAAACCAACATGCTTGAAGTTGGGAGATGTGAAAGGAAACCGATTCAGAATTTCTTTGCGGTAAGTTCATGAATATCACAGCTGATATCTTTTATTTCTGTGTGAATATGTCACACTCAAATTTTCATGTGTATTTTCTAGTTTTAGAGCAGTGAACTTGAACTTTGCTGTCTTTGGCAGTTTAACTGTTTAAAGCCCAGTGATTATTATATGTACCACCTGCTTTAACATTAAGAAATCTCTGTGTTACTCACGCAGTGTATTTATGTGCTTTATGTGATTCTGACAATAAACAGCGAATATTTCCTTATGCAGCATTAACCGATTGGTCTTTGTAATTATGACTGTGCTTCATGTCAGGCAAACTATATTTGTAAGTATTATTTAGGTGAACTTGATGCTCAGAGGGTTAATATAGAGAATGCATTTCTCTGTAGCAATGTAACTGGAACAGATGAACAGATTGAAGAATCAATGTCAAACCTTAAGGAGAAAGGCTTTATAAATTACTACGGTCTCCAGAGATTTGGAAGCTCATCTTCTGTCCCTACACCGGAAGTAGGACGAGCTCTGCTGTTAGGACAGTGGAAAGAGGTGAGTTACCGTACTGTTCAGCCAGATGTCACTTGAGCATTCATGTCTTCTGGGATGTGATGCTGTGTCATTGGGTGAGCGGTTCGCAGTGTTTCAGAGGATGGTAGTGTCATCATCTTTAAGGGTAAGGTATCCACTGTTGACCCTGGAGGTAAAGGCACTGTGAGCCTTCCAAACATCAGGAACTGCTCACCCAATGACACAGCGTCATGCCCCAGAAGACGTGAATCCTCAGTAACACCACTGTAATAACTTCAGACCTTACAAGTGTTAATGGGTTCTGTCCAACTGCATGTTTCAACAGTCAAACTATTGCACATACCATGTTTACTTGAGTGTGAGACAAATTTTTTCTAATTGATCATCTGAAAAGTGGAGTTCTCTTTACAATCATGTACAATGTTAAACATGTTTTGTTTAGGTATTTTCCTAAAAATTGAAGATTGTGGAGGGGTTGTCTTGTGTTTGGATAATTATGGTATTTTGTTGAAAGTTGGTTTGACAGATCAGTGGTGTAGGTCTGAGAAGTCACATGTGCATTTAAGATTACAGTCTTCTGGGATGTGATGTCACATAGCCTGGGCAATTTTTTTTTTTTTTTTTTTTTTTTTTATGTGGCTTGACAGCCTTATATGTGCCTGGGCCTCCTCGTTTCGTCGAGGTTTCATGGTCACACATTTGAGACACCACAGTCGGTAGGACTCCTCTGGACGAGGGACCAGCTCGTCGCAGAGACCTCTACCTGACAACACACAACAATCACAAGAGACAGACATCCATGCCCCGGTGGGATTCGAACCCACGATCCCAGTAAGCGAGCGGCCGAAGACCCACGCCTTAGACCGCACGGCCACTGGGATCTAGCCTGGGCAATAGGTTCCTGCAAAATATCAACCTATGTGGTGTCACATCTCAGAAGACCGTAATTATACTATTCATTGTAGTGGGAATGCTAATCTCACACTTAGGTTTGGGTAACGGACGTTTGCATTACAGAAGGGTGTAAATTAATGTTACCTGTATTTAATAGTATCTAAAGGCCAACACTGTGGTAAGGCAGTGTGCTGCAGATCTTCGTACAATAAATGATCCAACTGTGAAGGTACATCATATCTGTAGCATTTTTGCCACCATGCTAGATTTTCTGTGCCATCCAGACCAGCCCTGCGGCCCACCCATCCTCCTCTACAATGGGTACTGGGTCTTTCCTGGGGGTAAAGTGGCCAGAGCATGGTGCTGACCACCCGCCTCCTTCTAGTGCCAGGTATTGAGTGGGTTGGAGCTGTACCTCCACTTCCTCTGTGTGGTTGCATAGGCATGTCATGGTGTGAACTTTACCTTTACCGTTTTATTTACAGTTGCTGTTATTTTTTTAAACCAATTCCAATTGTTTGGAAGGTTGGCATCTTTATCAGATATTTGTGTAGCCAAAAGCGTGTCATCTTGAATTGTAAAATGTCAAAGTGCATGTTTTTATATAATCTTTCATAGGCTGTAGAGTTGATTTTGAAACCAAGAAACATCGATGAACCGTGGGCCTTAAAACGAGCACGCAAACACTGGTGGCTGACAAAGGATGCCAAAAGAGCAGCCAAAATGTTACGCAAGAATTTCATGAACATCATCGAGTCGAAGCTGCTGTATGGTTTGAGCAGGCACGCTCCTGACGACTATGTCGGTGCTCTCCAGAACGTAAGTTGAGAGTGCACTCGTACTTGGCTTTATTGTTTGGCCAAATTTACTTCTGTGAAGGGAACAAAGTAGGCTTTTGAAATAGTGGTTCCTTATATCATACATGTAACTACACCCCTTTTCAGGGCCTCATCTGTACCTCTCCTACACCTCTCTGCAACCTTTTCAGTCTGCCGTTCACTTGTCGTACCACACCTATATGTCACCTCCATTTATTCCATGTTGGCTATTATTCTTCGGACTGCTTGAGCCTGAACATGGCGACACTGCGTTCCTTTGAAATGTCACGAACCTCTCACCCAATGACACAGCAGCATATCTCAGAAGACACAGATCCTTGCGTAACACAGAATTAATTACAGTCTTCTGTTTGCTGTGTAATGTATTGCTAAAGTTGATTTCAGGCTTCCGCCGCGATGTTGATGTAATCTGTAGTCTTTTGGGTGATTACACGGCGTCGTGAGGTAATTATTTACCGACGTTTCGGGACAACGTGTCGGTCTCCATTGCCGCGTTTATCCGCTTGGATTTCCCTCTATTCTCTGTTTTCCTTCCATCTATTATTCTTACTCAGTTTTATTTTCTATGTCCGTTGTTACACCCTCATTTGGTTTCATTCCATATGACTTCTTATTTTACTTTATGTTTGTTCATTTCATCTGTTGTGTACTCCTCAGTTCTGATGTTCAATTTCTTTTCAATTTTCATTCCGACTCTTATATCACATTTTATTTTATTTTATTTTTACTAAGTCTTTACTCTCATATCTACTTTTCCCTTTCTCTAGGATTTTTACACTGGATTTAATTTAATTATTCCTATTGTTTTTTCTACTTCCATTTCCCTGGTCCTTGTACGTACACACTTTCATTCATTTCCGGCCGTGTCCCTTTCTGCGGCCTGCATTCCAGACATATTTCTCCCATTCTTCTCACTTCGCTACAGTACAGCTTATTGTGACCTTGCAACCAAAACCCCACCCCACCCTCTCATTCTATTGGCTTGTCACATCGCGCGTTTCCCTACCACGCTACGCTGCCAAGTTTCCTGGTCTACGGTTTTCTTTCCTTCGTGAAATCTCGACCCGTGAAGATGGGACCGACACGTTGTCCCGAAACGTCGGTAAATAATTACCTCACGATGCCGTGTAATCACCCAAAAGACTACAGATTATATTGCTAAAGCGATTGTCAAGTGAGTGTTATATTTAGTACTAGTCCTGATGTGAATATTGAAGTTTTTTAACCTTTTATTGTGCAGCAACAAATGTTGTTGTCATACCATCCACATCAAGTGCCACAGAATGAGTTTACTTACACTGCATTGACTAATAGTTATTATTTTTATAAGATTTTAAGATGTTGAAAAATATCCTCTTTCATTTTGTGCGTCACAAATGTTTTGCTTCATAGTTTGGTCTTGGTTTCAATAGTGTGTGGTCTGGGAAGTGGGTAAAAATATTTCAGAGAACACACTGTCTGAATATTCATGGTGTCAACTGTGAAGGTGGAAGCAGCAGATGCTTCTAAAACATTGATGCATGTCTACCAGACCACTTGGCATCAGCTACCTGAAGGTCATAATCTGAATGCTACAGATCGTGTAATTTTAAATACTAAATTTATGATTATGGTTTGTTTAGATTCCACGGAACACTCGACTGCTGTACTTGCATTCGTACCAAAGTTTGGTGTGGAACAAAATTGTGTCACGCAGAATAAAGGAATTTGGATTAAAACCTATAGTTGGAGACTTGGTGTTTGTAGATAATGAGGATTATCAGGAGGTAGTTGATCAGGAAGGAACTGTCATTGCATCAGACGAGTTCCCGAAGAGGCCAAGGAAGAAATCCAAGAAAGCTGCAGCATTGGCTGCAAGACAAGCCGGAAACAGATGTGAGACAGGAGACAGTGATCGCGCAGACGACAGAGATGCTGACAGTGCTGCTGATGACACCGAATACAAAGGAGAGGAAGAGGAAGGTGAAAATGAACAGAAAAATATTGAAACTTCACCAGAGAAAGTGGTACAGAGTGGTGCGGAAGAGAAAGCTGGTGAAAGTATTGTCGAAGAGAATGCTGGTAAAGATACTGCAGAAGAAAATGCTGGTGAAGGTACTGCAGAAGAAAATGCTGGTGAAGGTACTGCAGAAGAAAATGCTTGTGAAGGTACTGCAGAAAAAAATGCTGGTGAAGGTACTGCAGAAGAAAATGCTGGTGAAGGTACTGCAGAAGAAAATGCTGGTGAAGGTACTGCAGAAGAAAATGCTGGCGAAGGTACTGCAGAAGAAAATACTGGGGAAGGCGCTACAGAAGAAAATGCTGGTGAAGGTACCACAGAAGAAAATGCTGGTGAAGGCACCACAGAAGAAAATCCAGAGGGATCAAAGCAATGCCCGCTACTTGACTATAATCAAAAGCCACCTTCTGTGAGAGCCATAACAGAGGAAGAGTTGGCGAACATAAAAATTGAAGACATAGTGCTGCCCATGCCAGGTCATAATGTCCTGTACCCAAATAATGTGGTTAAACAGTGGTATGAGGAGCTGTTAGCTGTGGATGGGCTTTCATTTACAGCAATGAAGCAGAATGTCAGGTAAGACAGAATTTGGTATGCTGCTACAGCAGTATGTGTATAGTAGTGACCAGGTTACTTGGTAGACGGGTGAAGAGGCAAGCTGCTGAGAGGGGAAGCACTGGGCATGAACCATCAAGTTTTTTTGTCTGTCACAAACATCAACACTGACTGATGCTACAGTGAAACCTCTTTCCATTGTTTGTAAAGGGATCAGGGGGAAAGAACAATAAATGTGGGAAAGTGACACTTGCAGGAAAGCATTAAAATGTGTCAGAACACAAAAAAAACAATGAAAAAAATGAAAAATTTAAATTTTCCACTATTCCTGCATAATAATAAGTGAGTCAAAAGTCGCATGCAAATCACTTTTTTCTCCAAAGAAATCTGTAATTCACAGCTGTTTAGTTGAAGTCTTATGTTTCAGACAAAACAGTGCTAATTCCAAGTTCAAAACATTTTGTTTGTCATGGTCGCTAATGCTGTATGTATAAGAGAATGATTTAACACTTTCGTAGATAGCATGCGCTTGGTAAAACTCTACCTTAATTTAAGGTGACGTTCGTCTCCCTCTGTTCCTCCACCCACACTTGTTGGATGGTGCAAATCATCTGAGTTGTTTAACTGCGCTGATCCTTTTTCTCGGTCATGCTTTGTTGGACGCGACATGGCGAGCTGTGGTGTGTAGGCATTTTGTACATGAAATAATGACAACAGGAATAACAATGCATAACAACAGAGATAATAACACTGAATGACACAACAGTTAGTTGCTGAAGTCGTTGAAATGTAAAGAAGATGGTGCAGTACAATGCTGCTAACAACTGCAGATCGTAGGCCTCTGGTTTACCACCGTATAACTCGTCACTCCCCTTCACACCCACCGTTCAGCTAACATTCTACACCTGGCTGACAGGTGGAAACATTTTACAAGTATGACTGTGACCAATTGTCGGGATAGGCAGGTTATCACTACTGTGAGTTCCAAAAACATCTCATTGCTTTTATTTCACACTTTGTTGATGTGTGGCACTACTATATGTTCTGAAAACATCGCGTTACTTTCACTGTTTATCCTTGAAAATGATCGTTCCGGCAATATTGTGGGTTGGAACTGGGAATTCTGAATGATGGACATGGGAAAATGAAACTTTGAGAAATGATGTGTCTGATTTAATAGTACGTTTTATGTAAGGGCTATTGTTGAGGACCAAAAGAAGTGAATGATAATTGTGGAAAAATGACACATGTGGGAGCAATGGATAGAGCTTGCACTGTACTCCTATGGAGTAAATATTTTGGAAAGAAGTATAATGCTGGCTGGGCTTTCCGACATAAGCCTAGCAGTGACCACGCCTTGCCGACTGTTGCTATAGACATTGTTAGTGAGCTCAGCTAGCAAGTAATCAGGTCACTACTGTAGGCTGTTCACTGTCATCTCAGGGTCTGTTGCACTTGTTCAAAACAGCACAGAATAACAGAGACACAAGCCTATTTCTGCACACAGTCATCTGACCAACTCTGACATTTGTCCCAATGGTATACCATATGTCTGATTCCCATGTAGAAGAAATACAGACTGGTTATTTAAATTTATCATTGCATCTTGGCCTTTATCTTATCATGAGTTACATGTGTTTTCCATTGCGGTGCTTCTACAGTGCTATACAGAAGTGGAAATCGTTAGGTAAAGAGCCTGACCTGAATTGTGGAAGGGTAATACATTCCCAGCAGTCTGTGGGTAAGTTGCTGACAATGTTTTGGCATCCACATGGCATTTTTCAGGTTCTGGGCCATGTGGCAGCAGTGAATGGATGCTGATGTTGCACAGAATTGTGGCCACTGGAGGAAGCAGTCTGGACAAATTATGCACTGAGTCCAAGTTTCTTCTTTGCTGGAAATAAATGAGTTGTGTTTTGCTCAGACAAATGGCTTGATCTCTGTGACAGTTGTTTGGAGAAGTAAAGGATTCCTCATTGTTTCATGTTGTTCAATAAGAGCTATGAGTGTAACACACCTTGGGATGTCACTTCTTGAATGCCACCTGTATTCCATATTAGATGAAGTGAGGCAGGGAGAAGCAGTTTGGTACAACGTACTTTCATGTGGCAAATAGTGATAGTAAGTTGTGGGAAGAGTACTGTTTATTTCACCTACTGTTTTTGTCATCGTCTTTCACGTACTGGCCATGTGTTGTGTTATTACACATGTGAGTGCGTGTGTGCAGCTCAGCTGGCTCAGTGTTGCAATCTTTAGTACTAGTGCTGAATTCAAAACCAGCTGCTAACTCTGTGGTGTCCTGTTCATAGACAGTAAAGTTTAATAATGAATACATCTGATTATCTGTTATATTTTCCCATAACTTTTCAGGCAGTATTCAGTGAGTGGTACCTATCGCCGCATGATTGTTCGACCTGAATATCTCACTTGGAAAACAATGCATTATTCAAACCTAATGTCAACGTTAATAAAATCTGATTTAGATGAGATGAATAACATCCCAGACCCTCAGGATGACGCAGGTAATTGTTCATGTTGCCTTTATGGTCGTGAGTATCGATGGTATGATGTTGCACGCAGTATCTTGTCACTTTCGGTGCAATAAATGTAAGATTGTGTAAGTGACAGTACTTCATAGCTTCAAGCAGACCAGCAACTAAGTTTCATGTCACAACCTGTATTATTGTCATTGCAGTTGAGTCAGGGAAAGAATGAACACAGGATGCTGGAGGTTGACATCATCTGTGTGTTCTGTCACCATACCAGCATTGCATACTCCATTGTCACCAGTAAGAACAAAACACAATGAGAGAACTTAATATTATTCATTCCATACATTTTGTCTCTATATTTATAGTCGGACAAATGTACAATTTAATCACATCAACCGTGTAACACTGTCCTACATGTTTCGAACCCTTAATTTCGGTTCATCATCAGGGACTCATCATTTCAAACTACACACATTTACATCAATTGGTACCAATTGATGAACCGAAATTAAGGGTTCGAAACATGTAGGACAGTGTTACACGGTTGATGTGATTAAATTGTACATTTGTCCGACTATAAATATACAATGAGAGTGCTTTAGACAGATGAACAGGAAGTGGCAGTGGGGGAAGTCATGCAGAGCGGAGGCGGTGTCTCTTCTGTTCGTGGTGTTCTTTGTTTCCCTGACCTGACTTCATTAAGTTAACTTAAAATCAGTTTGTTATAAGTACTAGGTGTATACAGCATGACATCCTTACACCATTTTCCTAAGCCCTGCATATCGCCACCCAACATTGTTTTCCAGTGGGTTTTGCCAGCCAAACTGTGTATACATTTCTTGATCCTTTTGATAAATGTATTTCCCAGTATTCAGTTTAATCAAACTGTGTACAGAGTACCTCATATAGTGCAGTTGATATGAGTGTTGACTTTGGTATAAAATGGTACAGTGTCATAACTAACGCCAGCAGCTAAACAATTAGTAAGTCTTCTGTTTAGGAGGCTTCAGCATTACGATAGGAATATTCTTGTCATTAAGGAATTGTGAACTACCGAAAGTCTTACATTATTGTGAATTAGACACAAGTAAGTAGGTGAGTCTAGAAGTTAGTGTATTAGTGTAAGTGTGTGTTAATGTTTTGTCACCAGAATATGCAGTAGACTTATAAAGTGAAGACTGCTGGATGTGTTGAAAATGTGACAAGTCTCAGGTATTTGGGAGTTACACTAACAAGTGGAAATTGCATTCAGGAAGAAGTTAAGAGCAGATTATATCTGGGATATGGTCCATACCATTCAGTTCAAAATCGTTTGTCTTCCTGTTTTCTGCCTTAAAACATAAAGCTTAAAATGTAAGAATGTTGCCTGTTGTTTGTATGGGTGTGGGACTGGTTCTCACGTGAAGGGAAGAACAGACGCTGAAGATGCGATATTTGTGGTTCTCCCAGCAGTGATTGTGACGATTGCTGTCTGGGATGTGACACTGTAGTCTGGTTGGAATTTACTGACATTTTAGATGAACGTGTGGTCTCCCACTTCAGGGTGGAAGACTTCTGCATTGAAGATACAGACAACAGATTGCTCTGAAACATGGGTTAATGTTTACCAGACTACATGTTGTTACATCCCAGAAGACACTTTTGAGAACTGCTGCTGAGGAGTATGTTTGGACCTAAGAGGAAGTGACAGGATGGGAAAAAACTGCATACCGAGGAGCTTCGTAAATTTTACTCATCATCACGTGTGGGGTGAACACATGAAATGTAAATGATTTTAATGTAATATTGCTCAGGAAGTAACAGGCAGAGGAGCGAAGACAGCATAGTTTGATAGGTTGTACGATCAAGTTTGTGTGACTTACACTCAGGAGGTTACAGATGTTGAATGAGGGCACTGTGGGTAGCCCTGCCTATACCGTATCTGTATTCAGGTTCAGTTGACACATTTGTTAGCACAGCGGGCGTAACTGCAGCCACAGCAGCTCGTATTCTCCCGCCAGGTTCCAGCAGTGGTGGACAATGGCAGAATGTGTATATTATAGAATCCTCACATGCATCAGTTAAGAGCAGAAGTCTTTGGGAGACTGTCAGTCTCTGTCATCAGAGATTGGTGGTAGCAGAGACATAGATGGACTTGAGTGGATGCAACTTATGATATAGAACAGTGTTTCCCAGTTTAGTTTCGCTACAGAACCTCTCACACTCAAACAATGATTGCAGAATTCCTAATAAAACTTTGGTATATGAAGATGAAAAACCAAGCCACAAATGAGGAAGGATAGTAGTGAATAAGCATTAAACAAGGATGTTAGATGAAGAGATTACTTTAGTTGTACATATTATTGTAATGTTACTTTAGTTGTACATATTATTGTAATGTTACTTTAGTTGTACATATTATTGTAATGTTACTTTAGTTGTACATATTATTGTAATATTACTTTAGTTGTACATATTATTGTAATGTTACTTTAGTTGTACATATTATTGTAATGTTACTTTAGTTGTACATATTATTGTAATATTACTTTAGTTGTACATATTATTGTAATGTTACTTTAGTTGTACATATTATTGTAATATTACTTTAGTTGTACATATTATTGTAATGTTACTTTAGTTGTACATATTATTGTAATATTACTTTAGTTGTACATATTATTGTAATGTTACTTTAGTTGTACATATTATTGTAATGTTACTTTAGTTGTACATATTATTGTAATATTACTTTAGTTGTACATATTATTGTAATGTTACTTTAGTTGTACATATTATTGTAATATTACTTTAGTTGTACATATTATTGTAATATTACTTTAGTTGTACATATTATTGTAATATTACTTTAGTTGTACATATTATTGTAATATTACTTTAGTTGTACATATTATTGTAATATTACTTTAGTTGTACATATTATTGTAATGTTACTTTAGTTGTACATATTCAGAAATAAAAATTGTATTTTATGTATATAAAAATATACATAAAAGCTAATATGCTTTTCAGTACTAAAAGTACCTTAGTTTCAAAATATGGTTATTCTATTCTAGTGTTGCATTAATTCATAACTATTTGAACACACAAATCATTGTCCCATACAAATGAGAATTATGTTGAGTGAAGTTTATTATATTTATTTCCACTTTGTCGAACCGCAGGGTTCCACAGAACATCATTTGGGAAACACCGCTGTAGCAGGCTGTAGTTACCGTGACGTCTTCTGAGTCATATACAAATGGGTTCTATAATTTAAAGTTATTTTTATTTTTTTTTTTTAACAGAAGGCGAATACAAAGCGCTCATCTTGGATTTTTGTTTGCCATCTGCCGCGTATGCTACAATGGCTCTCCGAGAGATCCTCAAAACAGACACGTCTTCTATACACCAAGCAACTCTGAACAGTTACCTTCTTGCAAAGAAAAGCAGTGAAAAGGTGTCCAAAACAAGTGTCACAGCACAAGATGAGGAAAGTAACACAATAAAAGAGAATGACAGTACAAAGACTGATGGAGAAAGCACCGTAGAAGTGGGTAGTGATGTTGAAATAAAGCAGGAGGAAGGTCTGGTTGAAATAAAGCAGGAGGAAGGTCTCACCGGAGCAACAAAAAGGAAAGTAGATGATGTTCTCGAAGAAGCTGAAATAGACAGTTCGGTTGCAGAGGCAAAGAAAGTGAAGTTGGAGGGTGAAACCTAAAAACATAATGCAGAAGGGCATAAAGAAGATTCATTATAGGTAAGACTTGTACATGTAATACAAAGGTAAGATAATTTACTCTGCACACTGAATGAATTTATTTTAACGTGTTATTAGCAATAACGCTTTTCATACATAAAGGAAAGGGGCTTACAGCTTGTTACATGGCAGTGTAATTGTATTACACTGTGTGTACACATTTCAGTTTGTCCTGTAGTACCAACACATGTTGGTATTTCTTGACAAGTTATTGAAGATCATTTTATCTCCATGTAAATATACAGTGAGTATTACATGTCAAGCAGACACACTTTAGTGTAGGTTTTGTGTAAACATTTTACATAATTCTAGTATGACCATATATGATTTTCCTTTGTGCACTGTTTAGTGCAGTTAGAATCTTTCTTTTCATTCTAAAACATCTGACTGAATGTGAGAAGTGACATTTGTTATCTGTAATAGTGATTAGATTCAATTGGGTTGATATATATGATGCTAAATTGTGTCCAAGGAAAAAAGAATAAAATGTTTTACAGCACACAGTGTATGTTTTATCTTCATTACTGAAACTTCCATAATTAGGCCAGTAAAACACTTCTGCTTTGTGCCGGTTCACCGATTTGCTTTTTCAGTGACTTCCCATCATTGAAGGCGATATTTCCGCCATGAAGCATTGCCATATTAGCTGCTTGCATTAGTAACAAAGCCTGTAAATCAACTAACGATATGGATGTTATACA
The DNA here is from genome assembly GCA_021186555.1 of Reticulitermes speratus. Classification (NCBI taxonomy): domain Eukaryota; kingdom Metazoa; phylum Arthropoda; class Insecta; order Blattodea; family Rhinotermitidae; genus Reticulitermes; species Reticulitermes speratus. The sequence goes on from JAJKFL010000042.1 coordinate 2,095,300, forward strand.
TGGCATGTTAATGTTGAATGGTGTTGGTAGTACTGAAAGCGGAATGTTACACTGGTTAATGAGCGGAGTGTTGGCAGGCCATAGTTCTTCCAAAATGTTGGTGTATCCAACCAGCTGATCAGAACTTGCTGCTGATTTAGACACATCAAGTACACAGTTACTGGGGTTTATGTGAAACTGTCTTTTGTTGTGATCTGTAAAATTTGCAGAAGGAATGATCAGTGTACGTTCAGCACTGTTTAATGAATGGAAGTTCTTTGTTAAAGAACATGATGGGAACTGTGGTGTGATGTCTGATGTTGGGGGACTGCATTTGTTTGCAGCTGCCACCAGAACTGAGTGTGTTCCTGTATCATTCTCTTCATGCCAGGAATTGTGAATTTTACAGTTGGTATCTTTTGTCTCTCTAGGGGCCATCCAGTCAGGTTTGTCTTCGTGATGTGGTTCATTATCGTCATATTTTGTAGCGGTGGTGCCCGTTCGTTCCAATGACATTTCTTTGTCACGCTTTGTTTTATTGTCACTGTGATGTGTTTTTGTATGGGCACGTAGATTGCAGGCCAGAGCAAACTTTTTCCCACAAAATTTGCAAGGATATGGCCGATCTCCTACAGAAAGAAAACCAACATAAGTTCATGATATACACTTCCCTTTTTTTTTTTTTTTTTTAACTGGACTAAGTGTAGCATTGGAATATATTTTAATGTGATGTAACATATTTTATGGTCATATGTATTGTGTCATTTAAGAACTGGAATTGTGTGTTTGAGGTTTGTCATATTTTGAATGTATTACCTTAAGAGAAGTGCTCTGTTATAATGCAGAGAGCTGTAAGACATTGAATTTAACAGCAAATAGATGTTCTGAAAATTAAATGTGCACTTTTCACTAACGTACCTGTATGTAAAAAAAGGTGATTGCGTAGGTTCGTCTGCTTGCTGAACCCTCGGCTGCAGACATTGCAACGATAGGGCCATGATCCACTGTGGATGTACATGTGTGCTTTAAGATCTCCAGGAGTGGGGAAGGACTTGGAACATTGACCACATTTGTGGGGCTTTTCCTGTAAAAGGGGAAAATAATTAAAACTAAGGGACATACTGATCCCAGTATAGAAACTCCGGTTTGTATTCTGTTGTGCAGTTAGCTCAGTGTAGTTGTTTCACCTGAGCTCAAAGTACAGTTAAAATAACAAAGGAACTTGGATGTTGGGTCGTGCCACGGCTGAGGTGGTTAGTTGTCGGCTTCTCGCCGCAGAGGCCCAGGTTCAGTCCCAGTCTGTCCATTTGGGGGTTGTGGTGGACAGAGTGGAACAGGGACAGGTTTTGCTCCGAGTACTTTGGTTCTCCTCTGTTGGTATCATTGTGCCCATGGTCCATGCACTTTCATTCATCACCGTGACTATATAATCCTAGCAGTTGACAGCAAACCACCTTGATGTTGTGGCTTGTATGTAGTGTTGCAGTTTATGGAAGGAAAAAAAAAACCACAGCCCACTCAGACAATACACAAAATATTAAAGTGCCTTTTAAAAACTGACTTTTTGGAATTGACCTGTCTGTGTCAAATAGTGATCTGACAGATGACACTGACCTAGGGTGTGTCTTGACAGATGAACTGTGGGTAGCTGCTGTATTTTGAGGGTAGCCAGCAGTCCTGATCTCACAGTTCCTTCAATGAGAGCTCAATGGGGGGGGGGGGGGGCTAGTACAACACAGTGCAATGCTTGAAGCCATAGAGGGGGAGTAGAGGTATAGCTCCACTCATTCATAACCTTGGTGGAAGGTGGAGGTGAGTGGTCAACTTCACACACTAGGCACTGTACCGATGGTGAAAAGACCCCCAGTACTCTGTGACTAGGAGGCAGGGTGGGCCCCAGAGCCAGTGGGGACATTTTGGAGAGAGAAAGAAAAAAAGCAGACTCAAGATTGCACAGCCAGTAGCCTAATCACTGTACTGACTGCTGTACTGGCTGCCTCGTGTGGGTGCTGCAGGGTTCAAATCCCAGCTGCGGACCAACCAGGCATCTGTTTCTCAATACAGATTCCAGTACAGGTTATGTTTGCATTTATTATGTAAGTTACATTAATTATTGTTATATTATTTTCATAATTCATATACCTTATTTTATTCAGCACGTGTAACCTTGCCATTTCATACATGATATTACAGTAACTTAATAAACAGCAGCACCCGCGTACTTACGAACTGTCCTTGGCATTTTGTGTGTTTAAACTTTGCTGGCTGTATGTCAGCGTGCAGCCCAGCTGGCTGAGTGATTTATTTTGTAAATACTCATACCATTACCTCTCAAGTTATGGCCCCTAACCCTACAGAACTGGGAAATTTAAAACCCTCTTGTTCATAGACAGTAAACTGTTATCACTGACTTTAAAATGTGGCTGCCGCCCCGTAGTAGTGGGAGAATTAATGTTCATAAACCTTGTTGACAATGATTAGTGGTAGTACAGACAAATGAAGTGTTACTTACCTTTGTGTGTGTCATACGGTGGTAGTAGAGGTTGGAACTGGCGGTGAAGCGTTTGCCGCACACAAGGCATTGGTGTGGTTTGTCACCGCTGTGTATGCGACGGTGCGTGTTGAGAGAGCTGGATGTCGAGAAACCCTTGTTGCACACTTCGCAGATATGGGGCTTCTCACCTGCACAGCAGAGTGTTATGAACACACTGTAGCTCAGATGGTGTAGTCAGTGTTGGACTAGGCTACAGGCTGGATGACTTGAGGTGCCACTCCAGCAGGGGCAGGAGATTTTTCCCCTCTCAGACATGTCCAGAACGGCTTTGGGGCCCACCCAGCCTTCAGTTTAGTTGGTACAGGGGAGTTCTTTCCCCAGGGGTGAAACAACTGTGCCAGGTAGCTGTCCACTCACCTCCACCTGGTGCCAAGTTTAAGAATTGGTGGAACCATATTTCCACTCGCCCTGTATGCCTTCGTGGCATGCGCAAGGATAACTCTACCTTTACCTTTATACCATACATGAGCAACCCTGTCCACAGGCAAAATGTCTAGTTGTCACTGCCCTTTGTGCGGAGCGACGTGTAAGTACAGTTGTTTAGTTCATCATCTCTGCCATGCCTCTTGCCTAACGTTCTGTTTACACTTGTCATTCATAGAAGATGGTGAATCAGCCTTTCTGTGTCATTCAGCCAGCTGGTAGCCCTTGGTTACTATCGGTCTGTAGTTCCGTTGTGTTTCTGTCCTTCGATTTCCAAGTGCATGTGCTGTTAGTCTGGTAAAGCGGCAGGCCGTAACAGCTATAGTGCAGATGTAAACGTCACTCCACGTGCAGTAGCAGACCATTTAGATGCCTATATAAAGGGTTGAGACAGTAGGGTGTGACTATTGTCCCAGTTTTTAGCAGGTAGTAAATGAGATTGCACTGCGTTTTAGTACATTCTTACGGGCAGAGTTCATTTAGTGTTACTGAGATAAGAGGCAAGGCAAAATGGTCTCTTATATTGGTTTGTTTGGCCTCTGTACTTGCAGCTAATGTAGATGTATATTGGCCAATATGTTTTCATGGTGGTAAAGGAAATTTGTCCTTGTGCATGCCAGGAAGGCTTATATTGGGGAATGGAGGCGTAGCACCCCTCATTCTTAATGTTGGCACTACGTGGAGGTAAGTGATGAGCTGCCTGGCTGCTTACCTCTCGGGGAAGGAGCCCTGGTACCTGTGGAATAGGAGGCTTGGTGGGCCCCAGAGTCAGTGTGGACATTTTGAAGAACAGAAATATATCTTTTATCCCTGCTAGGAATAAAACCCTGGATCACGCAGCATAGAGCTGAGTTGCTGTTGCGACTACACCATTGCATCTTCTGTATAAACTGTGATGTCTTGTAATTTGACTGGACTTGATTCATCTTACAAGTTCTAGAATTACCGTATTTATCTGTGTTTGTGAGATTTGTTGAAAACTGAAGATTGTGTGAGGGAGTTGTCTTATGTTTGGGAAATTTGGTAACTTAGTAAAATAATGTTATATTTACTGTTTGTGTATTGATTTACCTCAACGGTGAGCTTGTTCTGGTATTCTGGAAGCTTTCATACTGCACTTATGAATGAAGATGTACCAACATCATGCATTTTTCATGCTGAATTTGGGATACAGATGAATGGAATTCACAGGGTGCACCTAACTTCATTGACGTTAGCCTTTGGGCGTGATTGTTTTCATGTGTTGGGACCCTTGTGTCTTGACTTCATAGAGCATTGTACGATGTGACGGTACAGACTGACATTAACTGTATGACTGTTTTCCAAAATCCTCTTGAATTACGCCATTGACTCCAAAAACATGGTGACCATCAACTTATTTGTTAATGCCGTGGTCCTGAAGTTTTTAAGATGAAACTTAAATTGTGTTCCCAAGCCACACCAGATTTTTATTGCTGTAATAAAATAATGCAGCCATTTCTCATTGGAGGTTGCAGTATCATTCAAAGTGTAATCCTCTGCCCTCTAATGTTAATTCAGCACCACTGAAATTTGGAGTTTGTACTTACAACAGTTGTGGCACTTCAGTACAGTATGGCCTCGTTTAACGTTTGGATTATGTTCATGAAAGTCACAACATAGAGCGAAACAATGTAGAGCATTTTTTTCCATAAGAATTTATTAAAATTCCCAAGAGTCTGGCCATGGAAGATCCCACAAGTATTAATCCTTGTCCAGGCTATGTTTATCAAATGTCTTGTCAGTGAGATCTGTCAGCATCACAGTGAACCAGTGTTGTTCAGGGGGCAACGTTGAACGAGGACTGCCTGTACATACTGTGGCGCAGCTTTGTGCAAGTAGTGTTACAGGGCACAGGCTGTCGTGTTTGCGCTTCCCATAATCTGCGCGTGCCCCAGTCAGATTTTATTGGTTGTGTGCAAAGTTTACACTGGATCTTAATGTGTTCATATGTGTTTAATGGCAAATGTAATTTCGTCAGTTAATACGGAAGAAACGCTATCTGGATTGGTCACATCTTGCGTAGAAACTGTCTTCTGAAACATGTGATTGAAGGAAAGTTAGAAGGAAGGATAGAAATGACGGGACGACGAGGGAGAAGACGTAAGCAGCTACTGGATGACCTTAAGGAAAAGAAAAGATACTGGAAATTGAAAGAGGAAGCACTAGATCGCACCCTGTGGAGAACTCGCTTTGGAAGAGGCTACGGACCTGTCGTAAGACAGACTACAGAATGAATGAAAGAATACGGAATGTCTGCATGCTTCTGTTTATTGAGGTTATGTAAGGGTGTCAATTACCTGTGTGGGTCCTCATATGTCTTTTCAGTAAAGACGGTCGGTCAAACACTTTACCGCATACGTCACATGGCAGTAAGGACTTTTGAGAGAGACGTGCCCGGTTGCTCGCTCCGTCTGCACTCGTTACAAACAGTTGTGGCTTCGTAGGTCCCATCAGTGACTTGGACAAATCCAGTGGGCTGTCTAGAATAATAATGGGCAAGGTCTAAATGTGGCAGTCAAAATGAATAGCAGTGCAAAGTGCAGTGTGCACACAAGGTCATTATATTGAAGATGCAAATCTTCTGGGATGTGGTGCTGTGTGCTTAGGGCGAGTTGCCTGTACTGGGAAGCACCTGCCCAACACCACAGCAGTAGACTTGCATCTAGAGCAACACCGCTGTCAGAACAGCCAGTCTCGCACCATTAATCGTTAGCTTAACGGCCTTTATGCCAAAGAACTTGCTGAAGGCTGGGGCGTTTTTTATTTGAAATGCCCATTTCTGGGCCCGTTCATCTTGTTGCTGGTACACAGTATGTGTTGTAAAGACAATAACATTAGATTTTGAGATAACTTTAAGTTTTGGGGTTCTAGTGCAGCTATTTACAGCATCATACAGCATTCTTGAGTGGGTCTGTCAGTAAGAAGGTGCAATGCTGACAGCTCTTAGGGTACTGAACCTTTGTCGAGAGGATCTTAGGGCCGCATCTTACCCCGAATACTTCATTGCACATTCCTGATGTAGTGGCATTGAAAATCGTATTAAAGGGTTTGACTTCCAGAGATGTGGACCCTCTGTAGCTCATATCTAACCTTTTGAAACCGGAATGTGAAGACACTCGTGTGTCCAGTTGTAGACATCCGAAAGAATGTGGCCGTGTTTGAAGGTTCCCACGCTTCGCCAGCTTACCCTCTTGATGAGACAGTATTAGGATGAAGTTGAACGTGGAGAATTAATGGAATGATGCAGATAGGAGAAAACCGAAATACCTGGAGAAAAGCATGTTCCAATGCAACTGTGTCTACCACTTTTCTCACATGGACTGGGCCGGGATCGAACCCGGGCCTCACATGGTACCGTATTTCCCGCATCATAAGACGCAGTTATTTTTGTGCCTCAGAAATGCCCCCCAATCCGCCCTCTTAACACAGGAATGTCAAATTGTAGAGAGGAGTTATCAGCCGTCAGCACGTGACTTGTCATATTGTAGAGAGGAGTTATCAGCCGTCAGCACGTGACTTGTCAAATTGTAGAGAGGAGTTATCAGCCGTCAGCACGTGACTTGTCAAATTGTAGAGAGGAGTTATCAGCCGTCAGCACGTGACTTGTCAAATTGTAGAGAGGAGTTATCAGCCGTCAGCACGTGACTTGTCAAATTGTAGAGAGGAGTTATCAGCCGTCAGCACGTGACTTGTCAAATTGTAGAGAGGAGTTATCAGCCGTCAGCACGTGACTTGTCAAATTGTAGAGAGGAGTTATCAGCCGTCAGCACGTGACTTGTCAAATTGTAGAGAGGAGTTATCAGCCGTCAGCACGTGACTTGTCAAATTGTAGAGAGGAGTTATCAGCCGTCAGCACATGACTTGTCAAATTGCAGAGAGGAGTTATCAGCCGTCAGCACGTGACTTGTCAAATTGAAGAGAGGAGTTATCAGCCGTCAGCACGTGACTTGTCAAATCGTAGAGAGGAGTTATCAGCCGTCAGCGCGTGACTTGTCAAATTGTAGAGAGGGGTTATCAGCCGTCAGCACGTGACTTGTCAAATTGTAGAGAGGAGTTATCAGCCGTCAGCACGTGACTTGTCAAATTGTAGAGAGGAGTTATCAGCCGTCAGCACGTGACTTGTCAAATTGTAGAGAGGAGTTATCAGCCGTCAGCACGTGACTTGTCAAATTGTAGAGAGGAGTTATCAGCCGTCAGCACGTGACTTGTCAAATTGTAGAGAGGAGCTATCAGCCGTCAGCACGTGACTTGTCAAATTGTAGAGAGGAGTTATCAGCCGTCAGCACGTGACTTGTCAAATTGTAGAGAGGAGTTATCAGCCGTCAGCACGTGACTTGTCAAACTGTAGAGAGGAGTTATCAGCCGTCAGCACGTGACTTGTCAAATTGCAGAGAGGAGTTATCAGCCGTCAGCACGTGACTTGTCAAATTGTAGAGAGGAGCTATCAGCCGTCAGCACGTGACTTGTCAAATTGTAGAGAGGAGTTATCAGCCGTCAGCACGTGACTTGTCAAATTGTAGAGAGGAGTTATCAGCCGTCAGCACGTGACTTGTCAAATTGTAGAGAGGAGTTATCAGCCGTCAGCACGTGACTTGTCAAACTGTAGAGAGGAGTTATCAGCCGTCAGCACGTGACTTGTCAAACTGTAGAGCGGAGTTATCAGCCGTCAGCACGTGACTTGTAAACACGGCTTGTAAATATTTCGTCCGTACCTCACAGTGAACACGTTCTTCGTTATAAAACCGACAGGTTAATGTCGTGTCTCAGAATCGCCGTGTCGCGGACCGTCATGAAACATGTGACATAGGTGTAAATAGGAATGCTGCAGTTACCCTGGAGTTCCGCTGGAGATGTGCCACTGTGCACTGATAATCCTTGAAACTGGACCACTATCGGAGTGTGAGGCGATATGGACCGTGTAACTTCAAAGACAGGCTGCCCGTCCAGAAGTACCGCCGTCATGTTTGGTTCCAAGCCGTCGCTGCATTTCGTTGCACCTTCAGCTGTCTGCAGACCGCTGCATGTGTTCGCTAAGCAGTCCTCCGCGGCTATCAAAAACCGCACCCAGTTGCACTGCCGTATCTTGCGGTTGTTGTCCAGCTCTTGGATCATGTCGAAGGAACCAAACTTGCATCGCACCTGTGGAGTACAGAGGCACAGTTACATCGTTGTTACAGTGGAGCTGTAACAACGATGTAACTGTGCAGAGGGAAGCTTGTGTAGTTAGGCCAGGAACTGTATGATATGTGATCCTCACGAAATATGATTCGAGTGATCAAATCAAGGAGGATGAGATGGGCAGGGCATGTAGCATGTATGACAGAAGATGAGGGAGGGTGTTGGTGGGGAAATTTGAAGGAAGGGCCTCTTGAAAGACCTAGGCGTGGATGGAAGGATAGTTTTAAAGAAGTAGGTTGTGAGGGCGTGCACAGGGTTAATATGGCTCAGCACAGGGACCACTGGCAGACTTGTGAACACGGTAGTGAACCTTCGGGTTCTGTAAAAGGCGGAAGAATTCGTGAGCAGATAAGCGACTGACAGCTTCCTATGAAGGCGTCTGTACCATGCATGCAGTGGCAGTTCTCTCTAAGGCAAGCTGTGACTAGTAACGTGTAGACAGCAGTGTGTTTGCGAGTGTTGAGGTGTTCACAGCGGTGTGGTTGAGGATTGAGTTCGGGGATACTGAGCTGCTTCACTGGGTAGTCGGTTCCCGACGTTTCGAAGGAACGCAATGCCTTTATCTTCAAGGGTATATTATGAAGAATGTAATGGGCAGTAAATTGTAAGGCCTGCAGTATATAAATACACGATGTACTTAGATACATGACGTTAGTGTAGCAACATTGTAATAGTTAAATGCGATTAAATTAATAACATTCAGAGAAAAAGCTGCCAGTAGCTTACCTACTTCATGCACTTCCTCCACCTCGGAAATTGCTTGTTTTTTAAATTATTTTCTTTTTATTCCTTTCCCTACTAATTCGTTTCTGTATTCTGCCTGTCCTAGTGCAGTGACCATAGCGCTAGTGCTTAGTGTTTACGGAATATGTATATAACATTAACATGCCGGCTTGGACACTCGCCTATTGTGTGGCTTTAGACAGGCTGCGGGATATTATTTCAAATTAGGCCAAAGTCCGCTTCCTTCCAGATCCTTTCCAATTCATTATTCACTAACCGTACTACAGTATGACAGTCTCTTAACACTTTAAAGACTAAGGTTAGCGTGAATTGTATTTACATAAATATTAAGTTCGTACCGCGCAGTAAACACACTCCGTCTCAGTTATACAAACCAGTCAGTTAATGTTGTACAGTGAAATAATCGCTGTTTGTTCTGAGATCCACACAAAACACATAAATACAGTCCGTACCGCGCAGTAAACACACTCCGTCTCAGTTATACAAACCAGTCAGTTAATGCTGTACAGTGAAATAATCGCTGTTTGTTCTGAGATCCACACAAAACACATACAGTCCGTACCGCGCAGTAAACACACTCCGTCTCAGTTATACAAACCAGTCAGTTAATGTTGTACAGTGAAATAATCGCTGTTTGTTCTGAGATCCACACAAAACACATAAATACAGTCCGTACCGCGCAGTAAACACACTCCGTATCAGTTATACAAACCAGTCAGTTAATGCTGTACAGTGAAATAATCGCTGTTTGTTCTGAGATCCACACAAAACACATACAGTCCGTACCGCGCAGTAAACACACTCCGTCTCAGTTATACAAACCAGTCAGTTAATGTTGTACAGTGAAATAATCGCTGTTTGTTCTGAGATCCACACAAAACACATAAATACAGTCCGTACCGCGCAGTAAACACACTCCGTCTCAGTTATACAAACCAGTCAGTTAATGCTGTACAGTGAAATAATCGCTGTTTGTTCTGAGATCCACACAAAACACATACAGTCCGTACCGCGCAGTAAACACACTCCGTCTCAGTTATACAAACCAGTCAGTTAATGTTGTACAGTGAAATAATCGCTGTTTGTTCTGAGATCCACACAAAACACATAAATACAGTCCGTACCGCGCAGTAAACACACTCCGTCTCAGTTATACAAACCAGTCAGTTAATGTTGTACAGTGAAATAATCGCTGTTTGTTCTGAGATCCACACAAAACACATAAATACAGTCCGTACCGCGCAGTAAACACACTCCGTCTCAGTTATACAAACCAGTCAGTTAATGCTGTACAGTGAAATAATCGCTGTTTGTTCTGAGATCCACACAAAACACATAAATACAGTCCGTACCGCGCAGTAAACACACTCCTTCTCAGTTATACAAACCAGTCAGTTAATGCTGTACAGTGAAATAATCGCTGTCAGTTCTGAGATCCACACAAAACACATAAATACAGTCCGTACCGCGCAGTAAACACACTCCGTCTCAGTTATACAAACCAGTCAGTTAATGCTGTACAGTGAAATAATCGCTGTTTGTTCTGAGATCCACACAAAACACATAAATACACTGTGTGGGCAGAACGTAGAATTGTTGAATGTTAAACATGGCGGTACGTAAGGTAAAAAACTCGATTTAGGAGGATTTACGACTTTTTTAAAATGTAACATTTGGGCCATAACGATATTCGCAAATCAAAAAAAAAAAAAACTCCGAAAATATTTTGTTAGATAAAAATTCCCCAAATCAATTTAAATACCCACCTAATATTTGTAGTTCTAAGTTGGCAGAATGATTAGAACAAAGTGAACTTAAAGCAACCTGAAGTCTTCATTTTGCACGACAGTTTTTACGCCAGTCGCTCGCCGGACGCAGTAAGCTTCTTGGTGTCTCCCGCTGTTCGCTTGTTTCAGGAGGCTTTCACAAGATTGGTACGGTCGGCAAATCAAGGCTATTATGAGGGCAGCCTATAAAATGACTAAGCTAAAATTTTAAGCTCAGTTTTTCACCGTCGATGGATGACGCTGCGCTATTGTAATATCGTACGATGAGACCAGAACTTGAACAGAGGCTGCAGTAAGGCTGACCCCCCACGGCAGTCGGTTTCTGTTGTGCTGTTGGAATGCTACTTTACCTTACAAGAGTCCAATACTATTGGTTGCGGCGACGTAATAGGCGCGTTTTGTGTAAAATAAATGAGCAGCAACTCGACAACAAATAGTGGAGGGTCAGATGGTTGGGGAATGTACCGAGAAGCCATAAATGCATATAAAGTTTCGGTGGGAAATTTTTGAGGTAAAGAGACTTCTTCGAATATCTAGGTGTAACAGCCGAAAGCTAGACAAGGGCCAGTCAAGTCCATTTAGCCATGTAACAGCCGAAAGCTAGACAAGGGCCAGTCAAGTCTATTTAGCCATGTAACAGCCAAAAGCTAGACAAGGGCCAGTCAAATCTATTTAGCCATGTAACAGCCAAAAGCTAGGCAAGGGCCAGTCAAGTCTATTCAGCCATGTAACAGCCAAAAGCTAGACAAGGGTCAGTCAAGTCTATTTAGCCATGTAACAGCCAAAAGCTAGACAAGGGCCAGTCAAGTCTATTTAGCCATGTAACAGCCAAAAGCTAGACAAGGGTCAGTCAAGTCTATTTAGCCATGTAACAGCCGAAAGCTAGACAAGGGCCAGTCAAGTCTATTTGGCCATTCAAGCGCATGAGACGCGCTGTGACATGGAAACTTCAACAGGGGGATTGTGCTTGCGCTAACGGATGTCCCGTCTTGGCAGAGGTCCTTGTGGTCATTACTAAGGACGTGTGCTAGAAATGGCAATACATCCTTCGTATAACGCGGGGTTAGGGGTAATGGTCACGGGGTATTGGGCAAATAGGGTTACAACGCGGAAGCTTGTGGACCTCTTGTATATTTTTGGACATGAAATGTGTTCACAGTAGCTAGTCCGGGGTTCGATTTGTGTCAAGGTCAAGACTTTTCTGTTCCCTAAATGGCCCAGACAGCCTTGGGCCATCTGGATAAGTACCGGGGTTAAAGTGGACGGTGCTTGAAGCTGACAACTCACCTGTATCTGGTGCCGAGTTTAGGAATGCGTGGCTCTTTACATCACTTCCCTCCATACGTGTACGTGGTGTGATGCTTAATTAAGCACAGTGACTGTAGTGTGTCACGTGTCTCAAGCTAGCGCTGTTTATTCCTGCAGTAAGTTGCCCATTGAAGCACTTCCGATGCAGCCGCTGCCTGCTAGTGATAACTTCGTCTGCACTGTGCCAAGTCTGCACTGTGCCAAATCTGCACTGTGCCAAGTCTGCACTGTGCCAAGTCTGCACTGTGCCAAGTCTGCACTGTGCCAAGTCTGCACTGTGCCAAATCTGCACTGTGCCAAGTATGCACTGTGCCAAGTCTGCACTGTGCCAAGTATGCACTGTGCCAAGTCTGCACGGTGACTTAAGGCAGCAAATGACAACACGAACATCCTAACACTTGTGATGCCTGCTGTCTATTTATTTATTTATTTATCGTGAAATAAATTTTTAAGTCCATGGGAAATATTATACTGGACCGGGTGCGCACCCAGAATTTTTCACTGGGGGGGGGGGGGGCTGATCCTGAGGCTATATATAATTTAAGTTTGATTTTAAAAGTTATGTTATGAAAATCATGTCATAAGCACAACATAACACTGTCAGCAACTACATTTATATACACACAAACATAACTACATGTTCCATCACTCAATCACAGTGTCCTATCTTATTGTTTTTTTAAATTTTATTAATTTATTTTTCAAAATTCTAATGTACTGTCATCAGCTGATTTCAGTGGATTTCGGCTGAAGGGTAAATCACGTAAAAGTTTGATATCATAATAGCTACAAAATTTGTTTTTTAAATTTCGGTTTTGGGGGTTTTGGGGAGCTGCAGCCCGGCAGCCCTACCCCCCCATTGGGTGCGCCCCTGTAGTGGACACGAAATATGTTTCTTTTTTCTCCTCTGCAACTTTTGTTACAAACATGGAGCCAATCACGCTCAGCATGACTACGCAGACGCATGCCGTCGTCAGATATGGCTGTCTGGTGGTGACCGAGCTTGGACTGCATCCATACACTTTGATGACACTTCTTAGTACACGTAAAGTTAACGTTATCCCTGTCCACGCCATCGAGGCACATACGAGAAGTGGAAGTAAGCTCCACTCATTCTTAACCTCGGCACTAGATTGAGGTGAGTGGTCAGCTTTACGCCCCGGCTGCTTTACCTCCGAGGAAAGAGCCCCTAGTCTTAAGCTTTTATGACAATCCATTTAGCAATTCTGCAGTTGCTGCCTGCAGATATATGACGAAGCCAATAGCCAAATTTTTGTTACATTTAGTTGCGAGCGTGCTAAGAACTGCTGTATCTGCAGTTCTTACAGACATTCTACACTATTAACCAATCATAAATTTGTAATGTTTATTGCAGCTAACTTCTCATGTAGTAAGTTCCGGAAGGTCCAAATTTATTTATGTAGGTAACTTAACATACCTACACGTGTATTAAGGGCCTTGTGGAAACACTGAACCCTCTAAACCCCAGTGATTACTATATGTACTGCCATGTTTAACATTCACAAATTGTACGTTCTGCCCACACAGTGTATTTATGTGTTTTGTGTGGATCTCAGAACAAACAGCGATTATTTCACTGTACAGCATTAACTGACTGGTTTGTATAACTGAGACGGAGTGTGTTTACTGCGCGGTACGGACTGTATTTATGTGTTTTGTGTGGATCTCAGAACAAACAGCGATTATTTCACTGTACAGCATTAGCTAACTGGTTTGTATAACTGAGACGGAGTGTGTTTACTGCGCGGTACGGACTGGATGTACCGCCATGTTTAACATTCACAAATTGTACGTTCTGCCCACACAGTGTATTTATGTGTTTTGTGTGGATCTCAGAACAAACAGCGATTATTTCACTGTACAACATTAAATGACTGGTTTGTATAACTGAGACGGAGTGTGTTTACTGCGCGGTACGGACTGTATTTATGTGTTTTGTGTGGATCTCAGAACAAACAGCGATTATTTCACTGTACAACATTAACTGACTGGTTTGTATAACTGAGACTGAGTGTGTTTACTGCGCGGTACGAGCTGATTATATTTGAGGGCAATTTTAGAATTTAGGGCAGTATCATGGCTCAGGTGGTTAGTCGCGTGCGTCTCACCGCGGAGGTCCAGACTCGATTCCAGGTCCGTCAGTGTGAGGTTTGTGTTAGACAAAGTGGCACAGAGAGTGTTTTGTCCGATGAATTCAGTTTTCCCCTATCAGTATCATTCCACGAATGCTCCATACTCATTCATACATCTACCACCAACGCTGTATAATGTTTCTCTCCCAGTACTTCAGTTTCCCCTGTCAGTATCATTCCACCAATGCTCCATACTCATTCATCCATCTACCACCAACGCTGTATAATGTTTCTCTCCCAGTACTTCAGTTTCCCCTGTCAGTATCATTCCACCAATGCTCCATACTCATTCATCCATCTACCACCAACGCTGTATAATGTTTCTCTCCCAGTACTTCAGTTTTCCCTATCAGTATCATTCCACCAATGCTCCATACTCATTCTCACATCTACCACCAACGCTGTATAATGTTTCTCTCCCAGTACTTCAGTTTTCCCCTATCAGTATCATTCCACCAATGGTCCATACTCATTCACACATCTACCACCAACGCTGTATATGTTTCCCAGTACTTCCGTTTCCCCTGTCAGTATTATTCCACCAATGCTCCATACTCATTCACACATCTACCACCAACGCTGTATAATGTTTCTCTCCCAGTACTTCAGTTTTCCCCTATCAGTATCATTCCACCAATGCTCCATACTCATTCATACATCTACCACCAACGCTGTATAATGTTTCCCAGTACTTCCGTTTCCCCTGTCAGTATTATTCCACCAATACTCCATACTCATTCACACATCTACCACCAACGCTGTATAATGTTTCTCTCCCAGTACTTCAGTTTTCCCCTATCAGTATCATTCCACCAATGCTCCATACTCATTCATACATCTACCACCAACGCTGTATAATGTTTCCCAGTACTTACGTTTCCCCTATCAGTATCATTCCACCAATGCTCCATACTCATTCATACATCTACCACCAACGCTGTATAATGTCTCCCAGTACTTCAGTTTCCCCTGTCAGTATTATTGCACCAATGCTCCATACTCATTCATTCATCTACCACCGACGCTGTATAATGTTTCTCTCCCAGTACTTCAGTTTCCACTGTCAGTATCATTCCACCATTGCTCCATACTCATTCATACATCTACCACCGACGCTGTATAATGTTTCTCTCCCAGTACTTCAGTTTCCCCTGTCAGTATCATTCCACCAATGCTCCATACTCATTCATACAACTACCACCAACGCTGTATAATGTTTCTCTCCCAGTACTTCAGTTTCCACTGTCAGTATCATTCCACCATTGCTCCATACTCATTCATACATCTACCACCAACGCTGTATAATGTTTCTCTCCCAGTACTTCAGTTTCCACTGTCAGTATCATTCCACCAATGCTCCATACTCATTCATACAACTACCACCAACGCTGTATAATGTTTCTCTCCCAGTACTTCAGTTTCCACTGTCAGTATCATTCCACCATTGCTCCATACTCATTCATACATCTACCACCAACGCTGTATAATGTTTCTCTCCCAGTACTTCAGTTTCCACTGTCAGTATCATTCCACCATTGCTCCATACTCATTCATACATCTACCACCAACGCTGTATAATGTCTCCCAGTACTTCAGTTTCCCCTGTCAGTATTATTCCACCATTGCTCCATACTCATTCATACATCTACCACCAACGCTGTATAATGTCTCCCAGTACTTCAGTTTCCCCTGTCAGTATCATTCCACCAATGCTCCATACTCATTCATTCATCTACCACCGACGCTGTATAATGTTCTCTCCCAGTACTTCAGTTTCCACTGTCAGTATCATTCCACCATTGCTCCAACTCATTCATACATCTACCACCAACGCTGTATAATGTTTCTCTCCCAGTACTTCAGTTTCCACTGTCAGTATCATTCCACCATTGCTCCATACTCATTCATTCATCTACCACCGACGCTGTATAATGTTTCTCTCCCAGTACTTCAGTTTCCCTGTCAGTATCATTCCACCAATGCTCCATACTCATTCATACATCTACCACAAACGCTGTATAATGTTTCTCTCCCAGTACTTCAGTTTCCCCTGTCAGTATCATTCCACTAATGCTCCATACTCTTCCTCATCTTGCTGTCTCGATAAGGACAAAGTTTTAAAGCCTAGAAACTTTTCAAAAAGCAATACTCTTTCGGACAACCGGGATCATTGGATAGAGAAGTACTGTCGCTTCTTGTAGTATGGAAACGGCTAGCTGAAGTCTGCTTTCAGTGAGGTTTAGACACAGGGCTAAATAGGAACATGGCCGGCATGCTGCTGCCCGGAACCAATGGCAGTACGGTGTGTAGACCTGCATGTTGATCCTGCTTACTGGACTTTGTCGTGTAATATACAGACCGCAACGTTTCGGAAATTGGTTTTATTTCCGTCTTCAGGTGGAAGGAAACGTAGACACTCCAACTGCGTTAGGCCCTAGGTAGAGAGGAACTCTGATATCCTCACCATCTGAAGACAGAAATGCAACCCTTTCCCGAAACGGCGATGTTTATATATGCCTGTACACATTCAGTTACGGTAGGCTCTATTTCCAAGCTTCGAAGAAGCTGCCTGTGTAAAAATGTACGTAGCAATGCCGAAACTGTAAATTGGTTAAATGGGTTGAATTGTAGTGCAGGGAAACTGCTGTCATTACAGCTACAAACAGGATATTGTGCCTGTCTAACAGAACTATAGACTATTGTGCCTGTCTAACAGAACTATAGACTATTGTGCCTGTCTAACAGAACTACAGACTATTGTGCCTGTCTAACAGAACTATAGACTATTGTGCCTGTCTAACAGAACTATAGACTATTGTGCCTGTCTAACAGAACTATAGACTATTGTGCCTGTCTAACAGAACTATAGACTATTGTGCCTGTCTAACAGAACTATAGACTATTGTGCCTGTCTAACAGAACTATAGACTATTGTGCCTGTCTAACAGAACTATAGACTATTGTGCCTGTCTAACAGAACTATAGACTATTGTGCCTGTCTAACAAAACTATAGACTATTGTGCCTGTCTAACAGAACTATAGACTATTGTGCCTGTCTAACAAAACTATAGACTATTGTGCCTGTCTAACACAACTATAGACTATTGTGCCTGTCTAACAGAACTATAGACTATTGTGCCTGTGTAAGAAAACTACAGACTATTGTGCCTGTCTAACAGAACTATAGACTATTGTGTCTGTCTAACAGAACTACAGACTATTGTGCCTGTGTAAGAAAACTACAGACTATTGTGCCTGTCTAACAGAACGATAGACTATTGTGCCTGTCTAAGAGAACTACAGACTATTGTACCTGTCTAACAGAACTACAGACTATTGTGCCTGTCTAACAGGACTACAGACTATTGTGCCTGTCTAACAGAACTACAGACTATTGTGCCTGCCTAACAGAACTATAGACTATTGTGTCTGTCTAACAGAACTATAGACTATTGTGCCTGTCTAACAGAACTGCAGACTATTGTGCCTGTCTAACAGAACTATAGACTATTGTGCCTGTCTAAGAGAACTAGACTATTGTGCCTATCTAACAGAACTACATACTATTGTGCCTGTCTAACAGAACTATAGACTATTGTGCCTGTCTAACAGAACTACAGACTATTATGCCTGTCTAACAGAACTATAGACTATTGTGCCTGTCTAAGAGAACTATAGACTGTTGTGCCTGTCTAACAGAACTACAGACTATTGTGCCTGTCTAACAGGACTACAGACTATTGTGCCTGTCTAACAGAACTATAGACTATTGTGCCTGTCTAACAGAACTACAGACTATTGTGCCTGTCTAACAGAACTACAGACTATTGTGCCTGTCTAACAGAACTACAGACTATTGTGCCTGTCTAACAGAACTATAGACTATTGTGCCTGTCTAACAGAACTATAGACTATTGTGCCTGTCTAACAGAACTACAGACTATTGTGCCTGTCTAACAGAACTACAGACTATTGTGTCTGTCTAACAGAACTATAGACTATTGTGCCTGTGTAAGAAAACTACAGACTATTGAGCCTGTCTAACAGCACTACAGACTATTGTGCCTGTCTAACAGAACTACAGACTATTGTGCCTGTCTAACAGAACTATAGACTATTGTACCTGTCTAACAGAATTACAGACTATTGTGTCTGTCTAACAGAACTATAGACTATTGTGCCTGTCTACATGCCCGTCACATTACGTTCCTGATAGCAGCAATATATTTTTCTTTTCTCCAAAACGCCCCAGACTGGTCTGGGGCCCACCTACACTGTCCGACAGATACCGAAGTTTCCTTCGTCGGGAGTGAAGCGGCCGGGGCGTGTAGGTGACCACTGACCTCTATATATAGCCGAGGTGGTTAAGAATTTGTGGAAGTATACCTCCACTCCTCCATATGCCTTTTTGGCGAGCACAGGGACAGCTTTTCATTTAAATGATAACAATTCAGGTTTATAAACAGCTGACGAGTGCTTTCTGTGTTGAAGTGTGCATGTTACAACATTACGCTACTGACAGTGTGCATGTTACAACATTACGCTACTGATAGTGTGCATGTTACAACATTACGCTACTGACAGTGTGCATGTTACATTACGCTACTGACAGTGTGCATGTTACAACATTACGCTACTGGCAGTGTGCATGTTACAACATTACGCTACTGACAGTGTGCATCTTACAACATTACGCTACTGACAGTGTGCATCTTACAACATTACGCTACTGACAGTGTGTATCTTACAACATTACGCTACTGACAGTGTGCATGTTACAACATTACGCTACTGACAGCGTGCATGTTACAACATTACGCTACTGAAATTGTGCATGTTACAACATTACGCTACTGACAGTGTGCATGTTACAACATTACGCTACTGACAGTGTGCATGTTACAACATTACGCTACTGACAGTGTGCATGTTACAACGTTACGCTACTGAAAGTGTGCATGTTACAAAATTACGCTACTGACAGTGTGCATCTTACAACATTACGCTACTGACAGTGTGCATCTTACAACATTACGCTACTGACAGTGTGCATCTTACAACATTACGCTACTGACAGTGTGCATGTTACAACATTACGCTACTGACAGCGTGCATGTTACAACATTACGCTACTGAAATTGTGCATGTTACAAAATTACGCTACTGATAGTGTGCATGTTACATTACGCTACTGACAGTGTGCATGTTACAACATTACGCTACTGACTGTGCATGTTACAACATTACGCTACTGAAAGTGTGCATGTTACAAAATTACGCTACTGACAATGTGCGTGTTACAACATTAAGCTACTGACAGTGTCCATGTTACAACATTACGCTACTTACGTCGTGTTGAGGTAAAAACGGCTCCAGGTGAAACCTCGCCAATCTGACAGTTCCTTCAAAGGGAAGAAATCTCGTCCCCTTGACCACATACTGCTCGCTGTGCACTGCCAAACGACCGACTTCTCCATGTGCTGTCAGCATCGGTGCAAGACCAAATTCCATGGGCATTAGTACTAAAGTTTCCATGTTATCGTAATTACGTCGCAATATGTCTTGTAAATACTGAATTAGAAACTTTGTAGGATGTGTATTTTACATAATTCAGATAAATGTTATATGTCTATGAGAAGAACTGAACTCTGACTGTGTGTATCTCCTCAGTGAACATCAGAACAGTCTATCACAACTCTGCAGTCTGTAACTTCACTTGTTAAGTGTTCACACCGCGTCACATGACTGTTAGCAGTGCGGTTTGTTGTGTCATATAATTCCTTCCCCTCTGAAGCTCAACAATGCGATATTAGGGAAGCGGTTGGAGGGGAGGGTCCCACGTGTAGGTGGCATCGCCATTGTAGAAGCAGTGATGACAACGTAACTCAGAGAAATAGCCCTACAAATCTGGTTTGCAAAATCACCAAAGTCTGGTCATGTGGCACTCAGGTGGCCGCAAAGAACGCCGGGTACAGCCTATAGCAAATTAAACGAGAAATGTTGGACAGTGCTGCCTGCCAACTGAATCGTAGACTTTCTCGAAACTGTAAGTAGCTGATGTACCGTCACGTTGTAGCAAGCGACCGAAAGCTCGCGCTCAGTGTAGGCCTGATGATTGTACACTGTACAGCTTTAATCAGCACTAATATTGCAGACACTAAAGGACACTAAAGCTTTAAAGAACACTAAAGTGACCGTTCGAAGTCTCGAGGTACTTTTGTATGCACTGCTGCCTGATATCCGAAAGAGTATTGCTTTGTTTGAAGGTTCCCAGGCGTCGTCCGTTTGTCCTTCTGGTAAGAGCAACATGTAGATGAAGATGAGTGTGGAGCGTTGGTGGAATGATACTGACAGGGGGAACTGAAGTACTGGGAGAGAAACATTATACAGCGTTGGTGGTAGATGAATGAATGAGTATGGAGCATTGGTGGAATGATACTGACAGGGGAAACTGAAGTACTGGGAGAGAAACATTATACAGCGTTGGTGGTAGATGAATGAATGAGTATGGAGCATTGGTGGAATGATACTGACAGGGGAAACTGAAGTACTGGGAGAGAAACATTATACAGCGTTGGTGGTAGATGAATGAATGAGTATGGAGCATTGGTGGAATGATACTGACAGGGGAAACTGAAGTGCCCGGTGAAAACCCTGTCCCAGTGCCACTTTGTCCACCATAAAGTTCACACTGACTGGCGTGGTTTCGCTCCAGAGCCTCCGTCGAAGCCTAAATAAGACACGAAAATTAATTCCGCATGTCAAATTAAAACACTTGGCATGTCTACCGTACAGACTGGCCGGCTAATGCTGTTACTGTTTGTTGTTAGAACTGTACGAAACAAAATTACGCTGTGTGGGCGAACGTAGATTTGTTAGTACAATGTACATGGTACGTACTGCTGTCTGTTGTTAGTACAATGTACATGGTACGTACTGCTGTCTGTTGTTAGTACAATGTACATGGTACGTACTGCTGTCTGTTGTTAGTACAATGTACATGGTACGTACTGCTGTCTGTTGTTAGTACAATGTACATGGTACGTACTGCTGTCTGTTGTTAGTACAATGTACATGGTACGTACTGCTGTCTGTTGTTAGTACAATGTACATGGTACGTACTGCTGTCTGTTGTTAGTACAATGTACATGGTACGTACTGCTGTCTGTTGTTAGTACAATGTACATGGTACGTATTGTCTGTCTGTTGTTAGTACAATGTACATGGTACGTACTGCTGTCTGTTGTTAGTACAATGTACATGGTACGTACAGCTGTCTGTTGTTAGTACAATGTACATGGTACGTACTGCTGTCTGTTGTTAGTACAATGTACATGGTACGTACTGCTGTCTGTTGTTAGTACAATGTACATGGTACGTACTGCTGTCTGTTGTTAGTACAATGTACATGGTACGTATTGTCTGTCTGTTGTTAGTACAATGTACATGGTACGTACAGCTGTCTGTTGTTAGTACAATGTACATGGTACGTACTGCTGTCTGTTGTTAGTACAATGTACATGGTACGTACTGCTGTCTGTTGTTAGTACAATGTACATGGTACGTACTGCTGTCTGTTGTGCTGTAATGGGTTAAAATGTATTTTAGTGTATTTCAGTGTAATGTATTTTAGAAATGAGTACCAGGAGTGTTTCCTGGGGGGTAAAGGCGGCCGGTCCGTAGGGCTGACAACCTTACCACCTTCCTGTGCCGATTGTCTAGAAATCTGTGAGCCTCAACCTCCTGGGACCCTAACGGCCTGTAATGGGATAGCTTTACCCCTTTACCCGTTATTCCACAATATCCTCTCGTTCCGCACTTCATTCGCAGTAACGACTTACACAATCATCATCAATTTCCATAAAACAACGAAACGTCGCAGATGTTTTCTGTTGGTACATTCATGTGTGTGGTTGTATGTTTCAAATATTGGCGAAACTGAAGTTTAGATGAAGCATTTGACACCGTCTTGTTGAGCCTTAAAGTCTATCAAAAGGGTAGAAAAACCCCTTTTGTCACACGCTGCACCAATCACAGCTCCCCTACAGTAAATGGGGCGTAGCTCGTGTTCCGACTGGGAGCAACGCGCCAACTACGTGACACCTACGTGCAGGCACACGCCCCTCTATGTGCAGGCAACTGGCGCACTTCATGTCTGAAATGTAACCATTTAAACACAGTGGTAACTATATGTACCACCTGCTGTAACATTAAGATATTCTGTGACTATCTCTATATACAGCATCAATGGATTAACCTTGATTTCAGGCTTACGCCGCGATGTTGATGAAATCTGCGGTCTTCTGAGGTATTGTCCCGAAACGTCGGTAAACAATTACCACACGACGCCGTGTAATACCCCAGAAGACCGCAGATTTCATCAATGGATTAGCTCAGTCGGTATAGTGAGCAGCGTACGGGCTCAAAGATCCGGGGTTCGAATCCCTGCAGGGGGTTTTCTCGTCTTCAAAACGCCCAGACCGGACCTGGGGCCCACTCAGCCTCCTCTTTAATAAGTACCGGAGGCTCTCTCCCCCGGGGGTAAAGCGGCGGGGGAGTGCGTCTGAGAACTCACCTCCGTCAGGTGTCGAGGTTAAGAATGAGTGGATCTGTACCTCACGTCTGACGGCGATTGCGGTAGTAGCAGGGCAAACGAAATGCGTGTCATAATAGTCTTAGTTTCTGTCTATCATTCCCGCCTTATGGCAGAGAAACGAAAACTTTTGTAGCCTGCGAGACTTCAGGCTTCCACCGAGGTGTAGTTTCGGCTTTCGCTCTTCTGGGATGTTACGTAGCGTATGATGGTATTGTTTACCGACGTTTCGGGACAGCCTATCGGTCCCATCTTCAAGAGTCAAGCGCTCTAAGAAGACTATCACAACCGGAGGGATTTACAATCGATATAATTAAATGTCGATAGCCTGCGTTTGTAATTATAGACGTAGGGTATCGACGCTCGATGCTCAACCCTTTCTTCAGCCTCAGTTCGTACCTCACAAAGAACACAGCTTCTCAATTACGATCAATCATGGCGACAGATCATAAATGTATGTACGTAGGTCTTAATGTACAGCGTCGGTTGATGTCTTCCGGTTTCAACCGCAGTCGGTATGTGTCGTAAATTAATTAATTTATTCCAACAAATGCACTACACTATTTTAGTGTTTTCTTGTCCCTACATATGTTTCGGCACTCCTTGTGCCATCATCAGGGGTGTCGTCGAGAGTTCACAGTTTTCAAATGCATCCAATTCACTTTCAAAACTTTGAAAACTGTGAACTCTCGACGAAACCTCTGGGGATGGCACAAGGAGTGCCGAAACATGTGTAGGGACAAGAAAACACTAAAATAGTGTAGTGCATTTGTTGGGATGAAATAATTAATTAGTTACTGAAATGCACGGTGTATATATATATATATATATATATATATATATATATATATAAAGTGCGTATAAGTTTACCAAGAATCCCAAATGTGTAATTTCACAAAACTCCGTCTGGTGGGAGTCGCCATGATTTGGGATGTGTGGACGGACGGACGGACAGACATGACAAAGGTAGTGGTCGTATTGGGTACGCGAACGCACCTAAAGACGAGGGAAGGATTCTTGTACTTTCAGTTATTGAATTATGGGTACATTTAACTTTCACACTGTTGACACCGTGCATATTCGTCTTATTAAATTAAGTTACAGACCGACTGGATTTAGTGTGCATCAGTCGGTCTGTAACTTAATTTAATATGGGTACAATTAACTTTCACGCGTTCCTTGAAGACGCCTTAACAACAACAACAACAACAACAATAACAATTTGCTGTCTCCAGCACACTTTTCCCACGCACGTGCCCTGCTGACACGAGCCCTTCTACAGCAGGTACGCCACACCGTATATTAATGTTACCATCGATACCTTTTATCTTATAAATAAATAATTTATTGTCATCTTTATTTACCACAATTCCTTTTCCAGCTCTCCAAAGCTTTCTTCAGTTTCCCCCACTCACATTTTGTCCTACATAAAAATCAACCCAAGTTTCCTAATTCCACAGTCCGGTGCAGCTAATTGTTTTTTGGTACCCAACTTCATAACTTACGTTTAATAATTCATTATTCAGAAACCTATCCTCGAAAGTTCGCTTTTCTGTAATTTTCGAATCTAGCCTATAGGCCTATGTACCTCTTCCCCTTTTTCTTTATCCCCTTTCTACTCCCTCCTTGTGCGTCTCCCCTCACACCGCTCAATTTCCAAATTCCCAGCCCAAACCGCGCTACCCCCCCCCCCCCCCAGTCTTACATCCATTACGCAACTAACAATATTTCCCCTCACTTTATATCTACGCATTTCTCTTTGTATATCATTGCGTCTAGTTGTAATAATGTGCGTGTTGCCGTTAGACACTGCTGCCATCTCTCTTGTCAAACGCATCACTGTCTAATTCACAATTTTAAAAAACAAAAAAATGTACTTATGTTTCGGTTCCAGTCAAACCATCTTCAGGGTTCAAGGTTACATTCATATTACATCCATTATTTAATCTAATCATATAATATATATATATAAATAAATATATATATACACCACAATATAAAATCAAGTTACTATCACATTAATAGGATATCATATTAACAGTAACTTGACTTTATATTTGTGTATATATATTATATCATCAGATTAACTAATGGATGTAATATGAATGTAAACTTGACCCCCTGAAGATGGTTCAACTGGAGCCGAAACATATGTAGGGGATATTGAACAATACTTGATAATATAGTGCATTTGTTGGTTTTTTAAAATTGTGAATTATTATCAAAATTCACGGTGGATAAAATGTGAAATACATCACAGTCTAATTTCGTAAATACAATTCAACCCTTAGACTTCCTCCACAACTTTCCCACTCATAACAAGTTTCTAAATATTTCACCCGTCCGTCTGTAAATTCCCGCCCCAAAATATAACTATAATGCCTAATATTTTGCCTCTCCTACTTTCGCCTCCAAATTCACAATCCGCTGTATGGAACCATCTTGTTAACCGTGGTAATGTGACGAGCTTACAAAATGGACGTACGTACGATTGTTGTGAGCAGCAAGGCGTACATCGTGCGACGGCATAGGATGTGCAGTTGTAAAGCTTTTTATTTACGAAAAGAAGAAAAGAAACGGAATAAAGGAAATGAACTCGCTGAAGCATAGTATGCACGACACACCTGCAGATTACAATTTTTGAGGGGCGTGTTTTCATTTTCCACGTGATTAAGGCTGGTTCATTGTGCTAAATGTCCGTAACTGTTGGGCTGTACAAGTCTATCGTTCTGTGTATCATCAGTGTCGTTCAACAAGCAAGTGCTTCAGTACACCCGACGTTCGTAATATCCTGCCTGCAGACGAACCATGCCCAAGGCTAATGATTAGCCTACTGCAGCTAGTTGTAACAGCTTCATTAGTCTTCGAAAAAGCTGTAAATTTGTCGTAGTTAGACTTTATCCTTCCCTCTCCAGGCAAGAAAGTGGACCTAATCTGATAGGCATTTTTGAAAAGAGGTGATTTCAGTGACTTAGTAAGTCAATCACATTATGTCTCCCTTTTCCCTGAAGACAGAAGTATAACGCGTTTCCGAACTCTCGAATTTTAGTAGCCTACGTTACAAAATCTAAAAACTGGAGAAATACCAAGTTCTAAAGATCAGTCAACTGTTACACACGTTACTGGCTTGATGTAACGACACAGTGTCGACTGGTGAGTAGGAAGTGTAAATGTGGGCGTTGTAAGTTACATACTGCATGTGGCCAGGAGAGGGTAGGTGGGTTACAGGGTAGTGTTAATGTGGGCGTTGTAAGTTACATACTGCATGTGGCCAGGAGAGGGTAGGTGGGTTACAAGGTAGTGTTAATGTGGGCGTTGTAAGTTACATACTGCATGTGGCCAGGAGAGGGTAGGTGGGTTACAGGGTAGTGTTAATGTGGGCGTTGTAAGTTACATACTGCATGTGGCCAGGAGAGGGTAGGTGGGTTACAAGGTAGTGTTAATGTGGGCGTTGTAAGTTACATACTGCATGTGGCCAGGAGAGGGTAGGTGGGTTACAGGGTAGTGTTAATGTGGGCGTTGTAAGTTACATACTGCATGTGGCCAGGAGAGGGTAGGTGGGTTACAGGGTAGTGTTAATGTGGGCGTTGTAAGTTACATACTGCATGTGGCCAGGAGAGGGTAGGTGGGTTACAAGGTAGTGTTAATGTGGGCGTTGTAAGTTACATACTGCATGTGGCCAGGAGAGGGTAGGTGGGTTACAGGGTAGTGTTAATGTGGGCGTTGTAAGTTACATACTGCATGTGGCCAGGAGAGGGTAGGTGGGTTACAGGGTAGTGTTAATGTGGGCGTTGTAAGTTACATACTGCATGTGGCTAGGAGAGGGTAGGTGGGTTACAGGGTAGTGTTAATGTGGGCGTTGTAAGTTACATACTGCATGTGGCTAGGAGAGGGTAGGTGGGTTACAGGGTAGTGTTAATGTGGGCGTTGTAAGTTACATACTGCATGTGGCCAGGAGAGGGTAGGTGGGTTACAAGGTAGTGTTAATGTGGGCGTTGTAAGTTACATACTGCATGTGGCCAGGAGAGGGTAGGTGGGTTACAAGGTAGTGTTAATGTGGGCGTTGTAAGTTACATACTGCATGTGGCCAGGAGAGGGTAGGTGGGTTACAGGGTAGTGTTAATGTGGGCGTTGTAAGTTACATACTGCATGTGGCCAGGAGAGGGTAGGTGGGTTACAGGGTAGTGTTAATGTGGGCGTTGTAAGTTACATACTGCATGTGGCCAGGAGAGGGTAGGTGGGTTACAGGGTAGTGTTAATGTGGGCGTTGTAAGTTACATACTGCATGTGGCCAGGAGAGGGTAGGTGGGTTACAAGGTAGTGTTAATGTGGGCGTTGTAAGTTACATACTGCATGTGGCCAGGAGAGGGTAGGTGGGTTACAGGGTAGTGTTAATGTGGGCGTTGTAAGTTAC
Organism: Reticulitermes speratus; assembly: GCA_021186555.1. Lineage (NCBI taxonomy): Eukaryota > Metazoa > Arthropoda > Insecta > Blattodea > Rhinotermitidae > Reticulitermes > Reticulitermes speratus. The sequence continues at coordinate 2,122,455 of JAJKFL010000042.1, forward strand.
ATACTGCATGTGGCCAGGAGAGGGTAGGTGGGTTACAGGGTAGTGTTAATGTGGGCGTTGTAAGTTACATACTGCATGTGGCCAGGAGAGGGTAGGTGGGTTACAGGGTATTGTTAATGTGGGCGTTGTAAGTTACATACTGCATGTGGCCAGGAGAGGGTAGGTGGGTTACAGGGTATTGTTAATGTGGGCGTTGTAAGTTACATACTGCATGTGGCTAGGAGAGGGTAGGTGGGTTACAGGGTAGTGTTAATGTGGGCGTTGTAAGTTACATACTGCATGTGGCAGTTACAAGATAGTGTCACTGCGGTCCGAATGCTGCTGACAGTCCGAAGTCTCTCTGGTGTACATTGTTACAGCGCAACGCAAAACAAAGCAAACAGCCGAAGTAAGCGCCTTGAAGTGGGCATGGCAGAGGATGAGAAGTGAGACAAGCGTAAGAAAATGTGTGAATGGAACGACACTGTGTGACGTAGGAGGCGTCCCTGTAAGGCTGACGTCTGTAGCGGAGGATGACAGTAGATATGATTGTTTATACGTCGATAGGACGAGCAGATGTTTGTACACAATCATCGTGACCTTGTGCAGTTGGGCTTGATCTGCTGACCTACAATATCGGTAGCGTAATGCTGGTGAACGTCAGTGGTGAGGGTTGGGCGTGAGGGTGAGGGTTGGGCGTGAGGGTGACGGTCGCACCTCATAACGACGTTAGCCTGGTGGAACAATACACATGGAGAAGCGCTGAAGAAGGCAAATGTCAGTGCCTGAACTGTCGTAGTCCACAGGACCGCGTTTTAGGATGTGACACCGTGCAATTTGGTAGGTGGGTAGGAACGTTTTGCAGGATCACATTGCCTCCATCTTCAGGGCAGCAGTGTCGCCCTGCGCACTGAGCACGCCATCAGACTGCGTGACGGCCATTATCGTGCCTTGTGAGAAACTGCGACGTTCTGCCATGTTGGTTACGATCTGACTTACTGCATGGAACACAGACGCTAACAGTTGCTCACCTAGTCAGAAAATTCCCCGCATTTTATGGACCCCGGAGGTTTATTACCGCCCTCACAAGAGTTCGCCACTTGTCCCTATCCTGAGCCAGATCAATCCACTGTGCGCCCTCCCATCCTATTTCTTGAAGATCCACTTCAATATTATTTTCCCATCTACGCCTTCATCTTCCAAATTGTCTCTTTCCCCACCAAAATCCTGTATGCACTTCTCTCTTCCCCCATGCGTGTCATACGCACCGCACATCTTATCCTCCTTCTTCAAATAAGCCCTATTATAAATAAACATGTACAGACGTTTCGGCAATAACAGTATTTCTGCAGCACAGTGTGGGACATACAGGACACGAATCTGCAGGTATTTTAGCAGTCTGTAGGTAAGGTGTGGAAGCACTGCAGGACGCATAACCAGTCACAGAACTGTACTGTTGCGCAGGACCGTACGGGGGTGGAGAGACGACCGCACGGGTTTGTGGGTAAACCTGAGAGGACAAGACCACTTGAAAGACGTTGGCATAGATGGGAATATAATATTAAAATGGGTTTGAAGAAATAGAATGGGGGCACGAACTGGATTGATCTGGCTCAGGATAGGGAAAAATTGTAGGCTTTTGTGAACATGGTAATGAGCCTTCGGGTTTTATAAAATGCGGGGAATTTCTTGACTAGCTGACGAACTGTTAGCTTCTCAAGAAGGGCTGTGCTCCGTGGAGTTAGTTAGTTTGTTTGTTAGTAGAGAACTAGCGGCCTGCAATTTTATTTTATTTTGTTTCAATTACCGCAATTTTTACGCATAATTCTGTCAGCAGTTTTTTTGCACGCGATAAACACAGTTGCAAGATTTTTGCTTAGTTTTCTGGGAAAATGTAAGAACTAGGTGTAGATGCAGCGGACACGTGGATACAGAGCGTAGGTGGAATTTGCCTGCAACGACTTCGGCCTGATATTTGAACCCGGGACCTCAAACAAAGAGCAACAGGCCTATATGCACCTCTGCGACACTAGACACAAGACAGTGGAGTGTAGAATGCATTTCGTGTGTTGAAGGGTGGGGTGACTGAATAAAACCAGAGCCAGCTTTCTGCAGTGACGTTCGCAATTAGCTATGCTCAAACCGCCTTCAAGCGAATGTTTCCGACGAAGCTCACGCACACCTCACTTACTCAATTTCAGTCATTCATACTCGGTATAAGTCGTACAATGGAACTGGTAGACTGCTGGATGTGCTTCTGTTAGGCAGCAATGCGAAATTTGCAGTGTCTGCTTCCCCACCCCCACCCCCACCCCCACCCCCCACCCCCAACAGAACCCCACATTACCTATGGCGCTGATATGTTCGATTTATAGTTCTTTGTAATTCATTTAAAAATTATTGTAGAACACATTTCCATTGGCTGCAATGTAATGTGCAACCAGTAAGCGTGAACCTGATTGGTAGAAGCTCAGAAAGACTTGACAAGTTGTTCCTTTCGTATAATTACACGAAATGTACTGCATTGATAGGGTTTTGTTATATAAGTTTTGTGTTAAGGCTATTTTTGTTGTATCAGGAAGATGAAAGGGCATATATGTCACGCCGGCCATGATTGATGGCGTGTTTCCTGCTGTGCCCGCTAGATGTCTCGCCTTGTGTACCGTATTATTTGGCATTGTTGTCGTACTCGCACAGGGAATCAAGCGGATATGAAAGCAAGTGGCTCGCTAATGGATGTGAGCCTCAATCATCTTTTGATATTATCTCAACAATAGACTACACAACTCACTATGAAGACACGTTCGCATCGTATCTACAAAGAATCTTTTTACAGTCTATGAAATGGGTTCGGCTTGTTTCCTTTTGTCGTATTCTTACTGGAGGTTAGGGAGGGGATAGACTGCTCCTGAGCCTACATGGTAAATATTTAAAGAGCTGATGGTAACTTTTCAGTAAACAAAGGTAGTCGCTGACATAGCTACTGCGTGTATTTTGTTAGCGTTTTGAATGTATCTTGGTATCTAGACCGGCATGAGAACTGGCATTATTGTTATGCCCATTTAATTTCCGTCTTTCGTTAGAATGTCTTTGTTAGAAAAGTCTTTCATTTTGGACGTGTTTGTGTTGCCTTATTTCGTTATAAGGCTAATGGAGACTGTCGCGCCGTCTTGCTTACCATGCCATCAAATTTCTCGAAAAATAATTTTTTTTGGAACTGCTGGAAGCAAAGGAAATTAATGGCTAATGCCCTGAGGAGGCACACATTTTTGCTTGAGGTGCCCCTTCAGAAGACAGTCCAAGATTTGAAAATAAATTGGTCGTCAAGGACAGGGTTAATGGTTCCTGTTTACTCTGAGGATCGTAAGACACAAGTAAATCCACTTTAAGGATAAAATGCAGTGTTTATACCTTAAAGTGGGTGGTAAATATAGGTACCGCTGTGCTGTACAATGTTAGAAGAAGCCACACTATTATTTTCTAACCCTTTCTAACTGATAACATAGCCTTTATATAAGAAATTACATGCAGGGGTTAACAGTCTTGGCTTCAGGGTCCATAAACTTGTGGCACGGATCTGTTTGTGCATCACAGGGTAATGCGGGTAATTTTGAGCGGTTGTATTAACACTCTTAAATGAAGAAGAATTTTACCTGTTCGAAAGTAGAAGCAAGAAGAAGGGAACGCGAGGACTTTCTGTTGACACGAGCCAAACGTAGGACTTGTGTCAGTTGCTTTACACAAAATGGACAAACACAATTTTAACAATATAACACAATTGTTACCCTACAATAGGACATGCACTGCCGGAGCTTTAGCATAGGCTGTTTGAAGAGGGCGAGCAAAAGTTATGTTTGCAGGACTATCTTGTTGGGGGTAAATTTGATGTCCAGGCAGGTAAAAAGGTAAAGCTATCCCATTACAGGCCTGGACAGGCCCTTAGTGTTCCAGGAGGTTGAGGCTCACAGATTTATAGACAATCGGCACATGAAGGTGGTACGGTTGTCAGCCCTACGCACCGGCCGCCTTTACCCCCCAGGAAATACTCCTGGTACTCAGTTCTGTTAGAGGCTGAGTCGACCCCAGGGCCATAGTGCGACCGGAAGGATTATGTCAATTAAAAACTCCAATGACACCATTGGGAATCGAACCCGCGACCTTCCGGCTTGTAGCGCAGTGCCTCAACCAACTGCGCCACCGCATGTAAGATGTAAAATAATTGTGGATAACAAATTTTCACAACAAGTAAAGATTTTTAAATATCTCGGTTGTGAAATTCTTTATGCAAATAAAAAAAACATATTCAATAAAAAATTAGCAAAATTTGCTAAAATACAGGGAATTTTAAAGAACACTTTTAAACGTACTTTGGTCCATGAATGTTCAACAGTAAATGTATATAGTGCACTGGCGCTCACTGTTCTGTATGGAAGCGACATTTGGACCCTCAGACAAAAGGTTATAAAACGACTGACATCAGTTGAGATTAAATTTATCAGAAGAACAGCGGGGTACACACTTTTTGGCATTCACAAAAGTAATGAAGAAATTTTGGAAGAACTGAAAGTAGAACCAGTTGACCAGAAACCAAAAAGATACAAATCAAATTTGCTGCAACATGTAGCAATAATAAACAGCAACACGATGCCAAAAGTATTGTTGGATTGTAGAACAAATGGACGGAGACGACTTGGAAGACCTTTGAAGAGACTATTAGACGAGGGCGAAACATGTCTATTAAGGCCTAACTGGTGACGGATGATGATGACGACGGTGTGATGATTATGAAGATGCTAACATTCTGTAACAATATGCACACTCAGTAGCTAGGCGTCGTGGCGGAGACACAAAAGCCGCGCGGTGTTTGTGCTTGTGTTCGGCGCCTAGTGCAAGTTGTGCTTCGTAAATCAGAGGACGAGCTTTGTGTTGCTCCAGGTTTAAATAAACTTGTGTTTGTGTTGTTGACTGTTTGTGCATTCAACACTAAAACATCTCCTAGACCAGCCACCTCTGTTTATGCAGATCAAACATCAAACAAGCTGGAGCTCAGTGACAAGCTAACACTTTACTGCTTCGTGTACTGACTGTGTCAAGCTCAGTGACAAGCTAACACTTTACTGCTTCGTGTACTGACTGTGTCAAGCTCAGTGACAAGCTAACACTTTACTGCTTCGTGTACTGACTGTGTCAAGCTCAAGTGACAAGCTAACACTTTTACTGCTTCGTGTACGACTGTGTCAAGCTCAGTGACAAGCTAACACTTTACTGCTTCGTGTATGACTGTGTCAAGCTCAGTGACAAGCTAACACTTTACTGCTTCGTGTACTGACTGTGTCAAGCTCAGTACAAGCTAACACTTTACTGCTTCGTGTACTGACTGTGTCAAGCTCTAGACAAGCTAACACTTAGCTTTGTAATGACTGTGTCAAGTCAGTGACAACTAACATTACTGCTCGTGTACTGACTGTGTCAAGCTCAGTAAAGCTAACACTTTACTGCTTCGTGTACTGACTGTGTCAAGCTCATGACAAGCTAACACTTTACTGCTTCGTGTACTGACTGTGTCAAGCTCAGTGACAAGCTAACACTTTACTGCTTCGTGTACTGACTGTGTCAAGCTCAGTACAAGCTAACACTTTACTGCTTCGTGTACTGACTGTGTCAAGCTCAGTGACAAGCTAACACTTTACTGCTTCGTGTACTGACTGTGTCAAGCTCAGTGACAAGCTAACACTTTACTGCTTCGTGTACTGACTGTGTCAAGCTCAGTGACAAGCTAACACTTTACTGCTTCGTGTACTGACTGTGTCAAGCTCAGTGACAAGCTAACACTTTACTGCTTCGTGTACTGACTGTGTCAAGCTCAGTGACAAGCTAACACTTTACTGCTTCGTGTACTGACTGTGTCAAGCTCAGTGACAAGCTAACACTTTACTGCTTCGTGTACTGACTGTGTCAAGCTCAGTGACAAGCTAACACTTTACTGCTTCGTGTACTGACTGTGTCAAGCTCAGTGACAAGCTAACACTTTACTGCTTCGTGTACTGACTGTTGTCAGTACAACTAACACTTTACTGCTTCGTGTACTGACTGTGTCAAGCTCAGTACAAGCTAACACTTTACTGCTTCGTGTACTGACTGTGTCAAGCTCAGTGACAAGCTAACACTTTACTGCTTCGTGTACTGACTGTGTCAAGCTCAGTGACAAGCTAACACTTTACTGCTTCGTGTACGACTGTGCAAGCTAGTACAAGCTAACACTTTACTGCTTCGTGTACTGACTGTGTCAAGCTCATACAAGCTAACACTTTTGCTTCGTGTACTGACTGTGTCAAGCTCAGTGACAAGCTAACACTTTACTGCTTCGTGTACTGACTGTGTCAAGCTCAGTACAAGCTAACACTTTACTGCTTCGTGTACTGACTGTGTCAAGCTCAGTAACAAGCAACACTTACTGCTTCGTACTGACTGTGTCAGCTCAGTGACAGCTAACACTTTACTGCTTCGTGTACTGACTGTGTCAGTCAGTACAACTCCTTTACTGCTTGTAACAGTGCAAGCTAAACTACTCTTCGTGTACTGACTGTGTCAAGCTCATGACAAAACTTTACTGCTTCGTGTACTGACTGTGTAAGCTAGTACAAGCAACACTTTACTGCTTCGTGTAACTGCAGTGTCAAGCTAACAAGTTTACACTTTTAGCTCGTACGCTGTTAGCTCGTGACAGTAACTTACGCTCGTGAACACATTTAGCTCTGAATAACACTTTAGCTCGTGTACACTGCACTAGTGAACAACTTTACTGTCGGTACTACTGTGTCACTAGTGCAAGCTAACACTTACTGCTTGTGTGACTCGTGAAGCTAAATACTCTTCTGCTGTGTATGACTGTCAACTCATACGCTAACACTTTGCTCGTACATTAACTTGTAACTTATGCTGTGTACTAGTTCAATCGAAGTAACATCTAACGTTACTGTGTGTCAGTCAACCAGTAAACTAACCTTCTCTGTGTTGACTTGCATCAGTACAAGCTAACACTTACTGCTTCGTGTACGACTGTTCAGGTACAGTAACACACTTTCGTTGTACTGACTGTGTCAAGCTCAGTACAAACTAACTTTACTGCTGTGTACAGTGCAAGCTACATACGCTCTTACTGTGTTACTCGAGTAAACTTACGCTTACTTACGTGTCACAACAGTACAACAACACTTTTGTTGTACTGACTGTGTCAAGCTCGTAAAGCTAACACTTTACTGCTCGTGTACTGACTTGTAAGCTCAGTGCAAGCTAAACTTTTGCTTCGTGTACGACTGTGTCAAGCTCAGTACAGCAACACTTACTGCTTCGTGTACTGACTGTGTCAACTCAGTACAACTAACCTTTACTGCTTGGTAGACTTGTCAGCTCAGTACAGCTAACACTTTACTGCTGTTAGCGTGCAAGCACATACCTTTACTGCTGTGTCGACGTAAGCTCTACAGCTCTTTACTGTGTGTCAGTAAAGCTCATAAGCTACCTTGTTGTATGACTGCAACATTACTCTTCGTGTACTGACTGTGTCAAGCTCAGTGACAAGCTAACACTTTACTGCTTCGTGTACTGACTGTGTCAAGCCAGTGACAAGCTAACACTTTACTGCTTCGTGTACTGACTGTGTCAAGCTCAGTAACAAGCTAACACTTTACTGCTTCGTGTACTGACTGTGTCAAGTCATCGTGAACAAGCTAACATACTTTACTGCTTCGTGTACTGACTGTGTCAAGCTCAGTGACAAGCTAACACTTTTACTGCTTCGTGTTACTGACTGTGTCAAGCTCAGTGACAAGCTAACACTTTACTGCTTCGTGTACTGACTGTGTCAAGCTCAGTACAAGCTAACACTTTACTGCTTCGTGTACTGACTGTGTCAAGCTCAGTGACAAGCTAACACTTTACTGCTTCGTGTACTGACTGTGTCAAGCTCAGTAACAAGCTAACACTTTACTGCTTCGTGTACTGACTGTGTCAAGCTCAGTGACAAGCTAACACTTTACTGCTTCGTGTACTGACATGTGTCAAGCTCAGTGACAAGCTAACACTTTACTGCTTCGTGTACTGACTGTGTCAAGCTCAGTACAAGCTAAACACTTTACTGCTTCGTGTACTGACTGTGTCAGCTCAGTGACAAGCTAACACTTTACTGCTTCGTGTACTGACTGTGTCAAGCTCAGTGACAAGCTAACACTTTACTGCTTCGTGTACTGACTGTGTCAAGTTCAGTGACAAGCTAACACTTTACTGCTTCGTGTACTGACTGTGTCAAGCTCAGTGACAAGCTAACACTTTACTGCTTCGTGTACTGACTGTGTCAAGCTCAGTGACAAGCTAACACTTTACTGCTTCGTGTACTGACTGTGTCAAGCTCAGTGACAAGCTAACACTTTACTGCTTCGTGTACTGACTGTGTCAAGCTCAGTGACAAGCTAACACTTTACTGCTTCGTGTACTGACTGTGTCAAGCTCAGTGACAAGCTAACACTTTACTGCTTCGTGTACTGACTGTGTCAAGCTCAGTGACAAGCTAACACTTTACTGCTTCGTGTACTGACTGTGTCAAGCTCAGTGACAAGCTAACACTTTACTGCTTCGTGTACTGACTGTGTCAAGCTCAGTAACAAGCTAACACTTTACTGCTTCGTGTACTGACTGTGTCAAGCTCAGTGACAAGCTAACACTTTACTGCTTCGTGTACTGACTGTGTCAAGCTCAGTAACAAGCTAACACTTTACTGCTTCGTGTACTGACTGTGTCAAGCTCAGTGACAAGCTAACACTTTACTGCTTCGTGTACTGACTGTGTCAAGCTCAGTGACAAGCTAACACTTTACTGCTTCGTGTACTGACTGTGTCAAGCTCAGTGACAAGCTAACACTTTACTGCTTCGTGTACTGACTGTGTCAAGCTCAGTAACAAGCTAACACTTTACTGCTTCGTGTACTGACTGTGTCAAGCTCAGTGACAAGCTAACACTTTACTGCTTCGTGTACTGACTGTGTCAAGCTCATTAACAAGCTAACACTTTACTGCTTCGTGTACTGACTGTGTCAAGCTCAGTGACAAGCTAACACTTTACTGCTTCGTGTACTGACTGTGTCAAGCTCAGTAACAAGCTAACACTTTACTGCTTCGTGTACTGACTGTGTCAAGCTCAGTAACAAGCTAACACTTTACTGCTTCGTGTACTGACTGTGTCAAGCTCAGTAACAAGCTAACACTTTACTGCTTCGTGTACTGACTGTGTCAAGCTCAGTGACAAGCTAACACTTTACTGCTTCGTGTACTGACTGTGTCAAGCTCAGTAACAAGCTAACACTTTACTGCTTCGTGTACTGACTGTGTCAAGCTCAGTGACAAGCTAACACTTTACTGCTTCGTGTACTGACTGTGTCAAGCTCAGTGACAAGCTAACACTTTACTGCTTCGTGTACTGACTGTGTCAAGCTCAGTAACAAGCTAACACTTTACTGCTTCGTGTACTGACTGTGTCAAGCTCAGTGACAAGCTAACACTTTACTGCTTCGTGTACTGACTGTGTCAAGCTCAGTAACAAGCTAACACTTTACTGCTTCGTGTACTGACTGTGTCAAGCTCAGTGACAAGCTAACACTTTACTGCTTCGTGTACTGACTGTGTCAAGCTCAGTGACAAGCTAACACTTTACTGCTTCGTGTACTGACTGTGTCAAGCTCAGTAACAAGCTAACACTTTACTGCTTCGTGTACTGACTGTGTCAAGCTCAGTAACCAGCTAACACTTTACTGCTGTCGTGTACTGACTGTGTCAAGCTCAGTGACAAGCTAACACTTTACTGCTTCGTGTACTGACTGTGTCAAGCTCAGTGACAAGCTAACACTTTACTGCTTCGTGTACTGACTGTGTCAAGCTCAGTAACAAGCTAACACTTTACTGCTTCGTGTACTGACTGTGTCAAGCTCAGTGACAAGCTAACACTTTACTGCTTCGTGTACTGACTGTGTCAAGCTCAGTGACAAGCTAACACTTTACTGCTTCGTGTACTGACTGTGTCAAGCTCAGTGACAAGCTAACACTTTACTGCTTCGTGTACTGACTGTGTCAAGCTCAGTAACAAGCTAACACTTTACTGCTTCGTGTACTGACTGTGTCAAGCTCAGTGACAAGCTAACACTTTACTGCTTCGTGTACTGACTGTGTCAAGCTCAGTGACAAGCTAACACTTTACTGCTTCGTGTACTGACTGTGTCAAGCTCAGTGACAAGCTAACACTTTACTGCTTCGTGTACTGACTGTGTCAAGCTCAGTGACAAGCTAACACTTTACTGCTTCGTGTACTGACTGTGTCAAGCTCAGTGACAAGCTAACACTTTACTGCTTCGTGTACTGACTGTGTCAAGCTCAGTGACAAGCTAACACTTTACTGCTTCGTGTACTGACTGTGTCAAGCTCAGTGACAAGCTAACACTTTACTGCTTCGTGTACTGACTGTGTCAAGTTCAGTGACAAGCTAACACTTTACTGCTTCGTGTACTGACTGTGTCAAGCTCAGTGACAAGCTAACACTTTACTGCTTCGTGTACTGACTGTGTCAAGCTCAGTGACAAGCTAACACTTTACTGCTTCGTGTACTGACTGTGTCAAGCTCAGTGACAAGCTAACACTTTACTGCTTCGTGTACTGACTGTGTCAAGCTCAGTGACAAGCTAACACTTTACTGCTTCGTGTACTGACTGTGTCAAGCTCAGTGACAAGCTAACACTTTACTGCTTCGTGTACTGACTGTGTCAAGCTCAGTGACAAGCTAACACTTTACTGCTTCGTGTACTGACTGTGTCAAGCTCAGTGACAAGCTAACACTTTACTGCTTCGTGTACTGACTGTGTCAAGCTCAGTGACAAGCTAGCACTTTACTGCTTCGTGTACTGACTGTGTCAAGCTCAGTGACAAGCTAACACTTTACTGCTTCGTGTACTGACTGTGTCAAGCTCAGTAACAAGCTAACACTTTACTGCTTCGTGTACTGACTGTGTCAAGCTCAGTGACAAGCTAACACTTTACTGCTTCGTGTACTGACTGTGTCAAGCTCAGTGACAAGCTAACACTTTACTGCTTCGTGTACTGACTGTGTCAAGCTCAGTGACAAGCTAACACTTTACTGCTTCGTGTACTGACTGTGTCAAGCTCAGTAACAAGCTAACACTTTACTGCTTCGTGTACTGACTGTGTCAAGCTCAGTGACAAGCTAACACTTTACTGCTTCGTGTACTGACTGTGTCAAGCTCAGTGACAAGCTAACACTTTACTGCTTCGTGTACTGACTGTGTCAAGCTCAGTAACAAGCTAACACTTTACTGCTTCGTGTACTGACTGTGTCAAGCTCAGTGACAAGCTAACACTTTACTGCTTCGTGTACTGACTGTGTCAAGCTCAGTGACAAGCTAACACTTTACTGCTTCGTGTACTGACTGTGTCAAGCTCAGTAACAAGCTACACTTTACTGCTTCGTGTACTGACTGTGTCAAGCTCAGTGACAAGCTAACACTTTACTGCTTCGTGTACTGACTGTGTCAAGCTCAGTAACAAGCTAACACTTTACTACTTCGTGTACTGACTGTGTCAAGCTCAGTAACAAGCTAACACTTTACTACTTCGTGTACTGACTGTGTCAAGCTCAGTAACAAGCTAACACTTTACTGCTTCGTGTACTGACTGTGTCAAGCTCAGTGACAAGCTAACACTTTACTGCTTCGTGTACTGACTGTGTCAAGCTCAGTAACAAGCTAACACTTTACTACTTCGTGTACTGACTGTGTCAAGCTCAGTGACAAGCTAGCACTTTACTGCTTCGTGTACTGACTGTGTCAAGCTCAGTGACAAGCTAACACTTTACTGCTTCGTGTACTGACTGTGTCAAGCTCAGTAACAAGCTAACACTTTACTGCTTCGTGTACTGACTGTGTCAAGCTCAGTGACAAGCTAACACTTTACTGCTTCGTGTACTGACTGTGTCAAGCTCAGTAACAAGCTAACACTTTACTGCTTCGTGTACTGACTGTGTCAAGCTCAGTGACAAGCTAACACTTTACTGCTTCGTGTACTGACTGTGTCAAGCTCAGTGACAAGCTAGCACTTTACTGCTTCGTGTACTGACTGTGTCAAGCTCAGTGACAAGCTAACACTTTACTGCTTCGTGTACTGACTGTGTCAAGCTCAGTAACAAGCTAACACTTTACTACTTCGTGTACTGACTGTGTCAAGCTCAGTGACAAGCTAGCACTTTACTGCTTCGTGTACTGACTGTGTCAAGCTCAGTGACAAGCTAACACTTTACTGCTTCGTGTACTGACTGTGTCAAGCTCAGTAACAAGCTAACACTTTACTGCTTCGTGTACTGACTGTGTCAAGCTCAGTGACAAGCTAACACTTTACTGCTTCGTGTACTGACTGTGTCAAGCTCAGTAACAAGCTAACACTTTACTGCTTCGTGTACTGACTGTGTCAAGCTCAGTGACAAGCTAACACTTTACTGCTTCGTGTACTGACTGTGTCAAGCTCAGTGACAAGCTAGCACTTTACTGCTTCGTGTACTGACTGTGTCAAGCTCAGTGACAAGCTAACACTTTACTGCTTCGTGTACTGACTGTGTCAAGCTCAGTGACAAGCTAACACTTTACTGCTTCGTGTACTGACTGTGTCAAGCTCAGTAACAAGCTAACACTTTACTGCTTCGTGTACTGACTGTGTCAAGCTCAGTGACAAGCTAACACTTTACTGCTTCGTGTACTGACTGTGTCAAGCTCAGTGACAAGCTAACACTTTACTGCTTCGTGTACTGACTGTGTCAAGCTCAGTAACAAGCTAACACTTTACTGCTTCGTGTACTGACTGTGTCAAGCTCAGTGACAAGCTAACACTTTACTGCTTCGTGTACTGACTGTGTCAAGCTCAGTGACAAGCTAACACTTTACTGCTTCGTGTACTGACTGTGTCAAGCTCAGTAACAAGCTAACACTTTACTGCTTCGTGTACTGACTGTGTCAAGCTCAGTGACAAGCTAACACTTTACTGCTTCGTGTACTGACTGTGTCAAGCTCAGTGACAAGCTAGCACTTTACTGCTTCGTGTACTGACTGTCATTTCTTTCTTCAGGCCCGCCGTTATACAAAGCACACATAAGTCTGCATTAACGTAAGGTCACTATTTTGTCGCCACACAAAACAGCAATATCAAACTCCAGGTCCACCGCCTCACTTTCGTTGACACACTAAGTTTCGCACTACCAGTTGCCCCAACTAAAGCTGCCATTACATAGGTGCAGCAAGTTCAAAGTATTCGTTTGTCTTTTTAGTTTCCTCGTTCTGCTTGTTGTTTAAACCCAGAGACTGGCTGTTCTCTTGTTTTTCCTCAGTACTTCCAATTAAATGACGAGCGGTACCTGAAATCAACCCACTACGACTTCCGTCGACATTCTCTTCCATTCACTGTCAGCTGATCTTCCCACGTCGGACGCTACGTGATCTGAAGTACTGATATCGTCGTTAAATAGCAGACATAAGTGAATGGAAGAATGAATAAATAAATAAAATTATTGTTCCAAATCACATATTGATGCTACAAGCCCGTTTCGATGTTCACAAGTTAAGCAATCAGTCTAGGCACAAGTTTTTAGGTTTTAATGCCATGTTCTCTGTTTTGAGCCCGTGTATTGTGTGTTTTGACGCCGTGTATTGTGTGTTTTGACGCCGTGTAATGTTGTGTGTTTTGACGACTTGTATTGGGTGTTTTGACGACTTGCATTGTTGTGTGTTTTGACGACTTGTATTGTTCTGTGTTTTGACGACTTGTATTGTGTGTTTTGACGCCGTGTATTGTTGTGTGTTTTGACGACTTGTATTGTTCTGTGTTTTGACGACTTGTATTGTGTGTTTTGACGCCGTGGATTGTTGTGTGTTTTGACGACTTGTATTGTATGTTTTGACGACTTGTATTGTTATGTTTTGACGACTTGTATTGTTCTGTGTTTTGACGCCGTGTATTGTTGTGTTTTGACGACTTGTATTGTTGTGTTTTGACGACTTGTATTGTTGTGTGTTTTGACGCCGTGTATTGTTGTGTTTTGACGACTTGTATTGTGTGTTTTGACGACTTGTATTGTTGTGTGTTTTGACGCCGTGTATTGTTGTGTATTTTTACGACTTGTATTGTTCTGTGTTTTGACGCCGTGTATTGTTCAGTGTTATGACGCCGTGTATTGTTCAGTGTTCTGACGTCGTGTATTGTTCTGTGTTTTGACGCCATGTATTGTGCGTTTTGACGCCGTTTATTGTTGTGTATTTTGACGACTTGTATTGTTCTGTGTTTTTACGCCGTGTAGTGTTCTGTGTTTTGACGCCGTGTATTGTTGTGTGTTTTGACGACTTGTATTGTTCTGTGTTTTTACGCCGTGTAGTGTTCTGTGTTTTGACGCCGTGTATTGTTGTGTGTTTTGACGACTTGTATTGTTCTGTGTTTTTACGCCGTGTAGTGTTCTGTGTTTTGACGCCGTGTATTGTTCAGTGTTCTGACGCTATGTATTGTTCTGTGTTTTGACGCCGTGTATTGTTCAGTGTTCTGACGCCGTGTATTGTTCAGTGTTTCGACGCCATGTATTGTTCTGTGTTTTGACGCCATGTATTGTTCAGTATTTTGATGCCGTGTAGTGTTCTGTGTTTTGACGCCGTGTATTGTTCTGTGTTTTGACGCCATGTATTGTTGTGTGTTTTGACGCCGTGCATTACCGTCAGCAACGCAACACGCCATGTGGCCTAGCTACGTTTCGTCGTAATATTCCCTCAGCCGTTTCAGTTCGTCACGTGACGCTGCAGATAACAGCTAACAGCTCTACATTCATGTACAAAGGCAGTCCGTGCAATTCGTCTGGACAAACGTTCAACTTTAGCGGCGTGTTCTAAAGGCAATTTTGTCGTCGGGCTCCATTGATCACCGCGTAATAAGACGTATGAGACAGTGAAGATGAGACCTCACACATTCTTAACCCGAACAGCCTCACGCCCCGGCCGCTTTACCAACCCGGGGAAGCCCAACAGTACCCTGGGAGGGCCTCAGAGCCGCTCTGAGTGGGACGTCGAAGAGGATGGTCTCTGCCCGTGACGGGAAACGAATACGAGTCGTCCAGTCCGTAGTTTAATCACTGTACTGACTGAGCTCTGACGGAGGTAAGCTCCACAGAATTTCCTTTCGACCTATGTTAATTAAAGCTGGCGCACACTGTGCGACATGATGCCCCGTATACTAATTAATGTGAAACTTGCTGACGTCACGTTCGCCGCGGTTTTTCTAATCAAAGAAGAATGCTGTAGCGGCTATTATAATAACAACATTGATCGTTGGGTGGGCAGCGACCGTGCTGTGCTGCACAGCTCGGTGCGTGAGTGTCCTACGGGACTGCCGCACCGCACCGGGCAATTCAATTAATGTGACGAGCGGACCGCTCTGGGGAGTAAGGGAGCTTAGACGGCTAGTGGACTGTATATATACAGCAGTACCTCGCTCTTTCGATATATATAAAGATTCAGTCCGTACCGCCCAGTAAACACACTCCGTCTCAGTTATACAAACCAGTCAGTTAATGTTGTACAGTGAAATAATCGCTGTTTGTTCTGAGATCCACACAAAACACATAAATACAGTCCGTACCGCGCAGTAAACACACTCCGTCTCAGTTATACAAACCAGTCAGTTAATGCTGTACAGTGAAATAATCGCTGTTTGTTCTGAGATCCACACAAAACACATAAATACAGTCCGTACCGCGCAGTAAACACACTCCGTCTCAGTTATACAAACCAGTCAGTTAATGTTGTACAGTGAAATAATCGCTGTTTGTTCTGAGATCCACACAAAACACATAAATACAGTCCGTACCGCGCAGTAAACACACTCCGTCTCAGTTATACAAACCAGCCAGTTAATGTTGTACAGTGAAATAATCGCTGTTTGTTCTGAGATCCACACAAAACACATAAATACAGTCCGTACCGCGCAGTAAACACACTCCGTCTCAGTTATACAAACCAGTCAGTTAATGCTGTACAGTGAAATAATCGCTGTTTGTTCTGAGATCCACACAAAACACATAAATACAGTCCGTACCGCGCAGTAAACACACTCCGTCTCAGTTATACAAACCAGTCAGTTAATGTTGTACAGTGAAATAATCGCTGTTTGTTCTGAGATCCACACAAAACACATAAATACAGTCCGTACCGCGCAGTAAACACACTCCGTCTCAGTTATACAAACCAGCCAGTTAATGTTGTACAGTGAAATAATCGCTGTTTGTTCTGAGATCCACACAAAACACATAAATACAGTCCGTACCGCGCAGTAAACACACTCCGTCTCAGTTATACAAACCAGTCAGTTAATGTTGTACAGTGAAATAATCGCTGTTTGTTCTGAGATCCACACAAAACACATAAATACAGTCCGTACCGCGCAGTAAACACACTCCGTCTCAGTTATACAAACCAGTCAGTTAATGTTGTACAGTGAAATAATCGCTGTTTGTTCTGAGATCCACACAAAACACATAAATACACTGTGTGGGCAGAACGTACAATTTGTGAATGTTAAACCTGGCGGTACATATAGTGACCACTGGGCTTTAAAGGGTTACACGAAGCGCTGTGGAACCAAGGAGGCAATGTGTGTCCCCATTTCCACCCCTCTACTCCACACAACTATATATTTTTGCTGCTTAGAAGCAAGTTTCATGCTACCAAGAGCTTGTGCCACTCATGCACGAACATAGATTCACCGCCACGAACAATACAAGGGATCGATATAGGGAGCGTGACGTAACAGAGCTGCTGAACTGACTGCGGACAGTTGTCACATTTGTTTACAGTATAATGACACACAGCAAATTGCTGTTTAATTATCACACATCGTTATTAGACGACGTCTTGCACAAACTCGCACATTGTGTTCAGACGCGATAAGCCCACACGCTGTACCCCAACACTGCCTTGTTACTGACGTTTCAGACGTCCTGATTGGTGGACACAAAGCTTGCTGGGAACTCTTGCTGTAATGCATCTCGTTGTGTCAGATATAATAATTATGGAAGACAATTTTCAGGTAACACAACTTTTAACACAAACGTACAGAAATAGCGGGCATTTTTTGGCTTGCTGAACACACCTGAAGATGGCTCTGAGCAGGTGCGCACCCTGAATTTTTCATTGGGGGGGGGGGCTGATCCTGAGGCTATATATAATTTATGTTTGATTTTAAAAGTTATGTTATAAAAATCATGTCATATGTACAACATAACACTGTTTGCAACTGCATTTATATACATACAAACATAACTACATGTTCCATCACTCAATCACAGTGTCATATCTTATGTTTTTTTAAATTTTATTAATTTATTTTTCAAAATTCTACTGTACAGTCATCAGCTGATGTCAGTGGCTGATTTCAGCTGAAGGGGAAATCACGTAAAACGTTTGATATCACAGTATCTACAAAATCTGTGTTTTTTAAATTTCAGTTTTGGGGGGGTTTGGGGGGGCTGTAGCCCGTCTGACCCCCCCCCCCCTGGGTGCGCCCCTGGCTCTGAGTACCGCATTTCCTGCCTCATAAGACGCAACCTGCAATCAGCAAGTGCTGATAAACTGCTTTCGATAATTTGACCTTCCGTTGTTAAGACGCAAGGTGCTTTTTGGCGGCATTTTTCAGGAAAAAATGCGTCTTATGAGGCAGAAAAGACGATAAATAAGCAGGAACATATCTAGTTCTGTATGTTTGTAATACAGTAATAAAAGACTTGTTGACTGAAACTTCTCTTCCATTACCGTAAACTATTCATTCAATGCTTAGTGGTAGCTATATATACCACGTGTCAAAATTTGAAAAATCTGCATTAAGTTCGCATAGTGTCCAGCTGCAACTGAGGCTCTTCGCCCCGTTTCCAGGCCATGGCCTCCCCTGTTTCCTTCCGTCAGTCACTCCTACGTCTTGTCGCCTCACCTCAGTTTTTTGCATTCAGCAATTTGGCGGCGTCTCTCAACACTTCGTCTTCCAGTCTATTCCTCGGCTTTCCAGCAGGACTTCTGACTCCAAAACTTTCTACCAGAATTCGTTTTGTTGTCGGACATCCTTGCTACATGCCCAGCCCACTGTGATCCTTTAACATGCATGTATGTTACTCGATCAGTGTCTGTACCGTATTCTCCAGACGCCGTTAAATTTACGGCTCCAAATGTTCTATGAAAGGAACCGCTTGACAACGTGTCCGTGGGTCACTCCCGGACAGTACAGTGTGTCTGTACGGTTATAATTCGAACACAAACAGATGATGCTTCTGTGATGGCAGAACGTGCTTGCTGTGGCAGAAACTGCACTTACAAATGACTGTCAGCACAGCCTCACCGTGTGGTGACCGGGGAAAAGAATAGTCCCACTGCAGCCCATGCAGGTCGTAAAATGAGCACCCCGTGTCTGGGGGTATAGCTGGGCCACCCTGCCCCGGGGATTATAAATACGGTGGACTGGCCCTCCAGGTTGGGGGTTGGGCGTCAGGGCGACAACTATCACTGCAAAAAAGCTAATGCTTTGGAAACCAATTCCAGTCCTTGTTCTTTGGTGTTCTGTCTGCTCTGTTAACTGCCCTGTGCTCAGAACTACAGGCACTGCTACCACGTTATGGTGTTCTGTCTGCTCTGTTAACTGCCCTGTGCTCAGAACTATAGGCACTGCTACCACGTTATGGTGTTCTGTCTGCTCTGTTAACTGCCCTGTGCTCAGAACTACAGGCACCGCTACCACGTTATGGTGTTCTGTCTGCTCTGTTAACTGCCCTGTGCTCAGAACTACAGGCACTGCTACCACGTTATGGTGTTCTGTCTGCTCTGTTAACTGCCCTGTGCTCAGAACTACAGGCACTGCTACCACGTTATGGTGTTCTGTCTGCTCTGTTAACTGCCCTGTGCTCAGAACTACAGGCACCGCTACCACGTTATGGTGTTCTGTCTGCTCTGTTAACTGCCCTGTGCTCAGAACTACAGGCACCGCTACCACGTTATGGTGTTCTGTCTGCTCTGTTAACTGCCCTGTGCTCAGAACTACAGGCACCGCTACCACGTTATGGTGTTCTGTCTGCTCTGTTAACTGCCCTGTGCTCAGAACTACAGGCACTGCTACCACGTTATGGTGTTCTGTCTGCTCTGTTAACTGCCCTGTGCTCAGAACTACAGGCACTGCTACCACGTTATGGTGTTATGTCTGCTCTGTTAACTGCCCTGTGCTCAGAACTACAGGCACCGCTACCACGTTATGGTGTTCTGTCTGCTCTGTTAACTGCCCTGTGCTCAGAACTACAGGCACCGCTACCACGTTATGGTGTTCTGTCTGCTCTGTTAACTGCCCAGTGCTCAGAACTACAGGCACTGCTACCACGTTATGGTGTTCTGTCTGCTCTGTTAACTGCCCAGTGCTCAGAACTACAGGCACTGCTACCACGTTATGGTGTTCTGTCTGCTCTGTTAACTACCCAGTGCTCAGAACTACAGGCACTGCTACCACGTTATGGTGTTCTGTCTGCTCTGTTAACTGCCCTGTGCTCAGAACTACAGGCACTGCTACCACGTTATGGTGTTCTGTCTGCTCTGTTAACTGCCCTGTGCTCAGAACTACAGGCACTGCTACCACGTTATGGTGTTCTGTCTGCTCTGTTAACTGCCCAGTGCTCAGAACTACAGGCACTGCTACCACGTTATGGTGTTTAGGATATGTCTTGAAACTGCATTTTTATAAAGGACAGTGCTTATTTGAATGCATTGCAGGTCTAAGCTGTCACCATGCTGCACGATCTGCCTCCTCAGAACAAACCCGCTAACAACTTCGCACTCCAACCTTTCATTTAGTCGTGACCGCCAATCAATACGGCAGACCGTAATGAAATGTCCTCCGTTCGGATTTTGTTAAGATGACATCAGACGTTTCGACGATGTTAGCTCTCTCCATCCTTAGGGCGAAGCGATTATCACATGACCCTTGCCGATAGACTCATACTGCTCGTCATGCAATAGCCAATGAGGAAGGTTACCTAGAAACTTGAAGCCTGAATTTCAGAAAGGACAGTGTCGTTGCGGACGTTTCAGGACTGCTACTCTGGGGATGTAATGCCATATAGTCAGGTGGAAATTTACGGACGTTTCGGAGGTTCATGCTGCTGTACTTACATTTTCAGGGTACGGCTGTACGTTCACGGGAAACCCTGTTATTCCGGACAAAATTAAGTGCAGGTGTAAGAGACAAAGGAGCCAGTTGCACGGTGCTGCTTACTCATGCGCTGTCTGCAGGTGCGACAGTCAGCACCTCCAATTCAGTTTCCGGTCATGCTTATTTCTACGCTTTCCGGTAGAGACGGCGACGGCGACATCTCAGGAGCAGGTCTGACAGAAACACGGCCCACGTCAGATGTCACGGGATGTCCCGGCGGATGCAGGCTTTCTGTGCGATACAGCTGCCGTGCTCAGGGACACGATAAAAGGGACACCTGTACCACATTAGTAAGTTCAACCAATATACGACACAATAAGTTCACCGTTTAGAGCTAAGTGACTAACCGCATGCAAAGTGCTTCTTGACAAGATAACAGTCACGTAGTCAGGACATTGCCTGCACTTTGTGGAACACGAAGGTTCATTACCGTGTTCACAACAGCCCGCCAATTCTTCCTATTCTGAGTCACGCTAATTAAGCCCACGCCTTCTCACCTGATTTCTTACAGATCCATCTTAATATCTTCCCATCTACGTCTGGGTCTTCCAAGTGGTCGCCTTCCCTCAGGTCTCCCCACCAAAATCCTGTACGCACCTCTCCCTCCCCCATACGTGCTACATGCCCCGCCCATCCCATTATTCTTGATTTCATCACCCGAATAATATTTGGTGATGAGTACAGATCATTAAGCTCCTCGTTATGTAGTCTTCTCCATTCCCCTGTTACCTCGTCACTCTTAGGCCCAAATATCCCCCTCAGCACCCTATTCTCGAACACCCTCAGCCTATGTTCCTCCCTCAATGTGACAGACCAAGTTGCACACCCATACAAAACAACAGGCAGTATTATAACTCTGTATATCCTAACCTCTACTCAACACACTGCAGTGTTACTACAAACGTCAGTCACTAAATATTTATTTGTAAAAATCGCTGTTTTTGTGAAAGGTAAAGGTCACCCTAGAACAGGACATGAAGGCACAGAGGGGGAGTAGAGGTATAGCTCTACTCTTTCTTTAACCTCGGCGCTAGATGGGGGTGGGTGGTCAACGCCACGCCCCGGCCGCTTTACCCCCAGGAATGACTCAGTACCCATTGTACAGGAGGCTGGGTAGGCCCCAGGGCCGGTCTGGACGGGTGCGGAAAATCTCGCCCCCACCGGGATTCGACCCCCGGACCGTCCAGCTCGTAGCGAGTCGCTATACCGACCAAACAAAGTCTTAAACATAAATTCTGCGGACGAAATAACGCGCTATTTAACACTAAATCAGTGGTACATATAGTTACCTGTACTCTGATGTTCCTTCAAAGTAGCACTGGGACAGGTTTGTGTTCGAACACTTCAGTTTTCCCCTGTCAGTAACATTCCACCAATACTCCATACTCATTCATACATCTACCACCAACGCTGTATAATGTTTCTCTCCCAGTACTTCAGTTTCCCCTGTCAGTATCGTTCCACCAATGCTCCATACTCATTCATACATCTACCACCAACGCTGTATAATGTTTCTCTCCCAGTACTTCAGTTTCCCCTACCAGTAACATTCCACCAATACTCCATACTCATTCATACATCTACCACCAACGCTGTATAATGTTTCTCTCCAGTACTTCAGTTTCCCCTGTCAGTAACATTCCACCAATACTCCATACTCATTCATACATCTACCACCAACGCTGTATAATGTTTCTCTCCCAGTACTTCAGTTTCCCCTGTCAGTAACATTCCACCAATACTCCATACTCATTCATACATCTACCACCGACGCTGTATAATGTTTCTCTCCCAGTACTTCAGTTTCCCTGTCAGTATCGTTCCACCAATGCTCCATACTCATTCATACATCTACCACCAACGCTGTATAATGTTTCTCTCCCAGCACTTCAGTTTCCCCTATCAGTAACATTCCACCAATACTCCATACTCATTCATACATCTATCACCAACGCTGTATAATGTTTCTCTCCCAGTACTTCAGTTTCCCCTGTCAGTAACATTCCACCAATACTCCATACTCATTCATACATCTACCACCAACGCTGTATAATGTTTCTCTCCCAGTACTTCAGTTTCCCCTGTCAGTAACATTCCACCAATACTCCATACTCATTCATACATCTACCACCAACGCTGTATAATGTTTCTCTCTCAGTACTTCAGTTTCCCCTGTCAGTAACATTCCACCAATACTCCATACTCATTCATACATCTACCACCAACGCTGTATAATGTTTCTCTCCCAGTACTTCAGTTTCCCCTGTCAGTAACATTCCACCAATACTCCATACTCATTCATACATCTACCACCAACGCTGTATAATGTTTCTCTCCCAGTACTTCAGTTTTCCCCTGTCAGTAACATTCCACCAATGCTCCATACTCATTCATACATCTACCACCGACGCTGTATAATGTTTCTCTCCCAGTACTTCAGTTTCCCCTGTCAGTATCGTTCCACCAATGCTCCATACTCATTCATACATCTACCACCAACGCTGTATAATGTTTTTCTCCCAGTACTTCAGTTTTCCCCTGTCAGCAACATTCCACCAATACTCCATACTCATTCATACATCTACCACCAACACTGTATAATGTTTCTCTCCCAGTACTTCAGTTTCCCCTGTCAGTATCATTCCACCAATGCTCCACACTCATTCATACATCTACCACCAACGCTGTATAATGTTTTTCTCCCAGTACTTCAGTTTTCCCCTGTCAGCAACATTCCACCAATACTCCATACTCATTCATACATCTACCACCAACACTGTATAATGTTTCTCTCCCAGTACTTCAGTTTCCCCTGTCAGTATCATTCCACCAATACTCCATACTCATTCATACATCTACCACCAACACTGTATAATGATTCTCTCCCAGTACTTCAGTTTCCCCTGTCAGTATCATTCCACCAATGCTCCATACTCATTCATACATCTACCACCAACGCTGTATAATGTTTTTTCCCAGTACTTCAGTTTTCCCCTGTCAGCAACATTCCACCAATGCTCCATACTCATTCATACATCTACCACCAACACTGTATAATGATTCTCTCCCAGTACTTCAGTTTCCCCTGTCAGTATCATTCCACCAATGCTCCATACTCATTCATACATCTACCACCAACGCTGTATAATGTTTTTCTCCCAGTACTTCAGTTTTCCCCTGTCAGTATCATTCCACCAATGCTCCATACTCATTCATACATCTACCACCAACGCTGTATAATGTTTCTCTCCCAGTACTTCAGTTTCCCCTGTCAGTAACATTCCACCAATGCTCCATACTCATTCATACATCTACCACCAATGCTGTATAATGTTTCTCTCCCAGTACTTCAGTTTCCCCTGTCAGTATCATTCCACCAATGCTCCATACTCATTCATACATCTACCACCAACGCTGTATAATGTTTCTCTCCCAGTACTTCAGTTTCCCCTGTCAGTATCATTCCACCAATGCTCCACACTCATTCATACATCTACCACCAACGCTGTATAATGTTTCTCTCCCAGTACTTCAGTTTCCCCTGTCAGTATCATTCCACCAATGCTCCATACTCATTCATACATCTACCACCAACGCTGTATAATGATTTCTCCCAGTACTTCAGTTTCCCCTGTCAGTATCATTCCACCAATGCTCCACACTCATTCATACATCTACCACCAACGCTGTATAATGTTTCTCTCCCAGTACTTCAGTTTCCCCTGTCAGTATCATTCCACCAACGCTCCATACTCATTCATACATCTACCACCAACGCTGTATAATGTTTCCCTCCCAGTACTTCAGTTTCCCCTGTCAGTATCATTCCACCAATGCTCCATACTCATTCATACATCTACCACCAACGCTGTATAATGTTTCTCTCCCAGTACTTCAGTTTCCCCTGTCAGTATCATTCCACCAATGCTCCATACTCATTCATACATCTACCACCAACGCTGTATAATGTTTCTCTCCCAGTACTTCAGTTTCCCCTGTCAGTATCATTCCACCAATGCTCCATACTCATTCATACATCTACCACCAACGCTGTATAATGTTTCTCTCCCAGTACTTCAGTTTCCCCTGTCAGTATCATTCCACCAATGCTCCACACTCATCTTTATCTGCATGTTGCTCTTACCAAGACAAACGGGTGACGCCTTGGAATGCTCTTTCGGGTATCGGGGAGATGGACAGAAAAGTGCTTTAAGTGCTTTCACTTTTTTCAGGCCTCTCAAGGTTAATTAAAACCAGGGATAAATTTACTTTTAGTTGCAGGGTGTTTTAAGTCCGAAGTTTCTTAGCCTTTGTTCCGTGTCGTTACGATATGAAAGGCGGCCGCTAATATTTTCAATACAGCGTCGTGTGCTGCATTGTTTTGCTGTGATCAGTTTAGACCGCATGCATTACACGCGCATCGCTTTTGTTTGTCTGCGATGACTCGGCGAGTTTCAGTTTCGTCATATCCACTTAACGCTAGTCAAGGCGGACGTTAGCATACATCGCGGTTCTTTTATCGCTGTCCTCAGCACCGCAACTGTCACGGTATGTCTCGGCGGATACAGGCTTCCTGTGCGATACAGCTGCCGTGCTCGCTACGGCGATAAAAGAAAGACCCTGTATTTAAGTTTCTAAATGTCATTCTCGAGGGGTAAAGCGGCCGGGGCGTGGAGTTGACCACCCATCACCATCTAGCGCCTAGGTTAAAGAAAGAGTAGAGCTATACATCTGCTCCCCCTCTGGGCCGTCATGGCCTGTTGTAGGGTAACCTTTACCTTTACCATTAAACGCAGATATTTGCTTAGTTACAGGAACTGTAAGAATGATTGGGAAGTCATATTAGTTTAATGTCCGACATAAGTTGATATTCTAGACACGGGTGACGCGGTGAACTATGTTCGTATGCTTTTAGGCAAGTTGACAAGAGTGGCGAAAGGCGAGTGCTAGCTTCGTCATGTCCGTCTGCGTGAAACAGTTCAGAGTTTCGTGAAATTTAATGGCGGCGATTTTTTTTACCAAAACCTTGTAGACGAAATTCCACCTTGGTTACAATCTGACAAAATTAACAGGCGCTTTATACGAAAGCGTACGTAAATTTCTGGTGACATCTCCCGATTTTAGGGGCCGGTATAGCTCAGTCGGTATAGCGACTCGCTACGAGCTGGACGGTCCGGGGATCGAATGCCGGTGGGGGCGAGATTTTCAGCACCTGTCCAGACCGGCCCTGGGGCCTACCCAGCCTCCTGTACAATGTGTACCGGGTCATTCCTGGGGGTAAAGACCCTGTATTTAAGTTTCTAAAAGTCATTCCCGAGGGGTAAAGCGGCTGGGGCGTTGAGTTGACCACCCACCCCCATCTAGCGCCGAGGTTAAAGAAAGAGTAGAGCTATACCTCTACTCCCCATCTGTGCCTTCATGGCCTGTTCTAGGCTGACTTTTACCTTTCACAAAAACAGCGATTTTTACAAATAAATATTTAGTGACTGACGTTTGTAGTAACACTGCAGTGTTATACAGAGTTATAATACTGCCTGTTGTTTTGTATGGGTGTGCAACTTGGTCTGTCACACTGAGGGAGGAACATAGGCTGAGGGTGTTCGAGAATAGGGTGCTGAGGGGGGTATTTGGGCCTAAGAGGGATGGGGTAACAGGGGAGTGGAGAAGACTACATAACGAGGAACTTAGTGATCTGTACTCATCACCAAGTATTATTGGGGTGATGAAATCAAGAATAATGGGATGGGCGGGGCATGTGACCTTTACCTTTACCTCCCTGATTTTCCTCTGCAGCAATGTCTGAGAAGGGAAATAAAATGGAATGGTGAAGGCAGTATCAGATCAGTGCTGCTGTACTGCGGCTACAGAAGGAAGTCCTACGGACGGTGAAGTCGTGCTGGAGCCCCCCCTTGTGCCTACTGTCACATTCCCCTCCAAGCAGCTGACACCGTTCCATGGAACATCCTTCTATAGCTCTGATATGCAGCAAACAAATTATATGACACATTCAATATTCAGTTTTTAATTTGAATGTTTGTGGTACATTGCGATTATAATCTTTACATTTTAACTGTCGGATTACAGCAAGAAAAATAACGTGATCCAGCTTATCTATCATAGTTGACAAATTGACATAACAGCCGACATGTCGTGTGCTGTCCAACGCCAGCACTGTTCATCCACAAGGCACTGGTTTGTAACGTGTCTACCGCACGTGTGTTTATACATAAGTATACTTGCATATAATGCGATTATATGACCACTGGGTGCAATTATAGGCACAGGAGAACTTATGTAGTCATTATGGCATTCTTTACAAAGTAAAAAAAAAAAAAAATGCCTGGTATATTGATCACGTGCGTCTGTCTGTCTGTGCCCTGGCAACTAAACTACAGTACTGAATTTTTAAAAATTTTATATGGGGCACACTCAATGCAAGTTGTTGAGAAATTGCAATTTTCAACTATTTGACCCACAAGTGCACTTAGTCCATAAATAAAATTTTATATTCATTTAATATACGGCTGGTAACATGAAATTAAATACGAAATTTGTTTTTAAATACGTTTAGCCATTTTGATTTCCTGCCGCACTGACCATTACAAAGCCTACCTTACATAGGACCATAAAATGCAATATATTTGCATAACATTAGCAACCTTAACAAACTGTAAACAACGCCACTGATTATATTGCGCGATATATTCTGGGGCACACCATTTGCAAACTTTGACCTCCGCATCAAACTCCGTATCAACAAAATTGACCAGTACATTGAAGCAGCACATCAAACACGTCCCACAGACGCTCGATATACGTAGGCCCCACTCTGCAGACCCCCACATAACTCGACTTTTGTGCGTCACAATTCCACCCACTACTCACGCAACACACGACGATGCGCAAGGCACATCTGCTGGCCATCATATGCAGCATCCCTCTGCACGCAACCGACCCACAACCTCGTGGGCATAACGTGTTCGCAAAAATGCGATGGATTTGCAGTGCAAAACAATCCTTCAGTTTCGCCAAGCAGCGATTAATAAAAAGGCACTCGCAATACAAGCTTACATTCCAAGCATAACACAATATTCGCACACCTCAAATTTGTCTGCACGTGATTCACGGAAAATTACGCGTACGGTCAAGTTTATGTAACGCGGGGCTTAAGTAACCTGGTACATGTGCATGTGGTCTGAATCAGAGGGACAAACGTTATGTTTGACGGCCTGCTGAGCGCTCTTGTAGACCACCGTTTAAAAACAGTACGTTACACTGCTACATATATATATTACTTTACATGATATCACAGTAATGCGTGCGACTATGAAGGTAGCACAACTCAGAAGCACAGCGTAACGTACGTAACAATCACCGTCACTTAGCCAAACGTAAGACAACCCCGACGTTCGGTTTTCACAAAAATATTTACACAGTACATTTTTAACATTTTAAGATCTGGTGGCAAGTTAAGGGATTACTGACTGTAATGAGTGGCCCAATGTATTTAAAAAAAGGGGGGGGGGGGGGGAGCACCACTAGCAACAGTCCTGGCATTTAACCCTGAGCCGCTGTGGTATACTTGATTATTTAAACCGCAGACCTTCGAAAGTTTGGTTGTGAAACTACTGCAAGGTGAACCCCATCTTCCAGATAATTAGGAACAAAAATCCTCATATTATGGTACATATGGTATAACACTATATTTTTACACAAGGACTGAACAGTGACATATCCTGAAATACTCACAGTTCAGTACTACTGTGCAACACACATACACAGCCTTACAATATAGCCTGGTACAAATGAATGTCAAATACAATTCTAAACTGTAAATGTTGGCAACTACTGTCTTTGAAGTACTAACAGTTGTGAATGATTTAAATTAACATAACTACAGCAGGACTGTGTGAACATTCGAAGTAAATCGCTATGCTCTTGTAAACAGAAAGGTGGGAAAAACTTTTATTTCCTCTAATTTGAGTTGTTGTAGCTTCGTGGACTCTTAATCTACTGGACAACCCTGAAAGGTCGCAGTGTGTACAGCTCAAAGTGGAACGCCCTCACAGGATGTACACACCTGCTCAGTCGACATTAACAGTCTGTATTGCACAGGGCACTTTCTTAGTCATGGGGCTGCCAACTCGAGCGCACACGACACTGCCTGCACTGCAGTGCTCAGTCGTGCTCAAAACAAACTCCCTGTAGTACAAAGAACACAACTGGACAAGGCAGTTGTGCTAAAATTGTTACAAAACATGCAACAGCTGGCAGGCTGAGCCAAAAAACAGCTGCTGTGTGAAGTGTCACTAAGGAATATGCAAAATTTGTAATGTTTCTGGAAATGATGCTGGATGCAATGGTTACCAGATACTGGGCATGTTTTGATGTGCATCAGAGCTGCCTTCATTTTGATTTCAGGCTTCTGCCGCGATGTTGATGAAATCTGCGGTCTTCTGGGGTATTACACGGCGTCGTGTGGTAATTGTTTACTGACATTTCGGGACACACTTTCCTGCTCGGACTCTTGACCCGTGAGGATGGGACCGATACGTTGTCCCGAAACGTCGGTAAACAATTACCACACGACACCGCGTAATACCCCAGAAGACCGCAGATTTCATTTGCCAACATTTACTGTATTAGTGTTGTGATATCATAACCACTGCTGTGCTATTGATAAACAGCTGCCAGTTTGGTCTTAAACCGTCAAGCCAGCACACACACGATCAGTGGTACCAAATAAGAGCAATTTAATTGTTTGTCTTCTGGATTGTGATGCCATCCAGTTGTTTGGTTCAGAGGGGAACGCGCCACTGTTTCAGAGGATCTGCAGCCCCCACCTTCAGGATAGTCTCCCCAAAATTTCTAGTCACCAAGTTTGAATTAATGATGTAATAGTAGCAGCAGCAGCAGCAGTTGTTGTAGTAGTAGTAGTAGTAGTAGTAGTAGTAGTAGTAGTAGTAGTAGTAGTAGTAGTAGCAGCAGCAGCAGTAATAGTAATAATAATAATAATAATATTATTATTATTGTAGTAGTAGTAGTAAACATTCATTTGCACTTCAGCTGGATATCAAAATACAATACTCTTTGCAAAGAGTAATTTGGTGCATGTCTTTTGTTATATACATTAACAAGACAAAATGGGAAGGCAGGAATTTTCTGGGCCCATTATGTCACCCTGACCTTTCAATCCAACTGCTGTGCAGTCTGACAGACATATTCCACTCTATCAATTACGTTTGTTCAATCCTTCCATTACTTTCTCCGCCCTTCCCTCTGATCACTCATGTCTACACTATCCCTATGACAGTGTTCCAACTCCTTTGGCCAACAAACAAACAGTTCCAATTCAGGAGCTGTAAGAACATTCTTCATAACTGTGATGACCTTTTCCATTGTGGCATCATCATTACTGACACAAAAAGCTTCAATACCAATGTAAAGAAACTCATCTTTCTTCACAAGCTTACGTAAAGCACTCAGACATTTTTCAAAATTAATGTAGGAGAATGCATCACTCTCTTTCTTCCTAACAATCAGGCCATACAAAACTTCATTCCTTTTCTCCAACCGTACGACGTCTCCAACAGTTTTACGTTCCTTTTTGTACTCCAGCAAGAAGTTAAACTTACGGTCCAGATCTTTCCCACATTCATCCACACTGCCATCTTCAGAGCCAAAGAACAGGAGAGCTGTCTGAGGTTCGATGGTAACCAAACGGTGCATCCGGTGCGTAACTGGCAGATGTCTTTTCTTTCTTGCATGCTGACCGTCTTCTTCCGTCTCTGGCTAAAAAATCAAAATGCAACAATGTTGTGCCCCTTATACATGTAGTACATAAACCAGATCATAAAATGATCACTGTGACTCACCCATTTGTGTAAAATCTATATCCTAGGTCGACAAATGGAACCAACAGACATCTTAAACTGAATCTGTCTTGAATTGACGAGGATGTTTACAGAATACAGATTAGTGCTCAAGTATCTATATCCTTCTCTGCAACATATCTGACCTTTTTTAGGTTACAAGAGACTTCACACGCCTTATTCCAATGACAACTGTACTTCAAACTACGTTTCATTGTGCACAGTACCCACACACTCAGTATTATCCCACTTCTACACATGGATCACTCAGTTCAGTCTTACATTATTGTCTCATATTTTAAAAATGCTGTTTATGTGGCAGTCACACAAAATTTCACAGCTGTTCAACCATATCCTGTGCACTGGAATAGTGCCACCACACTGCGCATTTTACAGTTTCTGAAATTCTGTCAACGTAATTCCAAAGTGGCACATACAAACAATTTCCAGTCTACAGTACCACGCCCTGTGTCCACTGCATTGTACAAAATTTGCATAAGTTTTGACCCAACATGTAGCAAGGTTTGTTATCAGAGCACCTGCAATGACTTGACAGAACTGGCCTATACAGCAGCAGCTTGGTTCTTGTTCTTAGGAAAGCTTTGCAGTCTTTCACGAAAAAATTCACATTTCATCATAAATACTAATTACATTATCACATTTCCTAATACTGGGTCACTATTTAACAGGAAATGACACACAATACTGGTCAGATAGAATGATGACCCTGTATTATCAGCCCTCTCAGATTAGAAATAAAACACCCCTCTCTTTGCTCAACAATGGGGGGCCATTACAGATCCTCCTAGCATAAGGAACGGAATTACTAGTGCAGATACACGTCAACAACTGAACACACATTAATACACTGAAGTGCCTCCAGACAGGCACATGAAGTCCTTGCTATTGCCTATCACAATTACAAACTTAAGTGATGGCATAATTTCACATCTTCCATTAGCATCAGCCCAAAATGTTTTTTCAGTAGAAGGCACCCCACTGTTGTTTTGTAAATTAATAATATATAGACAATACAGTCCAACACATGTGTTAAAAAAAATTGTTTTTATACAACTGCAATTTTATAAAACCAGAAGTTATTGTTTTGTAATATCTGTGTCGGATTGTGTTATCTATACATTATTAATTACCAAAATGTTTTTCCCCCAATATTAGGGTGATGTTAGTTTTTAAATAAGTAGCTGTACATACTCCTGTGCACTCAATATTACAATTACAATTCTATCTACAGATATGTAATACATTACCCAGCCCTCTGCCTCTCAAATGCATAATCTTCGGTTTGTACAATAAACTGTATATTTAGGTCTCTTCATAAATGCAGGTGAATAAATGAATAAGCTTGAAACATTAATGCTGTAACTCATAATCAGCAGTCAACATATTTAAAACTGCGAAGTTCTTGTGAGGTTTTGAGCTTCTCACAGTCGTGTTGAGGACTCATGTGATTTTATGTCACTGGACAAGCATTTCCCCCCAACATTTCTTCGAAACATCTTGACGTAGTCACCCTACGACATAGTGTCACATCCCTGAATCTTCATGCCGCCTTCCTGCACACTGCAACTTACACCATGTAGCTTTGCTTCTTAACGGTTCTTACTCTTCTTCATTTTCCCTTTCTTGATGTTGCGACTTTCTTTTTGTAATTTCTCACTTCTTTTCTTCTTCGTTTCTTTCTTTGGCACATTTTTACGACACAATGAATGAGAAGAGCCTTCAGAGTTGCTTCTTGAACGGTCACGCGTTCCCCACCTCTGAAATAATGTGCAGTCACCATTTACAGACTGACATCTAAGTAAAGCAGTTATCATACCAGACTTCCAGACATTCTACTGTGACTGCACTTACTCTCTCCACAGATAACTCTAAATACTATGCAGTATATCTCTTATCATGGACCCAGGATACTCAGCTACAATACAGTGACTGCGCCGAAAAACTGCGGCTCAATTCTTACAGAGACAAGGATTTCCAATCACTGTATCCAGACTAGTTATGAGGGTCCACCCAGCCTCCTATCTAATGGGCCCTGGGGCCAACACGGCAGGGATGTGAAGCTGATCACTTATATGCATTTAGTGCGAAGGTTAAGAATGTGTGGAGGTATACCTCCACATCCCCATGCCTTCGTAGCATGGTGCTTAAACCAACAGACACCTTTACCCTTACTTGTACATTAGTCACCCCCCAACAAAATCTTTGGCCTGCAGGTATTACTGTTTAGTGGCCTGGAGGTTTTACTGTTTAGTGGCCTGCAGGTATTACTGTTTAGTGGCCTGCAGGTTTTACTGTTTAGTGGCCTGCAGGTATTACTGTTTAGTGGCCTGCAGGTATTAGTGTTTAGTGGCCTGCAGGTATTACTGTTTAGTCTCCTCATATGTGATCTTGCCCACACACGTCATCTATTTGCGTTCAAAGGAAGTCTCACACTCATCCACCACAGAGCATAAATCATATACATTACGCAATGAACTACAAAATTTAAGCTACAGAACATAATTTACCTGGTTGAAGTTGTAAACGGTGATGCTGATGTCAAGACCAGAAAATATTTCTTCAATCTTAGGCCTCACGTCTCTCCATTCCAGTCTGTCCAATCCGCAGCCAATCCTTGGCATGGCAAGATGTTTCACACCGTGCTCAGCACAGTGGTCTCTCATTTTCTGCAGTGAAGAGACCACGTCTTCAAAAAAAGGCTTGCCAGTACTATACTTCTTAGTTACGAGGTAGTAAATGTATCGGCCCTCATGCTCCAGGACAGCAATGTGACCCACACGTGCACCTTGCTCAAGCAGTGGAACAACATTTTTGAAATTCTGCCTGCAGAAAAATTACATTTCATTACAGAAATATTTCTGCTTATTCAAACCACTGTCCAGAAATAATGAGGATATTCGAGGTTCTCACAGCAGTAGGTAAAAGCAATGCCATTACAGGCCTGGACAGGCCCTTTGGGTTCCAGGGGGTTAAAGCTCCCAGACTTCTAGACAATCGGCACATGAAGGTGGTAAGGTTGTCAGCCCTACGCACCGGCCGCCTTTACCTCACAGGAAGTACTCCTGGTACTCGTTTCTGTTAGAGGCTGAGTCGACCCCAGGGCCATAGTGCGAACGGAAGGATTATGTCAATGAAAAATTCCAATGACACCATCGGGAATCGAACCCCACAGCAGTAGGTACCGCACCTAAATGCTGTAGAGTTTAGTTGATAGGTAGCAATCACTTCCAACCAGGTGATGGGGGCAGCAGGTACCTCCAATCACTGGTACCTATTTATGAAAATACAATCTGTCATCACAGAAAACTGCAATCCTGATACCGACCGCTGTGAGAACCTGTAACACCACACAAATCATCTGTTCTATGTCACTGGCGCATGTAAATCGCACAGCTGAGAAGACAGATCTGAAATTATGTTCGGACGTACATACCTACCTGAATGCACTATTAATATCCAAAATGCAAAATGAATAGATCACAAGACAAATGTCAGAGAACAGACTGACGATAAATTGTATAGAATTACCACCAACCAAAACAGACAGTAAGACCATTTTAGCATTATGAATTAACAGTTCCCTATATATATAGCACAGTGCCATTTGGGAATGAAGAACAGATTTCTACCTGAAGCTCACTGCTATACCACTTCCCATTCGCATGTCAGTCGCCACACAATGTGCCAGAGACCATTCCTTTGGGGCGTCAAAGAGGTCACCAAAGACTTCTTTCACGATTTTGTGGCCTTTACCTTCGCGTTTCACGTCACGACCCCTGCCACCTGAAACACATTTCCCACAATGCCACACATCTGTATATAAGTAATGTTCGTTTCACTGCCATGGCCTGCCTCTGACAATGGAGGCCTAGGTTTGATCCCAGGCCAATCCATGTCAGATCTGTGGTGAACAGTCGTATTGGGACAGGTT
This sequence comes from Reticulitermes speratus, assembly GCA_021186555.1. NCBI lineage: Eukaryota > Metazoa > Arthropoda > Insecta > Blattodea > Rhinotermitidae > Reticulitermes > Reticulitermes speratus. The sequence continues at coordinate 2,156,570 of JAJKFL010000042.1, forward strand.
TCTCTCAGAGCACTTCAGTTTTCCTGTCAGTATCATTCTACTCACACTCCATACATATGAATCCTTCTATCACCGATACTATATAATATTGGTTATTGACAGTATCATTAAATCACACTTGGGGGTGGGCAGATGATCACCCTAGCACATAGCACCACAAAACAGACTGCATTTGCCTCCTTTCAAACCAATCCTTACTCACCAGTCATGTCATTTGACACTATACATCTTAAGGTCAAACAGCGTCAGTAAAAGCCTAACATTCCCACAATCAGACAAAAAGGCCTCTAAATGCAACAACTTTGCTCATCTTATGTCCTGTATTTCACTTTCTGCCAAAATTACGTATGAGAGACAAATTTCTCTTGTAGGTATTTTTTTAATCACATTCAGGCATGTGGCTTCAAAAGGCTTTTTTTCCTTTAAATGATACTATGCGATTACATGCATCAGTGTTCTGGACACTGTCCATCTGTTCTGACATTCTTTTTTTATCCCTTATTTCCAAAAATGGCCCCCTTTCCAAATCCATCCTCAGATAAAAATGGGGGAAGGTACCTACTGTAGTGGGGCCATTTTAAAAAGCCTCTCCATCACCGCACACTGAACACAATCTAAACAGAGTGTATGTAATTGTAACGTCACACCTCAACTGTGAGAGGAACATAGATTTTGGAAGTTACTTTGGTGGCCTTTAATGTGGCTGGTTATGGATCCTAGTCTTCGGACCCTTTATTTTTTAGACTTTTCCTATACTAACAGACTTTCGCAGTTGCTGTACGATGTTACCAGTGCATATGCTGAGCTCAGTCATGTATTTCTGTACAAAGAGAGACTAGTTCTTTCAAATGGGCCCTTCAGAATAGCATTCCTCTCCCACTTTTCCCACCTAAAACCAAAAATATTGTTTCTGAGAAGCTGTGGCATTAAAAAACCAGTGATAAAGAACAATATCTAACACACCAGTCAAGCTTATCTCCGACATAGTCAAGATATAAAACTGATTTAATTTTTTGGACCAAAATTAGAGACAGAAATATATTTCTTATTTCTTCCCCACCTGCAGTGCAAGTTTAAAATGGTCATCGACAGAACTGCTCCAGGATTCAAAACCACACTGATTTGTAGAATATTTACATTTGTGCACATTAATGAACGTCACCTGGGAGTGCCATGAAAAATCATCATACCATAAATTATTACATTCAATCAATTTCCTTATCCTGTACTACAGCAGCAGTGATGTCCAGCTTTAACCCTTCTGGGTACAAAATTTATCTAAAAAATATTTAAAACTCAGTTCCTACTTCACAGAGAACAGTGCATCTAGATTACAAGGCTCAACTGGTTAAGGATGTTTCCTGAAATCCTTTATTGTGACACTGATACAACACACACAAATACAATGTGCATGTTACAGCAGGTGGTGAATACAGTGACCACTGTGCTTCAGAGAGTTAACAGCTTCTCACCTCTGTCACCTGCGCTTCTGTTGTGATCATCAGTTCCTGTTCTTCTGTCCGTTCTCCAGTTGCCCTTGTCTTGTCTTCCTTTCTGGTCATCACTTCTGTCTCTGCTCCGGTTGTCTTCATTCCTTCCCTCATTTCCACGCTGCTCACCTTCGTCCGACCATGGGTCCCACGCCTCCCTATCAGATACCAAAGCCAGGCATCATATGCAACATGTGTAACCACATCCCTCATCATGCAACCTGCACATGCCGACTTACACCTAGTGGGTGGAGGGAGGCAGAGGTATAGTTTTACCCTTTCTTTAACCTCAACACTACGAAAGGGGTGGATGGTCAACTCCATGCTGCAGCCACTTTACCCTCAGGAAAGAGACCAGCTACAATTTTGCAGTGCAGAAATGTAATCACATACAACTGACCTAATGCCAGAAGAACTTCTGTGTACTGCTTTTACAATAAAAAAATGTCTTCGTGTGAAATATATGGTGGCATTATCACAAAATTGAGATACACTTAGCTTATCAATATTGATTCTGCATGCATGCATTCACTCACAGGTACACATGTGCACACACATGCTCACGTTCTATTCCATGGTTAGACACCTGTAATGAACTACGCCAGTTTTCTAACAAGCCTTTAGTGGACAGATACAATATACATACGGTTGTTCCTCTCCCCAACCATGTCCTCCCCCTGCAGCTTGACAAATTTCCCCACCACTGCTTCTCTCTTCATCAGCAGAAGCAGCCACTTCACTGTCCCAATTTTCCCCACCACTGCTTCTCTCTTCAGCAGCAGAAGCAGCCACTTCACTGTCCCAATTTTCCCCACCACTGCTTCTCTCTTCAGCAGCAGAAGCAGCCACTTCACTGTTGCAATCTTCTTTTTCTGTATCACGTTGACTTAACTGCTGTAACAGAAATGCATCAGGTTTTCTCCAAGACCTACAAATCCAAAACTGCCAGACAGGCTCACAGTACTGTTGCTGTCTACAATCTCTCCTCAGCCTCCTCTACCAACATGAGTCGCCAGATTTTACCGAAACTGGGGCTTATGATCATGACTTTACTGTGCACTGTGCTATCATTACAGCTGCTGTTCAATGATGTCATTACTGCTATCATTAGAGCGTATCATTATGCTCATTGTTAAGCAATATCATTGCTTTCTGGATCTTTATACACAGCCTTCCCCACCAATAATTCATCCAGCGTAACTGTAAAGTCAGGTCCAGCAGCAGACCATACAAGTGTGTACATGCTGGCTTACGGAAGAGACTGTCCGCAGAATTAGATGTGGAAGCAGACTCTTCACTCATGGGTGACATACTACTTTGTGGGGCTTTAGATCCCTCGGTAATGGTGCCAGTAACACGCCGTAGTGCGCACTGGTACAGGCTGGAGGTAAACTGACCAACATGACATGAATGCATTATCGGCAGTGTTAAATTACGGTTGAAATTATCATTTTTGTGCAAGACTGACATCAGGCACACCCACAAACATTGTGTTTCAAGGGAATCAGTACGTTTGTCGGCTGTTGTACCAAACACATTAATTGTCGGCTGTTGTACCAAACACATTAATAGTCAGGGTGATTAAAGCTCCACAATCCCTTATCTGCAATTCCAAAATCCGAAAAGCTCTGAAAAGCGACGTTGTAACCCACACCACTCATGATGCAGGTACATGTATATAAGTAAACTGTAAAAATATAATAAACTGTAAATAAACGTTAATATTATTTACATTTATTTATCCCATTCAGTGTGAATATTCACGTTTCGCTGCAGAAACAGTAACATGTTTGACTATGCAGTGCTGCCCCAGACTGGTGATGTTACATAATACATGGTAACTGCACTGCATTACCTTATAAAATCCAAAACATTCTAACTTCTGAACCACATCCGACCCCCAAGAGTTTCGGACAAGGGATTGGGGACCTGTATATATATATATATATACAACAGTAAACTGCACCAATTTATGAATGATAATTTTGTAAAAAATTAATAAAGTTGCCTTTAATATGTCATGTTTACATTTGGTACCAAAATGGATGCCATTACTTGGAGCTTCCTAGCTCTACGCTACGTACAATTATGGTACTTCAAAACCTACTAATATGACACACCTTCACTCACCACACTGACCTGCAGTGTTCAATTTGCTGCCCTGACACACCTTCACTCACCACACTGACCTGCAGTGTTCAATTTGCTGCCCTGACACACCTTCACTCACCACACTGACCTGCAGTGTTCAATTTGCTGCCCTGACACACCTTCACTCACCACACTGACCTGCAGCGTTCAATTTGCTGCCCTGACACACTGACCTGCAGCGTTCAATTTGCTGCCCTATCCACTACAAAGACATCAACACAACTTACCTCAACAGCGACACCCACAGGACTGCTCTTGACATCACTCGCCTCAATGTCACACTTCTGCTCACCTGACGGTCCTTTAGACGTCTCATTACAACCCACAGCATGCACAATGCGATGCTCCTCAAACTTCGCTATGTAATCATCTTTCTGTGGATGAGTCTCTACCATTTCTTTCAAAATGACCCTACACTCAGTACAGCAACATATATCACTCATGTCAAAACCAGTACTGACGCTACTATCTGCTGTCAATTCCTTGCATTCACTTTCTCCTGAATGTTTCATCTGAGTACCTACTTGTGAGCCTGAAGCTGAAGGGCCTGCTTCTGGCTCCAGATCAACCGCTTTGTTATTCTCAACAGAATTTGAGTCATCATGTTTGTGTTGGCTAGAAGTTCCTCCACCTCCATCATCTGTGCTAACAGCCTGTTTTGGGGCATTAGGCGATGTTTTCGCCCCTCCCACTTTCCCCCATTTCCTACTGGTTTTCTTCGTATCAGGAATGCCCTTTACACGCTTACTCATGTTACTACACTTGAACGGCACAGCTGTACCTGCGAAGTAAAACATATAAAATTCCTCAATAAACTGTACTCAGTAACAGTCCTCCCTACGCACACCATTAACGTACACAAGTGAAGTACAGCTCCACTCATTCCCAGCCTCATCACTAGCTGGACACACGTGCTTGAATTCACACCCTGGTCAATTTATCCCCAGTACCCATTGAACAGGAGGCTGGGTGGGCACCAAAGCTGGTCTGGACATTTTCAAAGACAAAAATCTCTCGCCCCTGCCACAAACTGAACCCAGGACTGCCCAGCCTGTAGGCCAGTCACTATACTAACTGAGCTACCCCACCTCCAAAAGTGCTGTCTGAATCAGGCAAAATTATTTTATTGCCTGCAACCTAAAATGCATGTTTAATGTGTGAAATTCTCACAGCAGCAGTGTGTCTGATCTAGTATGTGGGTACGTTTCACAGTGAATACTGGCGCCATCTTCAGCATTCAGCCCTCACACGTGGTGTTACAGCCTGAAGACACATCATGAATGTTACATACTGATGATGATGGTATCGTGAAAGGTGGTAGCAGTAAGGTCTCCAGGTTTACAATTAATCAAACTTACTTCATTACTGATAGAAGTTACTGGACATCTAAAATCATTTTTATGTTATTCATGCTGGGCATATTCTTAAAATTATACATTAACCAACTTATGCACTGAATACACTCAAAAGTAAATATAAAAGTCCTACATGTTTTGGAACCGAGGTGCCAACATCAGGGAGTTATCTGAACAAAGTAATACAAGGCCAACACACCTATGTAGGTATTGCATCACCTTCATTTCAATGATTAAAATAATTAAGATTCCAAAATGCACAAAGTTATCATAAAATCACAATCCTGTAAATTAAAAAAAAAATTTTTAAGTGAGATGTTCCATGCATAAGTTTACATGCAAACTGAAGACGCCCTTCCACAACCCAAACGCATCGAGAGCCCTCAACCACCCCAAAACTGAAATAATCGAAACCGTAACACACACACTACACTTTATCCTCCCAACGTTTATGTTTGTGTGTTTATAATAACACGGAACAAGTTTTGGATAATGAAACTCGGGTGATATAAATTATTTCCATGTTCACCTCTCAGATGTCTTACGCAACAAAAGCAAAAGCATGGACAACATGCTACATTATACAATGCTTAATTTCCGTCCATTACATGCGTTAGGCCTATTTTGTAGACTGTATGTCTTGTTTGACAATGTGTATTTTGCATGACTTGTTGGTTCGTATGTTTGACCTAATCCACATCCTGTTTTGTCTCTGAGACTGTATATTGGATTTACGTATTGTGAATAAAATACAAATACAAATACAAGACAGTTTATCAATCTTTCAATATGAAGTAAAAGTAAATATACCAATTCAGTTCAAACGACCACTTTGCTTCGGTGTTGCACAACAACACTATAACGAAATAAGCTCTTCAACCCTGCCACAAACCGCCAACTGCCACGCATCAATGGGGAAATCCCCAAAATGATGCCTTCCACAGCTGCGCAAAAACACGTAACCCTACGCTCCACATCCGATAAGTACCACCAACTTTTCACCGTGGTGTAAAACAGGTATTCGGACACGATCAGTGTAACGAGATTTTATAAATCATATAAGCAAAACCATACCAACAATAGTCACAAAGCGATTTTAGGTTGCATAAAAGACACGAGGAAAATAGTGAGAACCAATCTTAATGCAACTTCTTTTACTGTATTACAAGAACACACCCATGCTACTTAGCACGGAAAATGGCAATCTATATCACGGATTAAAGATCTATTGCACAATATATCACCGGACACATCAATCAAACTCTTTAACAGTTGTAAATTTAAACTTATACGTTAAAAATGCATTTGGCAGCGTAGCCTTTTGTTGATGCTAGTGAAGCAACATACTTAAAATGAGCGCCAAGATCTCTGTTTTCACACTACTGTGCCTGGCTTTACGTTCTTGCGAAATGTTTCTTCCTTCTGGAAGGCCACAAATACAAAATATTTTTGCCATCTATAGACACAGCTGTGAAGTTAATAACCCTCATAACGCACAGACGGAAGAAGCATGGATGATAGGGTGTGTGAACCTCTGAATCGTTATAAATATTAAACTAAACATCACTGTGATTTTGTTTTCAGGCCTCCGCCGCGATGTTGATAAGATCTGCATTCTTCTGGGATATTACTTGCCGTCGTGTGGTAATTGTTTACCGACGTTTAGGGACACACGACGCCGCGTAATATCCCACAAGATCGCAGATCTCATCACTGTGATTCATCACCAGCAGACTGTAATCCACGCCTGCAAGTAGTAATCTTATCTGGACTAATGCGTTGGGTGACTATCACAGATTATAACTCGTCGTGGATATGTTTTGTGTTCTGTGATGGGCTGGTAGACGAGATAACTCGGGTGAAAGTTTAATGGACTCCAGGAAACACAATCGTGTGGCGCCACATGCGGCGCCTACGTGCGTTACTGGTAGCCGGCGCTCAGTGGCTGTCGTTAGTATTAAATAGATGGCAGAGAAAGGTACTTTTATGGGCAAGGTGTGTTATATGATGGGTGCTGTGTATGATATTTGAATGTTGACGTGTGCGGTACGTTTCAGATTTTGGTGCAGGGATTTTTACATTTCTGAAATTTTAAGGGGTTCTAGTGTATTGTTAACACAACGTAAAACGTTGTTATCATTATTGCAGATGTGTGAAATTTGTGTTTAGTAATAATAATAATAATAATGTTTCGGTATTGATGAAATGTGCTATGCTATTAATCTGATGGAAAGAGCAAGTGTGTGAAGATATTTGTTGGTCAGTAGTGATCGTTTCGTTTACTGAGATGTAAGATTACTATTTTTGTTTTATAATATCGCCATTAGAGTTAAGGTCTGCTATGACAGAGGGCGTTACAAAAGCAGCGAGAATGACGATTTCAAATTTTTCGAGTTTCGTAAGAATTCTAAGCGGTGTACTGTACGTCTCATTGGTTACTGATTTTCACTTTGGTCAAACTGATCCCTGTCAGTTGGACTTTTCTTTTTTGCCAAAATTTGTGTTATGCTTGAAAAATTTGCAGTTCCTCTAGCCAGGGGTGTACAAATCCCAGGCACCAGGTTACCATTGTGACCAAATTTTGTATGGTGGTGCTTAATATTTGTGGATTGTCAACATGGAACTTGCTTCATGTCACCCTTCTAGCACCTAGAATTTTGAGGTGGCTTATAGATTGCTGGAAAATTCGTGCATCCCTGCCCATGACATTAAGTGAAAGTACCGTTTTGCTCACAGTATACTCTCCTGTTTTAAATCCACAGGGCAGCCTCCTTCCCTGCCCACTGTTCACATTTTGCAAGATTGTAATGTGATCTACCATTCTTCACTTTCCACTTGAAAGAGCCAAACACATTTAAAACCATTTCACTGGTTTCTTTGTGTAGGACTTGGCTGCTTGTCTTGCTGATTTTCCATTCTCAGACTTATAGTGCAACTGAACATCACTTATGCTTAACAACCCAAGCACAATAACACCAAGCTTGGCAACATACAACACTAAAGGTGGATGGCTGCTTTCACCGTCGGAACTGGCAATGACTAATGTAAATTTGTTTAGATAGAGCATGAGGTGATCCCCAACATTGCTTCCAAAAACCAGTCTTAATACAGAGGTGCACAAATTTTCCAAAAATATAGAAGCCACCTCAAATTCTAGGCACCAGAAAGGTGGCATGAAGCAAGTCTCAGAATGAGGACTCGCATACGTATTAGTCACCATTGTAAAAAATTGAATTGTGAGGGCGACCTCGCACCTGGGAATTGTGCACCCCTGTGTTAGTATATGTGCCAGTTACTTTACTTACAGGAAATAAACAAGGAAGTTATAAAGTCATAAGTTTTGGATTGTGTAATGGTGGTATGTGCACAGGTTATACAGATTGTGTTATGTTGGTATGTGCAGAGGTTATACAGATTGTGTTATGTTGGTATACGCAGAGGTTATACAGAGTGTGTTATGTTGGTATATGCAGAGGTTATACAGATTGTGTAATGGTGGTATATGTACAGGTTATACAGAGTGTGTTATGTTGGTACATGCAGAGGTTATACAGAGTGTGTTATGATGGTATATGTATAGGTTATACAGAGTGTGTTATGTTGGTATATGCAGAGGTTATACAGATTGTGTAATGGTGGTATATGCACAGGTTATACAGAGTGTGTTATGATGGTATATGCAGAGGTTATACAGAGTGTGTTATGATGGTATATGTATAGGTTATACAGAGTGTGTTATGATGGTACATGCAGAGGTTATACAGAGTGTGTTATGATGGTATATGCAAGGTTATACAGAGTGTGTTATGATGGTAATGCAGAGGTTATACAGAGTGTGTTATGATGGTAATGCAGAGTTATACAGAGTGTGTTATGATGGTATATGCAGAGGTTATACAGAGTGTGTTATGATGGTAATATGTACAGGTTATACAGAGTGTGTTATGATGGTACATGCAGAGGTTATACAGAGTGTGTTATGATGGTATATGCAGAGGTATATACAGAGTGTGTTATGATGGTATATGCAGAAGGTTATACAGAGTGTGTTATGATGGTATATGTACAGGTTATACAGAGTGTGTAATGATGGTAATGCACAGGTTATACAGAGTGTGTTATGATGGTATATGCAAGGTTATACAGATGTGTTAATGATGGTATATGCAGAGGTTATACAGAGTGTGTTATGATGGTATAATGTAAGGTTATACAGAGTGTGTTATGATGGTATATGCAAGGTTATACAGAGTGTGTTATGATGGTATATGTCAAGGTTATACAGAGTGTGTTATGATGGTATAATGCAGAGGTTATACAGAGTGTGTTATGATGGTATAATGCAAGGTTATACAGAGTGTGTTATGATGGTAATGAAGGTTATAACAGAGTGTGTTATGATGGTATATGCAGAGGTTATACAGAGTGTGTTATGATGGTATATGCAGAGGTTATACAGAGTGTGTTATGATGGTATATGTCAAGGTTATACAGTAGTGTGTATGATGGTATATGAAGGTTATACAGAGTGGTATGATGTATGATGAGTGTTATACAGAGTGTGTTATGATGGTAATGCAGAGGTTTATACAGAGTGTGTTATGATGGTATATGCAAGGTTATACAGAGTGTGTTATGATGGTATAATGAAGGTTATACAGAGTGTGTTATGATGGTATATGCAGAGGTTATACAGAGTGTGTTATGATGGTATATGCAGAGGTTATACAGAGTGTGTTATGATGGTATATGTAAGGTTATACAGAGTGTGTTATGATGGTAAATGCAGAGGTTATACAGAGTGTGTTATGATGGTAATGCAAGGTTATACAGAGTGTGTTATGATGGAAATAGATAGTTATACAGAGTGTGTTAGATGGTACAATGCAGAGGTTATACAGAGTGTGTTATGATGGTAATTGCAGAGGTTATACAGAGTGTGTTATGATGGTATATGATAGTTAAAAAGGTGTTATGATGGTAATGAGTATACAGAGTGTGTTATGATGGTAATGCAAGGTTATACAGAGTGTGTTATGATGGTATATGACAGGTTAAACAGTAGTATGATGTATGAAGTATACAGAGTGTTTATGATGTAAATAGGGTTATACAGAGTGTGTTATGATGGTAATGCAAGGTTATACAGAGTGTGTTATGATGGTACATGCAAGGTTATACAGAGTGTGTTATGATGGTATATGCAAGGTTATACAGAGTGTGTTATGATGGTATATGCAAGGTTATACAGAGTGTGTTATGATGGTATATGCAAGGTTATACAGAGTGTGTTATGATGGTATATGAAGGTTATACAGAGTGTGTTATGATGGTATATGATCAGGTTATACAGAGTGTGTTTATGATGAGTTACATGCAGATGGTATATTACTGCAGAGTTACAGAGTGTGTTATGATGGTATATGTAAGGTTATACAGAGTGTGTTATATGGATGTAATGCAAGGTTATACAGAGTGTGTTATGATGGTAAATGCAGAGGTTATACAGAGTGTGTTATGATGGTATATGAAGGTTATAACAGAGTGTGTTATGAGGTAATATCAGGTTATACAGAGTGTGTTATGATGGTAATGAAAGGTTATACAGAGTGTGTTATGATGGTATATGCAAGGTTATACAGAGTGTGTTATGATGGTATATGCAGAGGTTATACAGAGTGTGTTATGATGGTATATGCAAGGTTATACAGAGTGTGTTATGATGGTATATGTATCAGGTTATACAGAGTGTGTTATGATGGTATATGCAAGGTTATACAGAGTGTGTTATGATGGTAAATGAAGGTTATACAGAGTGTGTTATGATGGTAATGCAAGGTTATACAGAGTGTGTTATGATGGTATATGCAGAGGTTATACAGAGTGTGTTATGATGGTATATGTAAGGTTATACAGAGTGTGTTATGATGGTATATGCAGGTTATACAGAGTGTGTTATGAGGTATATGAAGTTAAACAGAGTGTGTTATGATGGTATATGTATAGGTTATACAGAGTGTGTTATGATGGTATATGAAGGTTATACAGAGTGTGTTATGATGGTACATGCAGAGGTTATACAGAGTGTGTTATGATGGTATATGCAGAGGTTATACAGAGTGTGTTATGATGGAATATGTATAGGTTATACAGAGTGTGTTATGATGGTACATGCAGAGGTTATACAGAGTGTGTTATGATGGTATATGTCATAGGTTAAACAGAGTGTGTTATGATGGTATATGTATAGGTTATACAGAGTGTGTTATGATGGTACATGCAGAGGTTATACAGAGTGTGTTATGAGGTATATGCAAGGTTATAACAGAGTGTGTTATGATGGTATATGTAAGGTATACAGAGTGTGTTATGATGGTACATGCAAGGTTATACAGAGTGTGTTATGAGGTATATGCAAGGTTATACAGAGTGTGTTATGATGGTAATGTATGAGGTTATAACAGAGTGTGTTATGATGGTATATGTAAGGTATAACAGAGTGTGTTATGATGGTACATGCAAGGTTATACAGAGTGTGTTATGATGGTATATGCAGAGGTTATACAGAGTGTGTTATGATGGTATATGTATAGGTTATACAGAGTGTGTTATGATGGTATATGCACAGGTTATACAGAGTGTGTTATGATGGTATATGTATAGGTTATACAGATGTGTTATGATGGTATATGTAAGGTTATACAGAGTGTGTTATGATGGTACATGCAGAGGTTATACAGAGTGTGTTATGATGGTATATGCAGAGGTATACAGAGTGTGTTATGATGGTAAAGTAAGGTTATACAGAGTGTGTTATGATGGTAATAGAAGGTATACAGAGTGTGTTATGATGGTAAATGCAGAGGTTATACAGAGTGTGTTATGATGGTAAAGCACAGGTTATACAGAGTGTGTTATGATGGTAATGAAGGTTATACAGAGTGTGTTATGATGGTATATTTCAAGGTTATATACAGAGGTGTGTAATGATGGTATATGATAGGTTAATACAGAGTGTGTTATGATGGTACATGCAGAGGTTAATACAGAGTGTGTTATGATGGTAAAATGTAAGAGGTTATACAGAGTGTGTTATGATGGTAAATGCAGAGGTTATACAGAGTGTGTTATGATGGTATAATGTATAGGTTATACAGAGTGTGTTATGATGGTAATGCAGAGGTTATACAGAGGTGTTATGATGGTATATGAATAGGTTATACAGAGTGTGTTATGGAATGTACAGGTTAACAGAGTGTGTTATGATGGTATAATAGCACAGTTATACAGATGTGTTATGATGGTATATGTATAGGTTAATACAGAGTTGTTATGATGGTATATGTATAGTTATACCAGAGTGTGTTATGATGGTACATGCAAGGTAATACAGAGTGTGTTATGATGGTAAATGCAGAGGTTATACAGAGTGTGTTATGATGGTATATGTATAGGTTAATACAGAGTGTGTATGATGGTACATGCACAGGTTATACAGAGTGTGTTATGATGGTATATGCAAAGGTTAATACAGAGTGTGTTATGATGGTAAAATGTAATAGGTTATACAGAGTGTGTTATGAATGGTACATGCAGAGGTTATACAGAGTGTGTTATGATGGTACATGCCAAGTTATAACAGAGTGTGTTATGATGGTATATCAAGGTTATACAGAGTGTGTTATGATGGTAAATGTATAGGTTATACAGAGTGTGTTTATGATGGTACATGCAGAGGTTATACAGAGTGTGTTATGATGGTATATGCACAGGTTATACAGATTGTGTTATGATGGTATATGCACAGGTTATACATAATCTGTTATGTTATGATGGTATATGCAGAGGTTATACAGAGTGTGTTATGATGGTATATGCACAGGTTATACAGAGTGTGTTATGACGGTATATGCAGAGGTTATACATAATCTGTTATGTTATGATGGTATATGCAAAGGTTACACCTAGTGTTTATTCTCTTCAGGCCCAAGAAATCACAGTTAAGTATATTTTAAATTTAGTCTCTCCTCTTTCCTTTGCACAGTTTTCCTGCTCCTCATGTGGCACAAATTAAGACTTATTAATGTAGGCAGAGCTCTGTACATCCCTGCAGGGACATAAATGTGTGGATGTTATGATAAAACAAAAAATAATTGATATCTTGGTTTGCTTCACCTATGCTTCTGGGTTCAGAAATGGTTTTTGTGTTTGGTTCCATTTTCAAGTTGGTGATTGTTTTCAGTTGCAATACTTGATTTCAGGTTTCCGCCGCGATGTTGATGAAATCTGTGGTCTTCTGGGTTATTACACGATGCCGTGTAATTACCCAGAAGACCACAGTTTTCAGTTGCAATACTTGTCTTAAACTTTGAATGGAAGATTATGCTTTTCTTAATGGATTGTTGTTATTTCTCCTTACAGACCGGTGAGAAGTCGAGGTCTCATTTGAGAAGAACATGACGTCTTGCAGCTGTCTAACAGACACACTCATGAACAATATCTCTCAAACTGCTTGCCATGTAGTGATGTGTGGCATAACATTACTGCATATTTTCCTTCAGTGCATACCAATGTTGATGGTGACTTTGCTGCCTTTAAATTTAATGGTGCTGTAAGAAAACAAAGGATGTCTGCTATACCGTCATTGCCCGACTCCCGCACCAGGGACTGTCAACACGCCAGTATTGTTTTTATGCCATGCACAGCCCTCCTGGAGTTCCAGGTGGTCTCTTTGCCAAGCCAGAATCAGAATGCAAGCTGTGCACAGTTGGTAGAGCTGCACTACCCAGCTATTATTATCATCATCTAGCCCTGTGGGTAAAGTAGCTGTGTCTGGCTTTAAAGGTAAGTGCTGCTGGTTTGAACCCTGTCTGGGGATGTGAGATTAGGAGGGGAATGGGGCGCTTGTCAAGTTTCGCACAGTGTACTTAGATACTAATTGATGGCTGAAAACCTATAAGTACTGTTTATTTACAACAACAGTGTAATGAAGATAATTTCTGAACTGAAACTTAAAACTAAGTAACCAACTACCGCCTTTAACATATAGTTTACTGACATTATCAATTTTCCCCTGAACACTGGAACACACAAATGGAAGGTTACAAATTTTTGCAATGTGACCAATTCATCAGTTCATGTACTACACAGATCATAAATGTCTACAAACTCAATGGGAACCTGCCGCTGTACGCAACACCCAGAACAGAGTCACATGCAGTCTGCCAGGCATTCCAGTCAGCCTTCTGTTCTGCACAGTTCGGCTTCCACGCCACCACCTTAGTTTGAGAATCTCACCAAGTGCCCTCAATGGAGAAGTTACCCTTACTCGCACTACCTCTGTTCTTACATCTGTCACCTCAAAAGGAACATGCGTACATCTCTCTATCATGCCAGGTCACCACTCCACCTCTACTGGCTGCAAGGTGACGTGCTGACCACAAGGAAATTGGCACTTTGATGGGCCAGTGATCTCAAGGATGCATGACACTACAATGTCAGATGATGTTAGGCCTTAAAGTCTTGCCAACTGTCCACAAGAAAGTAATTGCAGTGGGAATGATCAGAATGTTAGCACAGTTCAGTATTTATCTTCAAATGCACCAGAATCTTACACTGTCAGTCCACAGTCAATCAGATTTAGTCACTTGTCAGTGAAGCAGAAAGTGAACTTCCCTGCAGGTTTAAATTCTGAAAGGAATAAAAAATACGTTGACAAGTGTGACTGATATGTGTGTCTGTACAAGAAAGACAAGTGTGACTGATATGTGTGTCTGTACAAGAAAGACAAGTGTGACTGATATGTGTGTCTGTACAAGAAAGACAAGTGTGACTGATATGTGTGTCTGTACAAGAAAGACAAGTGTGACTGATATGTGTGTCTGTACAAGAAAGACAAGTGTGACTGATATGTGTGTCTGTACAAGAAAGACAAGTGTGACTGATATGTGTGTCTGTACAAGAAAGACAAGTGTGACTGATATGTGTGTGTGTACAAGAAAGACAAGTGTGACTGATATGTGTGTCTGTACAAGAAAGACAAGTGTGACTGATATGTGTGTCTGTACAAGAAAGACAAGTGTGACTGATATGTGTGTCTGTACAAGAAAGACATGTGTGACTGATATGTGTGTCTGTACAAGAAAGACATGTGTGACTGATATGTGTGTCTGTACAAGAAAGACAAGTGTGACTGATATGTGTGTCTGTACAAGAAAGACAAGTGTGACTGATATGTGTGTCTGTACAAGAAAGACATGTGTGACTGATATGTGTGTCTGTACAAGAAAGACATGTGTGACTGATATGTGTGTCTGTACAAGAAAGACAAGTGTGACTGATATGTGTGTCTGTACAAGAAAGACATGTGTGACTGATATGTGTGTCTGTAAAAGAAAGACAAGTGTGACTGATATGTGTGTCTGTACAAGAAAGACAAGTGTGACTGATATGTGTGTCTGTACAAGAAAGACAAGTGTGACTGATATGTGTGTCTGTACAAGAAAGACATGTGTGACTGATATGTGTGTCTGTACAAGAAAGACATGTGTGACTGATATGTGTGTCTGTACAAGAAAGACATGGTAAATGGAAACTGCTGGGAAGTTGTATGATTAATAAGTATTCCAGGTTGAAAGTAAAGGATTGCTATTGTATCACACTTAAAGTAAAAGTATCTGGCTCACCATGGAGCCCCAGGTTTGATCCCAGGCCAGTTCCTGTAGGAACTGTGGTGAACAAAGTGGTGCTGGGACAGGATTTTCTGGGAGTACTTCGGTTTTCCCACCAGTATCATTTCACCAGCACTCTACATTCACTCATTTGTCCATCCATCCAGTCATCACTGACACTGTATAATCTTAGTAATTGACAGTATCATTAAATAACACAAAAAAAACTTTTTGGAAACGTAGTCTGTTTTGATCCTCTAGTAACAAGGTCGAGAGGCATCTACTGAATTGGGTCTAACAGGAAAAGCTGCTCCCCAAAACTAGACATTTTCAGTTTAGGACAAAAACAGATCCTGTTTCCAAATGTTTTATTCTATTTGACGTATTAGACAGTGGACAAGTCCATAAATTCAGGCATCCTAAGTGTAATGTCATCAGACCCACTGACAATTGGTTGAAAATTTGTATATCTTTATGCATTTTTTTTGTAACACCATATGTATGCACATATGAAATGGAAAGGAACTATGTGCTTGTACATCCCTGCATATTATAACTATGTGCTTGTACATCCCTGCATATTATAACTGTGTGCTTGTACATCCCTGCATATTATAACTATGTGCTTGTACATCCCTGCATATTATAAGTATGTGCTTGTACATCCCTGTATATTATACCTATTTTATGCTTTTCTAAGTTGTGTGTATTGCAAATGATTTATACTTTTTTAAAATGTGAGTAAACATTTCTGAAAATGACATTTTAGTACAGGAATAACTGAGAGAGCCCAGGCTTGAATTGGGCTGTAGTACCTGATGAGAGGAAGAAGAAGGCCTCTAGAAAGATGTACACTTTGTGCGTTTGTAGCCCGTTAGGGTGCATACTGTGGTTGGTGAATGGGAGCCCGTCAGATACGGTGGGTTGGTCGAAAAATTAAACAACGACCACTGGACCAAGAGGAAGCCCAGTTCCTGTGGGCTTTAAAGAACTGGGACACCCAAACTCTGTGGCATATAAGCATGGAGACAGGGAGCATCATCTGAAAGCCTCAAGGAAGCTGCTGCTCCATCAGTCAGGTGATGTCAGGGTGCAACTAGCTGAGTTCAAACGGTGCTTGGGTGTCTTAAAGATACAACTCTTGCAATTTACGTTCTGGAGATAACTGGACTGTGGTAGAAGATGGCACAGTTTACGTTCTGGAGATAGCAGGACTGTGGTAGAAGATGGCACAATTTATGTTCTTGAGACAGCAGGTCTGTGGTAGAAGTTGGCACTATTTATGTTCTGGAGATAGCAGGACTGTGGTAGAAGATGGCACAATTTACGTTCTTGAGACAGCAGGTCTGTGGTAGAAGATGGCACGATTTATGTTCTGGAGACAGCAGGTCTGTGGTAGAAGTTGGCACGATTTATGTTCTGGAGACAGCAGGTCTGTGGTAGAAGATGGCACGATTTATGTTCTGGAGACAGCAGGTCTGTGGTAGAAGTTGGCACGATTTATGTTCTGGAGACAGCAGGTCTGTGGTAGAAGATGGCACGATTTATGTTCTGGAGACAGCAGGTCTGTGGTAGAAGTTGGCACGATTTATGTTCTGCAGACAGCAGGTCTGTGGTAGAAGATGGCACGATTTATGTTCTGGAGACAGCAGGTCTGTGGTAGAAGATGGCACGATTTATGTTCTGGAGACAGCAGGTCTGTGATAGAAGATGGCACGATTTATGTTCTGGAGACAGCAGGACTTTGGTAGAAGATGGCACGATTTATGTTCTGGAGACAGCAGGTCTGTGGTAGAAGATGGCATGATTTATGTTCTGGAGATACCAGGACTGTGGTAGAAGATGGCACAATTTATGTTCTGGAGATATCAAGACTGTGGTAGAAGATGGCACAGTTTATGTTCTGGAGACAGCAGGTCTGTGGTAGAAGATGGCATGAATTATGTTCTGGAGACAGCAGGTCTGTGGTAGAAGATGGCACGATTTATGTTCTGGAGACAGCAGGTCTGTGGTAGAAGATGGCACGATTTATGTTCTGGAGACAGCAGGTTTGTGTGGTAGAAGATGGCACGATTTATGTTCTGGAGACAGCAGGTCTGTGGTAGAAGATGGCACGATTTATGTTCTGGAGACAGCAGGTCTGTGGTAGAAGATGGCACGATTTATGTTCTGGAGACAGCAGTACTGTGGTAGAAGATGGCACGATTTATGTTCTGGAGACAGCAGGTCTGTGGTAGAAGATGGCACAATTTATGTTCTGGAGACAGCAGGTCTGTGGTAGAAGATGGCACGATTTATGTTCTGGAGATAGCAGGACTGTGGTAGAAGATGGCACGATTTATGTTCTGGAGACAGCAGGTCTGTGGTAGAAGATGGCACGATTTATGTTCTGGAGACAGCAGGTCTGTGGTAGAAGATGGCACGATTTATGTTCTGGAGACAGCAGGACTGTGGTAGAAGATGGCACGATTTATGTTCTGGAGACAGCAGGACTGTGGTAGAAGATGTGTTGTTTACATTGTATTTATTGTGGAATGAATTGTAGTGTATAAACAATTCAACAATTTTTTTAGGAAAGGCGTCCAAAAGATGTCCATATGGACCATTTCAGTAAAACTGGTCAGAAAACTCTGATATGAAACAAATTGTCTAACTCAGACTCCTGATTGTCAACATATACAGTGTGCTTGATGTATGTCATTGACGATTGTACCTGCTGCTGTACTGTAACCGTGTTCAGTAGCAACATAATGTCTGTCATCTTAATGTTTGCTTAATGTTCGTCACGTAAATATTACAGGAAATTAGCAGGAATGCTTTGAATCCGCTCCGTACTCCACTGGCAAGTATTTCTTATGTTCCCCAGGCTACAAATTGTGCACGTCCATAAGTTGCACCCTGTCAAGTCATGTAAGAGCTTCTGCATTGCTATGATCCGCATTACAGCTTGAACATAAATTTGCTTTATTAGGCGCTTTTACAAATTAAAAAGAGAAAGCTTGTGTGGGGTCTGCGCCCCTTTGTCTGTGACTTGGTATCAGCTACTGTATTAGTTTCGGATTTTCGTGAAATTTGGTAAATGAGTTCGTTAAAAACAGTTGTCGAGTTTTATTTTCGTTAAAATTTGGCTAGTGGCATCGTGCTTAGTTATAGGTGTAAATGGAATTTTGACGATGCCGTGGCTCAGGCGGTTAGTTACCGGCCTCGAACAGCGGAGGCCTGGATTCGATCCCAGGCCAGTCGATGTGGGATTTGTGGTGGACAGTGTCACTGGTACAGGTTTATATTTATTTCTGTTTGCCCCTGTCAGTGTCACTGCATCTCTGCACACTCATCTTCATCTACTGTCTTAGCAGAGTGACAAACGGAAGTGGCGTGACAACCGTTAAACCTGCGGTGTTCTTTCCAATATCGCGGAACACGGACAGAAAATGGCTCTCACGCAGGCTTTAAAGTGTTCAGGTTGTCATGTAGCATATTTCAGTACCAGGTACCATATACCGTGCAGTGTGGCACTTAAAGTGTTCAGGTTGTCATGTAGCATATTTCAATACCAGGTACCATATACCGTGCAGTCTGTCACTTAAAGTGTTCAGGTTGTCATGTAGCATATTTCAATACCAGGTACCATATACCGTGCAGTCTGTCACTTAAAGTGTTCAGGTTGTCATGTAGCATATTTCAGTACCAGGTACCATATACTGTGCAGTCTGTCACTTAAAGTGTTCAGGTTGTCATGTAGCATATTTCAGTACCAGGTACCATATACCGTGCAGTCTGTCACTTAAAGTGTTCAGGTTGTCATGTAGCATATTTCAGTACCAGGTACCATGCACCGTGCAGTCTGTCACTTAAAGTGTTCAGGTTGTCATGTAGCATATTTCAGTACCAGGTACCATATACCGTGCAGTCTGTCACTTAAAGTGTTCAGGTTGTCATGTAGCATATTTCAGTACCAGGTACCATGCACCGTGCAGTCTGTCACTTAAAGTGTTCAGGTTGTCATGTAGCATATTTCAGTACCAGGTACCATGCACCGTGCAGTCTGTCACTTAAAGTGTTCAGGTTGTCATGTAGCATATTTCAGTACCAGGTACCATGCACCGTGCAGTCTGGCACTTAAAGTGTTCAGGTTGTCATGTAGCATATTTCAGTACCAGGTACCATATACCGTGCAGTCTGTCACTTAAAGTGTTCAGGTTGTCATGTAGCATATTTCAGTACCAGGTACCATGTACCGTGCAGTCTGTCACTTAAAGTGTTCAGGTTGTCATGTAGCATATTTCAGTACCAGGTACCATATACCGTGCAGTCTGTCACTTAAAGTGTTCAGGTTGTCATGTAGCATATTTCAGTACCAGGTACCATATACCGTGCAGTCTGTCACTTAAAGTGTTCAGGTTGTCATGTAGCATATTTCAGTACCAGGTACCATATACCGTGCAGTCTGTCACTTAAATTGTTCAGGTTGTCATGTAGCATATTTCAGTACCAGGTACCATGCACCGTGCAGTCTGTCACTTAAAGTGTTCAGGTTGTCATGTAGCATATTTCAGTACCAGGTACCATGCACCGTGCAGTCTGTCACTTAAAGTGTTCAGGTTGTCATGTAGCATATTTCAGTACCAGGTACCATGCACCGTGCAGTCTGTCACTTAAAGTGTTCAGGTTGTCATGTAGCATATTTCAGTACCAGGTACCATATACCGTGCAGTCTGTCACTTAAAGTGTTCAGGTTGTCATGTAGCATATTTCAGTACCAGGTACCATGCACCGTGCAGTCTGTCACTTAAAGTGTTCAGGTTGTCATGTAGCATATTTCAGTACCAGGTACCATATACCGTGCAATCTGTCACTTAAAGTGTTCAGGTTGTCATGTAGCATATTTCAGTACCAGGTACCATGCACCGTGCAGTCTGTCACTTAAAGTGTTCAGGTTGTCATGTAGCATATTTCAGTACCAGGTACCATATACCGTGCAATCTGTCACTTAAAGTGTTCAGGTTGTCATGTAGCATATTTCAGTACCAGGTACCATGCACCGTGCAGTCTGTCACTTAAAGTGTTCAGGTTGTCATGTAGCATATTTCAGTACCAGGTACCATATACCGTGCAATCTGTCACTTAAAGTGTTCAGGTTGTCATGTAGCATATTTCAGTACCAGGTACCATGCACCGTGCAGTCTGTCACTTAAAGTGTTCAGGTTGTCATGTAGCATATTTCAGTACCAGGTACCATGCACCGTGCAGTCTGTCACTTAAAGTGTTCAGGTTGTCATGTAGCATATTTCAGTACTAGGTACCATATACCGTGCAGTCTGTCACTTAAAGTGTTCAGGTTGTCATGTAGCATATTTCAGTACCAGGTACCATATACCGTGCAGTCTGTCACTTAAAGTGTTCAGGTTGTCATGTAGCTTATTTCAGTACCAGGTACCATATACCGTGCAGTCTGTCACTTAAAGTGTTCAGGTTGTCATGTAGCATATTTCAGTACCAGGTACCATATACCGTGCAGTCTGGCACTTAAAGTGTTCAGGTTGTCATGTAGCATATTTCAGTACCAGGTACCATATACCGTGCAGTCTGGCACTTAAAGTGTTCAGGTTGTCATGTAGCATATTTCAGTACCAGGTACCATATACCGTGCAGTCTGTCCCCGAAGCACACCGCCTTGTCAAAATATCGCATTATAATGATTGATTCTGCGGGAATTTGGGTCTCGGGTGCAATAGTATCGAAATACAGTTGGCCCTCGATTTAACGGACTAAAAATTTCTGTCCTGAAGGAAAAATTTAAAACTTTTTTTATTAGCAAATAAATTTGTTTTTATATTTGTAACAGTTGTTTTAGTGACGTGTATAAATTACCCAATGTACATTATAATAACATTTTATTACATCTGTACATTGTAAGTTGGTTATTGATATATGTTTTTAAAATACATTCGATTTAACGGACTTTCGGCAATAGCGGACACACCTTCCCCCCCAATTAGTCCGTTAAATCGAGGGCCTACTGTATTAATATGACCCACAGCTTTTTCTTTTGTATAGCGACTCGCTACGAGCTGGACGGTCCGGGGATCGAATCCCGGTGGGGGCGAGATTTTCCGCACCCGTCCAGACCGGCCCTGGGGCCTACCCAGCCTCCTGTACAGTGGTACCGGGTTATTCCCGGGGGTAAAGCGGCTGAGGCGTGGCGTTGACCACCCACCCCTATGTAGCGCTGAGGTTAAACAAAGAGTAGAGCTATACCTCTACTCCCCCTCTGGGCCTTCATGGCCTGTTGTAGGGTGAACTTTACCTTTACCTTACCTTTTTGTCATATTATTGCTCATTTTTATGTGTCGTAGCTACGCCCAAGCACAAACGCGTCACGTAATTAGTTCAGTCTCTCTCTCTGCAGCCCCGTTGTAGAAGTACGTGTTGTGTTCCGTGCTACGTTAATCCTGCTACAGCAGAAGTGACCGCGTGTTGTTTTGAATTCGGCACCGCTAGAGGACATCAAAACAACGCGTCAGTAAGTTGTGTTTGTAACAGGATGGGAGGAATCGGCTGCATTGTTCGCAGGCGTGCTAAACTTAGTCTGACCTCCAGAAAACTGTCTCTCTGCTCCCCCCACCCCCCACTCCTGTAACAATCTATCGACGACTTTCAGAATTTCACTCGCCGACGTAACTACGCTGTCGAATGAAGCTTAACATCACACGGTCTAAACAGAATGCAGCGGCCGGCCTTCTGGAGAATCCCTTGCAATAAACCAGATCTGGACGAGCGATATTACGTAAGTAAAATATGGAGACTTTTTGGTTTTGTTTTAGCGAGGGAGAGGGCGGGGAGAGGGGTTTGCTGAGGCAACGACAGGTAAGATGAGAGATGTCAGGTGGTCAGTCATTGGCACATTATTGCGGGAGAGGTGTTGGAATGTACAGCGACTGACGTCACAACATGCAGAAATGTGTAGCAAGACAAATATGACGCGACTTGTATTGTTTAACCCTATACAGCCCAGTGGTTACTATATGTACCACCATGTTTAACATTCACAAATTGTACGTTCTGCCCACACAGTGTATTTATGTGTTTTGTGTGGATCTCAGAACAAACAGCGATTATTTCACTGTACAACATTAACTGACTGGTTTGTATAACTGAGACGGAGTGTGTTTACTGCGTGGTACGGACTGTATTTATGTGTTTTGTGTGGATCTCAGAACAAACAGCGATTATTTCACTGTACAACATTAACTGACTGGTTTGTATAACTGAGACGGAGTGTGTTTACTGCGTGGTACGGACTGTATTTATGTGTTTTGTGTGGATCTCAGAACAAACAGCGATTATTTCACTGTACAACATTAACTGACTGGTTTGTATAACTGAGACGGAGTGTGTTTACTGCGTGGTACGGACTGTATTTATGTGTTTTGTGTGGATCTCAGAACAAACAGCCATTATTTCACTGTACAACATTAACTGACTGGTTTGTATAACTGAGACGGAGTGTGTTTACTGCGCGGTACGGACTGTATTTATGTGTTTTGTGTGGATCTCAGAACAAACAGCCATTATTTCACTGTACAACATTAACTGACTGGTTTGTATAACTGAGACGGAGTGTGTTTACTGCGCGGTACGAACTGAATCTTTATATATAATTCAGGTTAATCTTAGGGTGGACCAAATGGTCCCGAGACAGGTGTTTGTTCCGAGTACTTCAGTTCCCCCTGTCAGCATCATTCCACCAACGCTCCCCACTCATCTTCATCTACATGTTGCTCTTATTAAAACGACAAACGGTAACCTTAACAAAAGCAATGCTCTTTCGGAAATCGGGGGCATTTAATAGAAAAGAGATTTCACTTATGCTCTAATGGGTAGACATACTTACAGACGAACAAGTTGCTATGACTATAGCTGTAGCCACTCCTGACATTCGTATATATTTATTTAATGATGCTGTCAGTAGCTGATACTATGATGTGAAATAAAATGTTAAGTTGTCCTTGTCCACGCCATAGAGACATATAGGGAGAGCAGAGGCATAGCTCCATTTATTCTTAACCTGGACACTAGATGGAGGTGATCGGTCAGCCGCTAGACGCCTGGTGTCCATGGACTAGGAGGCTTGATAAGCCTCCGAACCGGACTACAGGCTTTGGAGAGGTAAAAAATCTCTTGCCAATTCGGGAATCGAACCTCGGATATTCCAGCTCATAGCCTAGTCACTACGGAATGAAATGTCCCTATATGATGATGATCAGTGAATAATGTATCGTAAGGAATGTGGAAGGAGTCGTGATGTCAGTGGATAAGCTACCACGTCATTTGCTGTTATGGACTGAGTACAACCACGAACAGACTGTCCCCTGTCCGACACGTGAAGCTGGCACTTCTCAGATACGAAGCAGGAGCACACGTGCTTCTGTGACCTGCCACGTGGTCATGATGCTTTGCACATCGAACCTGAATAACCGGTTAATTCGAAGGCGTAGCCGTAGTCGTTCATTGCACGTGGAGGACAGGTGGCACAGAGGGCTGCATGTCTAATCACTGTGCACAAACGTTACATGAATTTCCATTTCATTTTTCGTTCCAAAAGTTTCATGTGACAGACGTTTGGCAAGCAGCAGTTACATGTCTGATGTTAGTCACAGTGCTAGTCACAGTGCTAGTCACAGTGTTAGTCACAGTGCTAGTCACAACATTATATTTTGAACGTTGTTGCATAGTGATGTTCTTACGCCGTCACAAAGGCCCTGTGTGAATTTTCGTAAAAATATAGAACTGTAATTTTGCTGCCGTTTTGTATGAGTGTGAAACTTGGTCTTTCACGTTAAGGAAAGAATATAGCTGAGGGTAATCATTTATATATACCAACATATGCACATAAATTGTATGAAATTATAAGTCATTCATAAACATAAACCCTAAATGTTATATTATCTTCACCATGCATTATTTAACAAACCACAAATTACACACCAACAAAATGCACCATATATTCACTTTTTATTCTTCAACCCCTACATATGTTTCGGCCTTTACAAGGCCATCTTCAGGGGGCTCGTAATGTACATTTACTTTACATCCACTGTTTATGTCTGCTGTTTTGTTATATATCATAGTTATCAGTGCCCAACAAGCAAAATCAGCTTATAACTTACGAAACATCAAAGAAAGACTACAAAAAACTATTCCATCCATACGGTGTAACAAAATCTGCAAAGCAGAACAACTTCAACCAAAATATATTCACATCAAAGTCAATGGAAATAAGCGAAGGAGTCAAAACACTAAGAGTGTAGCAATAAGATACATGATAATGACACGTGACTACATGTGATATATACTTAATGGCAGACATAAACAGTGGATGTAAAGTAAATGTACATTACGAGCCCCCTGAAGATGGCCTTGTAAAGGCCGAAACATATGTAGGGGTTGAAGAATAAAAAGTGAAAATATAGTGCATTTTGTTGGTGAGTAATTTGTGATAAACCCTGCATGTTTCAGCAATAAATCGCCATCGTCAGGGATACGTCAATACAAAGTAATATAATAATACATCAGTTGTACATATACAGTGTTAAAAACACATAATAGCGGCTATAAATATAACATAGCTATTATGACCAGTATGATGTTCACATATAATATAGCTATTATGACCAGTATGATGTTTACATATAATATAGCTATTATGACCAGTATGATGATCACATATAATATAGCTATTATGACCAGTATGATGATCACATATAATATAGCTATTATGACCAGTATGATGTTCACATATAATAAAGCTATTATGACCAGTATGATGTTCACATATAATATAGCTATTATGACCAGTATGATGTTCACATATAATATAGCTATTATGACCAGTATGATGTTCACATATAATATAGCTATTATGACCAGTATGATGTTCACATATAATATAGCTATTATGACCAGTATGATGATCACATATAATATAGCTATTATGACCAGTATGATGTTCACATATAATATAGCTATTATGACCAGTATGATGTTCACATATAATATAGCTATTATGACCAGTATGATGATCACATATAATATAGCTATTATGACCAGTATGATGTTCACATATAATATAGCTATTATGACCAGTATGATGTTCACATATAATATAGCTATTATGACCAGTATGATGTTCACATATTCTTGGTTAATATTCACTATAATATTACGTATTACATTGTGTGCAGTTGCATGTACATACATAGCCTAATAGCGAAGTTCTATATCCAAACTGTTCAGTTGCTGTGCCACGTATTGAGTGTTTAGTGCAGAAGGTGTTGTGTACTATTGGTGTGTAAGTACTAACAGACTGTTGGTGTATGTATTGACTAACAGTACTGTTGGTGATGTAATGACTAACAGTACGTTGGTATGTAAGTACTAACAGTACTTGGTTGTGTGCAACGTATGGTGAGTTAGTGCAAAGGCTGTACTGATTGGTGTATGTAAGTGACTAACAGTACTGTTGGTGTATGTAAGTGACTAACAGTACTGTTGGTGTATGTAAGTGACTAACAGTACTGTTGGTGTATGTAAGTGACTAACAGTACTGTTGGTGTATGTAAGTGACTAACAGTACTGTTGGTGATGAAGTGACTAACAGTACTGTTGGTGATATGTGTATGATGACTAACGTACTGTTGGTTAGTAAGTGACATAGAGTAATTGATTAATGACTACAGTACTTTGAGTAATGCTGAAATAAGTCATGTATAATGGTAGACTAGATTAGGATAATGCAGAGGAACAGTAAGTGGTATAGATATAGGCTAGAGGACAGGTAATGGTGCTAGATAGATATTGAGTTCAAGATGACCAGTAATGGTTTGAGAATATGTTAATGCGACAGTAATGTCAGATGAATTGCAAGAGGACGTAAATGTACTGAGATAGATATTGGGCCAAAGGGTACAGGTAATGGTGCTGAGATAGATATCTGGGCCAGAGGACAAGTAAATGGTGCTAGATAGATATCTGGGCCCAAGAGGACAAGGAAATGGTGCTAGATAGATATCTGGCTCAAGAGGGACAGGTAAATGGTGCTGAGATAGATATCTGGGCCTCAAGAGGGACAAGGTAAATGGTGCGAGATAGATATCTGGGCCCAGAGACAGTAATGGTGCAGATGATATGCAAGGACAAGGTAAATGGATGACTGAGATAGATAAGTCTGGGCCAAGAGGGACAAGGTAAATGGTGCTGAGATAGATATCTGGGCCAAGAGGGACAGGTAAATGGTGCTGAGATAGATATCTGGGCCCAAGAGGACAAGGTAAATGGTGCTGAGATAGATATCTGGGCCAAGAGGGACAAGGGTAAATGGTGCTGAGATAGATATCTGGGCCAAGAGGGACAGGTAAATGGTGCTGAGATAGATATCTGGGCCAAGAGGGACAGGTAAATGGTGCTGAGATAGATATCTGGGCCCAAGAGGGACAAGGTAAATGGTGCTGAGATAGATATCTGGGCCCAAGAGGGACAGGTAATGGTGCTAGAGATAGATAATCTGGGCCCAAGAGGGACAAGGTAAATGGTGCTGAGATAGATATCTGGGCCCAAGAGGGACAAGAGTGTGAATAGATTGGCCATGGAAGAAATGCTAGATATCTGGGCCCAAGAGGACAAGGGTAAATGGTGCTGAGATAGATATCTGGGCCCAAGAGGGAACAGGGTAAATGTGTGCTGAGATAGATATCTGGGCCCAAGAGGGACAGGGTAAATGGTGCTGAGATAGATATCTGGGCCAAGAGGGACAAGGTAAATGGTGCTGAGATAGATATCTGGGCCCTAAGAGAGGACAAGGAGTAAATGGTGCTGAGATAGATATCTGGGCCCAAGAGGGACAAGGTAAATGGTGCTGAGATAGATATCTGGGCCCAAGAGGGACAGGTAAATGGTGCTGAGATAGATATCTGGGCCCAAGAGGGACAGGTAAATGGTGCTGAGATAGATATCTGGGCTCAAGAGGGACAGGTAAATGGTGCTGAGATAGATATCTGGGCCAAGAGGGAAAAGGTAAATGGTGCTGAGATAGATATCTGGGCCAAGAGGACAGGGTAAATGGTGCTGAGATAGATATCTGGGCCCAAGAGGGACAAGGTAAATGGTGCTGAGATAGATATCTGGGCCAAGAGGGACAAGGTAAATGGTGCTGAGATAGATATCTGGGCCAAGAGGGACAAGGTAAATGGTGCTGAGATAGATATCTGGGCCCAAGAGGGACAAGGTAAATGGTGCTGAGATAGATATCTGGGCCCAAGAGGGACAAGGTAAATGGTGCTGAGATAGATATCTGGGCCCAAGAGGGACAAGGTAAATGGTGCTGAGATAGATATCTGGGCCAAGAGGGACAAGGTAAATGGTGCTGAGATAGATATCTGGGCTCAAGAGGGACAAGGTAAATGGTGCTGAGATAGATATCTGGGCCCAAGAGGGACAAGGTAAATGGTGCTGAGATAGATATCTGGGCCCAAGAGGGACAAGGTAAATGGATGCTGGCAAGGAGTATAGATAGTCTGGGCTCAAGAGGGACAAGGTAAATGGTGCTGAGATAGATATCTGGGCTCAAGAGGGACAGGGTAAATGGTGCTGAGATAGATATCTGGGCCCAAGAGGGACAAGGTAAATGGTGCTGAGATAGATATCTGGGCCCAAGAGGGACAAGGTAAATGGTGCTGAGATAGATATCTGGGCTCAATAGGGACAAGGTAAATGGTGCTGAGATAGATATCTGGGCTCAAGAGGGACAAGGTAAACGGTTCTGAGATAGATATCTGGGCCCAAGAGGGACAAGGTAAATGGTGCTGAGATAGATATCTGGGCTCAAGAGGGACAAGGTAAATGGTGCTGAGATAGATATCTGGGCTCAAGAGGGACAGGGTAAATGGTGCTGAGATAGATATCTGGGCCCAAGAGGGACAAGGTAAATGGTGCTGAGATAGATATCTGGGCTCAAGAGGGACAGGGTAAATGGTGCTGAGATAGATATCTGGGCTCAAGAGGGACAGGGTAAATGGTGCTGAGATAGATATCTGGGCACAAGAGGGACAGGGTAAATGGTGCTGAGATAGATATCTGGGCTCAAGAGGGACAAGGTAAATGGTGCTGAGGTAGATATCTGGGCTCAAGAGGGACAGGGTAAATGGTGCTGAGATAGATATCTGGGCACAAGAGGGACAGGGTAAATGGTGCTGAGATAGATATCTGGGCTCAAGAGGGACAAGGTAAATGGTGCTGAGATAGATATCTGGGCTCAAGAGGGACAGGGTAAATGGTGCTGAGATAGATATCTGGGCACAAGAGGGACAGGGTAAATGATGCTGAGATAGATATCTGGGCTCAAGAGGGACAAGGTAAATGGTGCTGAGATAGATATCTGGGCTCAAGAGGGACAGGGTAAATGGTGCTGAGATAGATATCTGGGCACAAGAGGGACAGGGTAAATGGTGCTGAGATAGATATCTGGGCCCAAGAGGGACAAGGTAAATGGTGCTGAGATAGATGTCTGGGCTCAAGAGGGACAGGGTAAATGGTGCTGAGATAGATATCTGGGCACAAGAGGGACAGGGCAAATGGTGCTGAGATAGATATCTGGGCTCAAGAGGGACAGGGTAAATGATGCTGAGATAGATATCTGGGCTCAAGAGGGACAGGGTAAATGGTGCTGAGATAGATATCTGGGCACAAGAGGGACAGGGTAAATGGTGCTGAGATAGATATCTGGGCTCAAGAGGGAAAAGGTAAATGGTGCTGAGATAGATATCTGGGCTCAAGAGGGACAGGGTAAATGGTGCTGAGATAGATATCTGGGCACAAGAGGGACAGGGTAAATGGTGCTGAGATAGATATCTGGGCCCAAGAGGGACAAGGTAAATGGTGCTGAGATAGATGTCTGGGCTCAAGAGGGACAGGGTAAATGGTGCTGAGATAGATATCTGGGCCCAAGAGGGACAAGGTAAATGGTGCTGAGATAGATGTCTGGGCTCAAGAGGGACAGGGTAAATGGTGCTGAGATAGATATCTGGGCACAAGAGGGACAGGGTAAATGGTGCTGAGATAGATATCTGGGCCCAAGAGGGACAAGGTAAATGGTGCTGAGATAGATATCTGGGCCCAAGAGGGACAAGGTAAATGGTGCTGAGATAGATATCTGGGCTCAAGAGGGACAGGGTAAATGGTGCTGAGATAGATATCTGGGCTCAAGAGGGACAGGGTAAATGGTGCTGAGATAGATATCTGGGCACAAGAGGGACAGGGTAAATGGTGCTGAGATAGATATCTGGGCCCAAGAGGGACAAGGTAAATGGTGCTGAGATAGATGTCTGGGCTCAAGAGGGACAGGGTAAATGGTGCTGAGATAGATATCTGGGCACAAGAGGGACAGGGTAAATGGTGCTGAGATAGATATCTGGGCTCAAGAGGGACAGGGTAAATGATGCTGAGATAGATATCTGGGCTCAAGAGGGACAGGGTAAATGGTGCTGAGATAGATATCTGGGCACAAGAGGGACAGGGTAAATGGTGCTGAGATAGATATCTGGGCTCAAGAGGGAAAAGGTAAATGGTGCTGAGATAGATATCTGGGCTCAAGAGGGACAGGGTAAATGGTGCTGAGAATAGATATCTGGGCACAAGAGGGACAGGGTAAATGGTGCTGAGATAGATATCTGGGCCCAAGAGGGACAAGGTAAATGGTGCTGAGATAGATGTCTGGGCTCAAGAGGGACAGGGTAAATGGTGCTGAGATAGATATCTGGGCCCAAGAGGGACAAGGTAAATGGTGCTGAGATAGATGTCATGGCTCAAGAGGGACAGGGTAAATGGTGCTGAGATAGATATCTGGGCACAAGAGGGACAGGGTAAATGGTGCTGAGATAGATATCTGGGCCCAAGAGGGACAGGGTAAATGGTGCTGAGATAGATATCTGGGCCCAAGAGGGACAAGGTAAATGGTGCTGAGATAGATATCTGGGCCCAAGAGGGACAAGGTAACAGGCCAATGTAAACATTGCATAACGAAGACATTGGTGATCTGTTCTGCTCACCGAATATTATTTTGGTGATCAGATCAAGAGAGATGGGATGGGCGGGGAATGTGGCTCGTATGGGGGAGAAGAGAAATGCATACAGGATTTTGGTAAGGAAACCTGAAGGAAAGAATCACGTGGATGACCTTGATATAGGAGTGTAATATTAAAATGGATCTTCAAGAAATATAACTGGGGAGGTGGAGGGGGGGATGCGTGGATTGGATGTATCTGGCACTGCATAGAGACAAGTGGCGGGCTGTTGTGAACGCGGTAATGGACCTCCAGCTTCCATAAAATGCGGGAAATTTCTTGTCTAGCCAAGGAAATTGTAGCTTTTTTTTTAAGAAAGACTGTGCTCCGTGGAATTAGTTACTGTGTGGTGTAAAAGTGATATAAAAGTGAGACAAGGAAGTAACTTTGGGCCGTCATAGCGAGGTGTAATGCTGTTATATGCATTACGAACTGTTGGTGCTTGTAATGGTTATACGGAATGTTTTTTGGAAGTGGCAAACGACTGCTAAGATACTATTTACATGCAGTTTGCCCTGCAAGAATTGAAAACCGTAACTCCGTGGAACAGTCCTTCCTGAGAATCTAACAGTTTCTAAGCTAGTCAGCAAATTCCCCTCATTTTATGAAACCAGAAGGCCGCGACAGCTCAGTCGGTATAGCGACTCGCTACGAGCTGGACGGTCCGGGGATCGAATCCCGTTGGGGGCGAGATTTTCAGCACCCGTTCATACCAGCCCTGGGGCCCACCCAGCCTCCTATACAATGGGTACCGGGTCAGTCCCGGGGATAAAGCGGCCGAGGCGTGGTGTTCACCACCTATCCCCATCTAGTGCCGAGGTTAAAGAAAGAGTAGAGCTATACCTCTACTCCCCCTCTGGGCCTTCATGGCCCGTTCTAGGGACAACTTTACCTTTACCTTTATAAGGTTCATTACCTTGTTCACAACAGCCGGCCGCTTGTTCTCATCCTGAACCAGATCAATCGTGTCCACGCTTCTTCCCCATTGTATGTCTTGAAGATCCATTGTAATATTATCCTATCTAAACCTACGTTTTCGAAGCTGTCTCTTTCCCTCAGGTTTGCCCACCAAAACCCTGTATGCACCTCTTCTACTCCCCATGCGTGCTAGACTCCCCGCCCATCTCATTCTTCTTGATTTGATCACTCGAATAATATCACTGGACAACACACAAAATGCCTTTGAAATGCAAATAGCAAATCTTTACTGATTTCGAGGTGCTGAACACGAAAATGACAATAAAATTTGTCGATTGGCTCTTGTTTAGGAGAGACAGAGATGGTCATGTATAAACGACTCAGTCCGGATTGAGTAGATAGGTAACCATTTCGCAACGCTGTATTTGGTAAGGAGTTCAATCATGAATCGTCTACAGAAACCAAAATAGTGGAAATCTGTCGAGCCTCAGTGAAGTGCGGTGAATGCTGTAACCTTAAGACTTTCGTTGTAGGAAAGGAAAGTGCGAACGGTTCGTCTGCTGTAAGATCAACAGACTGTGAGTTATTTCGGGTCCAGAGGTGGCCTGCGCCGGTGTTCTTGACAGATCGTACGTAACTGGCTGCTCCGGTTAACATTAGCAGCTATTGAAAGTCAGTGTTGTGTTTTTGCAGTTGATGTGGCTGCCAATAATGTTTGGGAAGGCTTTCGTTCGGGTCACAGCGTTCAGCAAAATGAGTTCGCTGTTTGCTGCCTTAGCTACTTTGCTTCCCGGCGTCTCTTAATGTCTGTTCCGGGCGTTGTGAAATGCTGAGTAATACAGTTAAAAGTACGCACCGGAATGGAGATAAGTACCGTATTTACTGCCTCCTAAGATGCTGCTGGTGGCAAGACGCTCCTTATAATTGACTGGGAGTTGGAAAAGTTCTCTCTACAATTTGACCTTCCGGTGGAGGACATTTGTCAGGGGGGAAAAATCCGTTTTTGAAGGTGGAAAATATGGTACGTTTTGTATACGTAAATGTGTGAAGTTCCTTTATGCTGTTCACACCGTGCATTTTCAGTTGTTCACACATTTCTTAAACCAACAAAATGCACACTTATTATTTATTATACAATATAACTTCTTTTTACAATAAAATAAGTGCGACATGTTTCGGCTCCCTATTATGAAACCATCATCAGGGACGTATATCGTGAGTTACACAAAATCACAAAACAACTTGTAATATGTACCATCACTTGTTTTGTGATTTTGTGTAACTCACGATATACGTCCCTGATGATGGTTTCGTAATAGGGAGCCGAAACATGTCGCACTTATTTTATTGTAAAAAGAAATTATATTGTATGATAAATAAGAAGTGTGCATTTTGTTGGTTTAAGAAATGTTTGTAAAGTTTCTGTTTTCTGTTTCCTGCGACGAACGTACAGAGATATGATGAAACTGACTGCGCACTGTTACCAGTATGTACGGTGGCCACAGCTCTTACAGCGCTGTGCAAGTATTGCTGCGCAGTTAATTTATCGTCACTTCCAACGTCTAATTCACTTTAGTTTCGTAATTAAAGTTTTTTCCTTCTAATATCTTAGCTACTAATGTTGTGACTTTGACAAGCACAACTTACAACAGGTCCGGGTATTTCGGTTTGCCCGCTATAATTATTGCCATATTTACAAATTTTCATCGAGGTTCGCAATTCAGACGGTCTTTACGAAGTACAAAAAAAGGAAGCCTTATGGATAACACGTGTCTGTCCGGCCGGAAACTAGCATAAGCAACTAAATATTTTGCCGGATTTTCACGAAATTTGATATGGGCATTCTTTGAAAAAATTTTCTAGTAAGTCCCAGTTTCGTGAAAATCGGCTCAACGCCAGGTACGCACGTACCTAACTTAAGGGCGCAAATGATTTTCCCCGTGTCTTCAATATTTCTTGACCGATCAGGGCGAAATTCGGTATAAAATGGCTCCACATAATGTCGTTCAGTGCTTACGAGTTTCGTGAAAATCGAACAGTGAAAGCCAGACATTACTTTAAGGGGTAGAAATGGAATTTGGCTCGAATTTGTACACTTTTAGTCCGACTTGAATAAAATTAGGTACAGAACATGTGCACAAAAATTTATCGGCTGATTGTGAATTTGGTGAAAATCGTCACTTAAAAGCCAAGCTGAATTTCTGTCAGTACGGCCCACATCTGTCGTTCGCTTTGCCTCACTTCGCTATAAGACATCTGCAGACAGCGCTGCTGAGTGTTTGGGACTTACGTGTAAAGATCTTTACAGGAAAGGCCGCGCTTTCTTTTGCTGGCGTAGATAAAGTTACATTCCGTTGTGTACCGTGAAACCGTACGACGTTTCGGAAGTAAGAACTTTGCTAAAGCCTTGTGCTACGTCACGGAGTGTAACATGTACAACCTTGTTACCGCTGTTTCTGAATATGTAGAACTTATCACATATCTGACAACACTTTAGTTACCATTGTGACTTAAAAGTTTAATCCCTCTGTTTTATTGCAGAGTAGGGAAATTTGTTGTGTCGTTTCAAGTTGGCAGACATGCTTATATCTTGGCATGTTGCTGTTGGCATGAGCCAATCCAAACTCACGTTGCAGTTTTTCCGTCCAGTCAGGTCTGTCGTAGCTTCTGGTGACTGAGGTGGCCAAATTTAGATCCAGTAATCGCACTGGCTGGGCACTGCTCGGCTATTGTTACCACCAGCTGTGATCCGTGATTGCAGGACTGCTTGATTCATAACTAAACCGTGGTTAGAATCTGCACAGTGAAATACGTACTTTACTTACGGCCGTGAATAAAATTTGGCCCGAATTTATACATTCTGATACGATTTCGAAGCATTTGTTTACAAAATATTAATTCATTCTGCAGTCCGTCTTACGACAGGTCCGTAGCTTCTTCCAAAGCGAGTTCTCCACAGGGTGCGATCTAGTGCTTCCTCTTTCAATTTCCAGTATCTTCTCTTTTCCTTAAGGTCATCCAGTAGCTCCTTACCTCTTCTCCCTCGTCTTCCCGTCATTTCTATCCTTCCCTCTAACTTTCCTTCAATCACATGTTTCAGAAGGCAGTTTCTACGCAAGATGTGACCAATCCAGTTAGCCTTTCTTCTTTTTACTGTATGTACGATATTCCTCTCCTCCTTCACTCTGTGTAATACTTCTTCATTTCTCACACGATCGGTCCAACTGATCTTCTCCATTCTTCTCCAGCACCACATTTCAAAACCTTCCAGCTGTTTCTGATCTAATTTCCTAAGTGTCCACGTTTCAGCACCACAAAACTTTATTCAACTCTCATGAATTACGTTAAGATATTTGGTCTGGAGTACAAATCCCGAAGCCCGACATATTTATTGTCTGATTTTGGCTGAAATTCGGTACAAGTGAATCTGCACGTAATGCTGTCGAGCGTTTGCGAGTTTCGTGAAAATCGGCGCAGGGATGGCTGCACTTGTCTTGTGGACGTTAGTGAAAAGTACGTTTAGGCGCATAGCGACACCGTGTGGTGTTGTGAACGTAACGAACGACTTGGCAAAGCGCGCGCCACGTCACACAGCACTTGTTTGATGACGTCTTGTCAGACACAATATCACAAGCTTTTCGTCCATAGAACAAGCCGATGTTAGCAACAACATATAAATATTACAGCCAGTCTAATGGTTGCAGTTGAAGGCTCTCACAGCGGTGGTGCTGAACTTTCTGTCCTGGTATGTGGTGTTCTGTCGGGTGTTGTTTCCGACGTTTCGAAAAGATCGTAGTGCATCCTTCTTCATGAGTGAAGCAGTACAAGAGGAATTAATTGTAAATGTCGGGAACAGCACACATAACGACACAGCCAACAGCACACATAACGACACAGCCAACAGCACACATAACGACACAGCCAACAGCACACGTAACGACACAGCCAACAGCACACATAACGACACAGCCAACAGCACACATAACGACACAGCCAACAGCACACATAACGACACAGCCAACAGCACACGTAACGACACAGCCAACAGCACACGTAACGACACGCCACAGCACACAAGACCACAGCCAACAGCACACGTAACGACACAGCCAACAGCACACGTAACGACACAGCCAACAGCACACGTAACGACACAGCCAACAGCACACGTAACGACACAGCCAACAGCACACGTAACGACACAGCCAACAGCACACGTAACGACACAGCCAACAGCACACGTAACGACACAGCCAACAGCACACGTAACGACACAGCCAACAGCACACGTAACGACACAGCCAACAGCACACGTAACGAACAGCCAACAGCACACGTAACGACCCGCCAACAGCACACGTAACGACACAGCCAACAGTCACACGTAACGACACAGCCAACAGCACACGTAACGACACAGCCACTCGTCCCTGCAGACTCGAATGCTCAGGTTCTGGTTACTGTGCAGTAACTGGGTTCTGCCAAATTCTGTGTCCTGCACTGTCTTAGCCACACGTTACGTCTACAGCTGCACTGTCTTAGCCACACGTTACGTCTACAGCTGCACTGTCTTAGCCACACGTTACGTCTACAGCTGCACTGTCTTAGCCACACGTTACGTCTACAGCTGCACTGTCTTAGCCACACGTTACGTCTACAGCTGCACTGTCTTAGCCACACGTTACGTCTACAGCTGCACTGTCTTAGCCACACGTTACGTCTACAGCTGCACACATTTCATGTCAACTGACACTTCAATAAACTCGCCGTCAAACAGAAAACCTTGAATGTTTAAATCTGATGAATGCAGTATTTAAATGTCACACGTGATTTTCGTGCTATTCACACCGTGCATATTCTTATAATTAACACATCAGCCTACTTACACACTTAATAAAATGCATTCTGAAGTATAAAACTCCCATAAAACTGCTACACGTTTCGGCACCGACGTGCCTTCATCAAGGAGTTATCCTGACAAAGGAATATAAGGCCAGCACGCGTAACTAGGTGTTGTGTCGCTTTTATTAATTTAAATTTAAATATTATAATTTTATAATTTTATTATTAACTTTGTACATTTTAGAATTTTAACATTTGAATCACTTTAATGAAGGCGACACAACACCTAGTTAAGCGTGCTGGCCTTATACACCTTTGTCAGAGTAACTCCCTGATGATGGCACCTCGGTGCCGAAACGTGTAGCGGTTTTATGGGAGTTTTATACTTCTGAGTGTATTTTATTAAGTGCATAAGTCGGTTGGCCGATCCCAGTGGCCGTGCGGTCTAAGGCGTGGGTCTTCGGCCGCTCGCTTACTGGGATTGTGGGTTCGAATCCCGCCGGGGGCATGGATGTCTGTCTGTTGTGAGTGTTGTGTGTTGTCAGGTAGAGGTCTCTGCGACGGGCTGATCACTCGTCCAGAGGAGTCCTACCGAGTGTGGTGTGTCTAATGTGATCGTGAAGCTTCGATACTGAGGAGGCCTAGGCCCCCAAGGGGCTGTCGAGCCACAGAGAAAAAAACCTTGTGATCTAATTTTTGAGCAATGAAAGTTACATCTGTTAACATGATCAGCGCGAATACTGCGGACCGGTCGCCAGTCAAAGGATATGTGTTAGTTAGGCTTCACAAACAAGAATTACAGAGCGATGTGTAAGGTGTTCAGGGTGTCGAAGTTAGGGCCTGCTGTGTATAGCAATCTTGCTGCTTAGCTTAACAAGTTGAGGGCCTGCTGTGTATAGCAATCTTGCTGCTTAGCTTAACAAGTTGAGGGCCTGCTGTGTATAGCAATCTTGCTGCTTAGCATAACAAGTTGAGGGCCTGCTGTGTATAGCAATCTTGCTGCTTAGCTTAACAAGTTGAGGGCCTGCTGTGTATAGCAATCTTGCTGCTTAGCTTAACAAGTTGAGGGCCTGCTGTGTATAGCAATCTTGCTGCTTAGCATAACAAGTTGAGGGCCTGCTGTGTAGAGCAATGTTGCTGCTTAGCTTAACAAGTTGAGGGCCTGCTGTGTATAGCAATCTTGCTGCTTAGCATAACAAGTTG
The DNA here is from genome assembly GCA_021186555.1 of Reticulitermes speratus. Taxonomy (NCBI): domain Eukaryota; kingdom Metazoa; phylum Arthropoda; class Insecta; order Blattodea; family Rhinotermitidae; genus Reticulitermes; species Reticulitermes speratus. The sequence continues at coordinate 2,194,315 of JAJKFL010000042.1, forward strand.
AGGGCCTGCTGTGTATAGCAATCTTGCTGCTTAGCATAACAAGTTGAGGCCTGCTGTGTATAGCAATCTTGCTGCTTAGCATAACAAGTTGAGGGCCTGCTGTGTATAGCAATGTTGCTGCTTAGCTTAACAAGTTGAGGGCCTGCTGTGTATAGCAATCTTGCTGCTTAGCATAACAAGTTGAGGGCCTGCTGTGTATAGCAATCTTGCTGCTTAGCATAACAAGTTGAGGGCCTGCTGTGTATAGCAATCTTGCTGCTTAGCATAACAAGTTGAGGGCCTGCTGTGTATAGCAATCTTGCTGCTTAGCATAACAAGTTGAGGGCCTGCTGTGTATAGCAATCTTGCTGCTTAGCATAACAAGTTGAGGGCCTGCTGTGTATAGCAATCTTGCTGCTTAGCTTAACAAGTTGAGGGCCTGCTGTGTATAGCAATCTTGCTGCTTAGCATAACAAGTTGAGGGCCTGCTGTGTATAGCAATCTTGCTGCTTAGCATAACAAGTTGAGGGCCTGCTGTGTATAGCAATCTTGCTGCTTAGCATAACAAGTTGAGGGCCTGCTGTGTATAGCAATCTTGCTGCTTAGCATAACAAGTTGAGGGCCTGCTGTGTATAGCAATCTTGCTGCTTAGCATAACAAGTTGAGGGCCTGCTGTGTATAGCAATCTTGCTGCTTAGCTTAACAAGTTGAGGGCCTGCTGTGTATAGCAATGTTGCTGCTTAGCTTAACAAGTTGAGGGCCTGCTGTGTATAGCAATCTTGCTGCTTAGCATAACAAGTTGAGGGCCCAGCCAGCCTGCTGTGTATAGCAATCTTGCTGCTTAGCATAACAAGTTGAGGGCCTGCTGTGTATAGCAATCTTGCTGCTTAGCTTAACAAGTTGAGGGCCTGCTGTGTATAGCAATGTTGCTGCTTAGCTTAACAAGCCAAACTACGTGAGCCCTGCCTACATAATTACATTCATTCAACCAGTTTTGATGCACATTTCAATACGGAATGTTGACTGGAATTTAAAGCAGCCAGTTCCTATGGGTCCGATTACTGACGGTACGTTGGCGAACAGCAGATATCAGCACTGGCGAACAGCAGATATCAGCACTGGCGAACATGAACGTTGCCTAAGACGAAACATTATAAACAGAAAGATATTCCTCATGTAAGTTTGTGAATGGTGTTACAGCTACTAACTAACTAACTAACTAACTAACTCCATGGTCGTTCTTGAAAAACTAACATATCTTCAGCTAGTCAAGAACTTTCCCCAGTTTGATCAATGCAGTCCAAGCTCACCCATCCTGTTTTAATATAAATTTTAATATAATTTTCCCATCTACGCCTAGGTCTTTCAAGTGGCCTCTTTCCTTCATGTTTCCATGTCTAAACACTACGCAGTTTTCTTCTCCCTCATACGTGCTACATGCCCCGTCCATCTCATGCTCCTTGATTTGATGACCCGAATAATATTTCGTAGTTAGTACAAATGATGAAGCTCCTAATTTTGCAATTTTCTCCATTCTCCTGTTTTTCGAACAGCAGTCTACGTGAATATTTATAATCGTAAACAAATTTTAAAGGCTAACCTGTAGAACGCACCAAAATATAAAGTGACGTTTGCCAGTTGACCAATCGGCTGGCACTGTCATTGGCAATGCCTAGCCGAGCAGTTAGCGCGATATATTTAGCCGCTCGACGGCAGAACGTAAGCACAGGTCCTTATGGGATGAAGGCAGTAGTAGCGCTGGACTGGTAGACTGCGGTGGCTGCTGCAGTGACATGGCGTGAATATGGCTCGTTACAGCACGTGATGACAAGCTGCCACGTGTAATCACTTGTAAGCCTCTGCGTCATTCCGCTCTTATCGGTCACTGTTAACATTATCAAGTCTGGAAGTGTAATCAAGGTAGTTTGTATTATGGGTTTGTGGAGGTTCACAGTTCTGTGTTTTTATACAGTCGTAGTGATGCTCCAGTGCTGGCACTCACTTGTTTAGGATTTAGGATTTATGTATTACCAAAGTGCACTGTGTTTGTCAGTAGCCACAAACTGTCTCCGCCTTCAGGTGTTGTTTGTTAATGGCTGCCGCGGCAATCTGACAGCAAAGGCCTTCAAACAACCGCCAGGTTTCACGTAATCGTAGCTACAGTCGTAAATGGCGTCTGTCTTAAACTGGGAAACGTCTGTGCTGTTTTAAAAATGTGAATCCGCTCTTAATAACGTCGTTATTAACGTCGTAAATGTCGTAAATGTCGTAAATGTCACTTTGTAAAGTAAACTTAATTAGTGCCCGATGGAGACTGTTGTGATTCGTAGAAATTATTGACCATTTAAATTTCTGTGGTTACCATGTGTACCACGTGCTTTGCATTAACAACTCCGCATTTTTCCCACGCAGAGTATTTATATGTTCCCTATGATACTTTCAGTAGCGTTATTACGTTCATATACGGCATAAACCGGCCGGTACGACAGTTCGCTGTAGAAAGCTAATAAGGAGGAAGGTGTCCAGACGTGGTCACCAGGAATTTATATTTGTGAAGTTTCAGCGATTCATATAGGGTCATTATTTTATCTGACAACTATCGGTTGCCACTTCGTGTCGGCGTATTTAGCGTAGCCACTCAGCCGACACCGGCCACACGCGCGGCTGAATTGCGGAGGGAGGTGACAAACGATATTAGTCAGACAAAATAAGTAACTTGGCATTACGACAGTCATTGTTATATGCACAGAGCTGACAGCACACATTACGACAATCATTATTATATGCACAGAGCTGACAGCACACATTACGACAGTCATTATTATATGCACAGAGCTGACAGCACACATTACGACAATCATTATTATATGCATAGAGCTGACAGCACACATTACGACAATCATTATTATATGCATAGAGCTGACAGCACACATTACGACAGTCATTATTATATGCACAGAGCTGACAGCACACAGCATTACGACAGTCATTATTATATGCACAGAGCTGACAGCACACATTACGACAATCATTATTATATGCATAGAGCTTACAGCACACAGCATTACGACAATCATTATTATATGCACACAGCTGACAGCACACAGCATTACGACAATCATTATTATATGCATAGAGCTGACAGCACACAGCAGACTACACATTGTACTGTTTTATTTGAATGACAGACAGCACTTTTGTACCTGTCATTACAATGCTACTGTATGTGCTAAATACACTGTCACGTGACAACGAACAGCTGCGTCCAGTGTAGACTCGTGTAGACTCGTGTAGCATGATGCTCTGTGCTGACCACATTTCGTCACGAATTTAGTAGGAATGCACAGAGGCTTACAATGCGTGCGCTTTCTGCCATGTTAGCGGACATATAACAACTGCAAGTGAGCGACACTGTGATTGGCCACAATGAGTGCTGCTCGTGGGGCCACGAAGCCCCATGCATTTGGTGTAACCCTGCGCCGACCATCACCAAACACACCGTGGGGAATTAGAATTACGGGAGGTGCCGATACGGGCTCAGCAATCGTGATCATGAGGGTAAGTGGAGTGGGGTAATTTGGGGGTAAATGGACTGGGGTAATGTGGGTGTAAATGGACTGGGGTAGTGGGGGTAAGTGGACTGGGGTAATGTGGGGGTAAGTGGACTGGGGTAATGTGGGGGTAAGTGGACTGGGGTAATGTGGGGGTAAGTGGACTGGGGTAATGTGGGTGTAAATGGAGTGGGGGTAAGTGGACTGGGGTAATGTGGGGGTAAGTGGACTGGGGTAATGTGGGGGTAAGTGGACTGGGGTAATGTGGGGGTAAGTGGACTGGGGTAATGTGGGGGTAAGTGGACTGGGGTAATGTGGGAGTAAGTGGACTGGGGTAATGTGGGGTAAGTGGACTGGGGTAATGTGGGGGTAAGTGGACTGGGGTAATGTGGGGATAAGTGGACTGGGGTAATGTGGGGGTAAATGGAGTGGGGTACTGTGGGGGTAAGTGGACTGGGGTAATGTGGGGGTAAATGGACTGGGGTAATGTGGGGGTAATGTGGGGGTAAGTGGACTGGGGTAATGTGGGGGTAAGTGGACTGGGGTAATGTGGGGGTAAGTGGACTGGGGTAATGTGGGGATAAGTGGACTGGGGTAATGTGGGGGTAAATGGAGGTGGGTACTGTGGGGGTAAGTGGACTGGGGTAATGTGGGGGTAAATGGACTGGGGTAATGTGGGGGTAAATGGACTGGGGTAATGTGTTGCAATTGGTGTGTCGTACATAGATAGGGAGGGCCTAAATGTATAGGCAACTTTCGATGGTGAAACCTCTTTTGTGTGTGCAATACATAAATAAATAAACACGTTTCTGCATATTGTCACGTGACAGCCTGTAGTCTGAGGTGCAACTGAAGTTTATGTACAAAAGGTGTGGGCCTACTCGAAATTTTATTCTGTGAGTACGTGAAATTTCACTTTGAGACTAACATGAACGAAAAGAGTGCCATATATTAGTAAAAACTGTACCAACACATGCACTTTTGTTAAAACATTAATAGTTCTAAAAAACAAGCCCTACATATGTTTCGGCCAGCTAACTGGCCATCCTCAGGGGCAACTAGCGATCACAGCGTAATCACGTTCAATAGGTTTATATTAAGATGTGTGGGTGTTATATAAACAAACGTTAAAGCAATAAAGTTCACGTCGTTTATCGGAGACACTTCAATGGGCACTGTATATCACTTGTTGTGATCACTGTATATCACTTGTTGTGATCACTGTATATCACTTGTTGTGATCACTGTATATCACTTGTTGTGATCACTGTATATCACTTGTTGTGATCACTGTATATCACTTGTTGTGGTCACTGTATATCACTTGTGATCACTGTATATCACTTGTTGTGATCACTGTATATCACTTGTTGTGGTCACTGTATATCACTTGTTGTGATCACTGTATATCACTTTGTTGTGATCACTGTATATCACTTGTTGTGATCACTGTATAATAATACACTGACTTGGTTTAAAGCACTGTTGTGTTGCGTGTTTCGGTAAAGCACGTACTTTCTTTATCCATGCCGACTAATGTACAGTTTTTACTAGTGTTAATAAACATGCACGGTGAAAAAAATAATATTAAGTGCCATATATGTTGGTACAGGATGTCGTGATTTTCCTCTCTGTAAAATGGAACTGTTGAAGACTCGTTTCCGAGTAAAACGGGCTGCCGCAGTCTCCTCAGCCATCCATCACAAACTCCTGCTATTTAGGAGAACTGTGTGGAGCAAAAGTAGCTGGACACTCGGTGTTTAACAACAGAAAAACCTTATAAAGTGACTTTGTGCCACTCTGTGTGTCGTCTGTTTTTGATATAGCTGTATTTAACAAGACAGGCAATGTACGTATAATGTAATAATGAGGCGCGTTCGCGTAACCACTGTTGCCTTCGAAAGACAATAAGCATTACATATTGTAAGTGTTTGTCTGTATTCTTGTGCAGCGTGTACATGAGACAACTCTGGCTTATTCACAATGAAAATTTAAAAAAATGCGTCTATTCTGTGTTGTATGTCTGTCTGTCCGTCCGTATAACATATAACACCCCGAGAACCGCTGGACGTTTCGTCATAAAATCTGCTATTGGGAAATAAAATAACATTTGTTAATAGGTTTAAATTATTGCACAAGTGGAACGACGGATATTTTAAATTTTGAGCCACTGGTATATTGCCCATATTAGGGTCACAATTGGTTTCTTATTTGCCCCTTACAGCCGCAAATAAAATGTCCTAAAGAGGCCGTATGTAAGCTTAATAAACTACAAACATTTTGGCAATATTTTGTAATGCTTTAATGAATAAGCTTTGAAATTATGTTATTTGTTTCCACACATACACATGTATATATATATATATATATATATATTATATATAATCCGTCGATGATATTAAGGGGAGATTGTAAATCGAATTTTCACCATGTTAGTTCTGTCAATTTGAGATGCACTTTTCTGAGCTACAACGGCACAAATTAGTAATTACAGCAAAGAAGGTCAAAGCACAGAGGTATCTGTTGACTGCATACCGGGTGTCCTGTAAGTCTCTTTTACCGACACAATAAAGTGCTTTGCTGTCATTATTATGCATTGCGTTCAAGTTTTTTATTTGCAAATGTCTTGCAACTTTTACAAATGTGCATTTGATCTTGCGGTTGCTTAGAAAAATGAATTTAAAGTTGATACAGTATTGCTAAGGTAGTGTTTACAGTGCGACCTTATTTTAAGTCTCGATAACTGCTGTATGATTCGTTGTAATTTTTCGACTGCTCGAACAGGCACAAGAAGGCGGTGAAGTCCGTAGCGGCGACATAATCAGGAAGATTGTTGATTACGACGCACGGGACTTGAGGCACGAAGACGCCCAGACCTTGTTCAGGAAAGCTGGGAGCACTATATCACTGGTCATAGAGAGGTAAGACCACTGTGTGGTGATGCAGCTGTCGGCTATGGATTCCGTCACTATATAAACCTATCTTTACTAGGCAGATTATCCCAGTCACTATAACTAACTGATTCTACAGATACACCAATACAAAACTCCCATTTGCCTAGGCAGATTCCCAGTCACTAATAACTAAACACCATGCCATTGTCTAGGCAGATATCCCAGTCACTAATAACTAAACACCATGCCATTACTAGGCAGATATCCAGTCACTAATAACTAAACACCATGCCATTGTCTAGGCAGATATCCCAGTCATATAACTAAACACATGCCATTATCTAGGCAGATATCCCAGTCACTAATAACTAACACATGCCTTATCTAGGCAGATATCCCAGTCACTAATAACTAAACACCATGCCATTATCTAGGCAGATATCCCAGTCACTATAACTAAACACCATGCCATTGTCTAGGCAGATATCCCAGTCACTAATAACTAAACACCATGCCATTTATCTTAGGCAGATATCCCAGTCACTAATAACTAAACACCATGCCATTATCTAGGCAGATTATCCAGTCACTAATTAACTAAACACCATGCCATTGTCTAGGCGATATCCCAGTCATAATAACTATAACACCATGCCATTATTAGGCAGATATCCAGTCACTAATAACTAAACACCATGCCATTATCTAGGCAGATATAGTCCATACTACCAGCTTGTCAGGAATTATCAGTAATTAAACCATGCCATGTCTAGGCAGATATCCAGTCACTAATACTAAACTCCATTGCATTGTCTAGGCAGATATCCCAGTCACTAATAACTAAACACCATGCCATTGTCTAGGCAGATATCCCAGTCACTAATAACTAAACACCATGCCATTGCTAGGCAGATATCCAGTCATAATAACTAAACACCATGCCATTGTCTAGGCAGATATCCCAGTCACTAATAACTAAACACCATGCCATTATCTAGGCAGATATCCCAGTCACTATATAACTAAACACCATGCCATTGTCTAGGCAGATATCCAGTCACTAATAACTAAACACCATGCCATTTCTAGGCAGATATCCAGTCACTAATAACTAAACACCATGCCATTATCTAGGCAGATATCCAGTCACTAATAACTAAACACCATTGCCATTGTCTAGGCAGATATCCCAGTCACTAATAACTAAAACCATGCCATTTTCTAGGCAGATATCCCAGTCACTAATAACTAAACACCATGCATTATCTAGGCAGATATCCCAGTCACTAATTAACTAAACACCATGCCTTATCTAGGCAGATATCCAGTCACTAATAACTAAACACCATGCCATTTCTAGGCAGATATCCCAGTCACTAAATAATAAACACCATGCCTTATCTAGGCAGATATCCCAGTCACTAATATACTAAACACCATGCCATTGTTTAGGCGATATCCCAGTCATCTAATAAACTAAACACCATGCCATTGTCTAGGCAGATATCCAGTCACTAATAACTAAACACCATGCCATTGTCTAGGCAGATTATCCCAGTCACTAATAACTAAAACCATGCCATTGTCTAGGCAGATATCCCAGTCACTAATAACTAAACACATGCCATTTCTAGGCAGATATCCCAGTCACTAATAACTAAACACCATGCCATTGTCTAGGCAGATATCCCAGTCACTAATAACTAAACACCATGCATTGTCTAGGCAGATATCCCAGTCACTAATAACTAAACACCATGCCATTGTCTAGGCAGATATCCCAGTCACTAATAACTAAACACCATGCCATTATCTAGGCAGATATATCCAGTCATAATAACTAATACCCATGCCATTGTCTAGGCAGATATCCAGTCACTAATAACTAAACACCATGCCATTGTCTAGGCAGATATCCAGTCACTAATAACTAAACACCATGCCATTGTCTAGGCAGATATCCCAGTCCTAATAACTAAACACCATGCCATTGTCTAGGCAGATATCCCAGTCACTAATAACTAAACACCATGCCATTGTCTAGGCAGATATCCCAGTCACTAATAACTAAACACCATGCCATTGTCTAGGCAGATATCCCAGTCCTAATACTACCCATGCTCTAGCAGATATCCCAGTCACTAATAACTAAACACCATGCCATTGTCTAGGCAGATATCCCAGTCACTAATAACTAAACACCATGCCATTTCTAGGCAGATATCCCAGTCACTAATAACTAAACACCATGCCATTATCTAGGCAGATATCCCAGTCACTAATAACTAAACACCATGCCATTGTCTAGGCAGATATCCCAGTCACTATAAACTAAACACCATGCCTTTTCTAGGCAGATATTCCCAGTCACTAATAACTAAACACCATGCCATTGTCTAGGCAGATATCCCAGTCACTAATAACTAAACACCATGCCATTGTCTATGTCTAGGCAGATATCCAGTCACTAATAACTAAACACCATGCCATTTCTAGGCAGATATCCCAGTCACTAATAACTAAACACCATGCCATTGTCTAGGCAGATATCCCAGTCACTAATAACTAAACACCATGCCATTGTCTAGGCAGATATCCCAGTCACTAATAACTAAACACCATGCCATTTCTAGGCAGATATCCAGTCACTAATACTAAACACCATGCCATTTCTAGGCAGATTCCAGTCACTAATAACTAAACACCATGCCATTGTCTAGGCAGATATCCCAGTCACTAATAATAAACACCATGCCTTATCTAGGCAGATATCCCAGTCACTAATAACTAAACACCATGCCATTGTACTAGGCAGATATCCCAGTCCTAATAACTAAACACCATGCCTTTCTAGGCAGATATCCAGTCACTATAACTAAACACCATGCCATTTCTAGGCAGATATCCAGTCACTAATAACTAAACACCATGCATTTCTAGGCAGATATCCCAGTCACTAATAACTAAACACCATGCCATTTCTAGGCAGATATCCCAGTCACTAATAACTAAACACCATGCCATTGTCTAGGCAGATATCCAGTCACTAATAACTAAACACCATGCCATTTCTAGGCAGATATCCCAGTCACTAATAACTAAACACCATGCCATTGTCTAGGCAGATATCCAGTCACTAATAACTAAACACCATGCCGTTTCTAGGCAGATATCCCAGTCACTAATAACTAAACACCATGCCATTGTCTAGGCAGATATCCCAGTCACTAAAACTAAACACCATGCCATTATCTAGGCAGATATCCCAGTCACTAATAACTAAACACCATGCCATTGTCTAGGCAGATATCCCAGTCACTAATAACTAAACACCATGCCATTGTCTAGGCAGATATCCCAGTCACTAATAACTAACACCATGCCATTTGTCTAGGCAGATATCCCAGTCCCTAATAACTAAACACCATGCCATTGTCTAGGCAGATATCCCAGTCACTAATAACTAAACACCATGCCATTGTCTAGGCAGATATCCCAGTCACTAATAACTAAACACCATGCCATTGTCTAGGCAGATATCCAGTCACTAATAACTAAACACCATGCCATTGCCTAGGCAGATATCCCAGGCACAAGTAACTAAACACCATGCCATTGTCTAGGCAGATATCCCAGTCACTAATAACTAAACACCATGCCATTATCTAGGCAGATATCCCAGTCCCTAATAACTAAACACCATGCCATTGTCTAGGCAGATATCCCAGTTACTAATAACTAAACACCATGCCATTATCTAGGCAGATATCCAGTCACTAATAACTAAACACCATGCCATTATCTAGGCAGATATCCCAGTCCCTAATAACTAAACACCATGCCATTGTCTAGGCAGATATCCCAGTCACTAATAACTAAACACCATGCCATTTTCTAGGCAGATATCCCAGTCACTAATAACTAAACACCATGACATTATCTAGGCAGATATCCCAGTCACTAATTACTAAACACCATGCCGTTATTAGGCAGATATCCCAGTCACTAATAACTAAACACCATGCCATTGTCTAGGCAGATATCCCAGTCACTAACAACTAAACACCATGCCGTTATCTAGGCAGATATCCCAGTCACTAATAACTAAACACCATGCCATTGTCTAGGCAGATATCCCAGTCACTAACAACTAAACACCATGCCATTGTTAGGCAGATATCCAGTCACTAACAACTAAACACCATGCCATTGTCTAGGCAGATATCCCAGTCACTAATAACTAAACACCATGCCATTGCCTAGGCAGATATCCAGTCACTAATAACTAAACACCATGCCATTGCCTAGGCAGATATCCCAGTCACTAATAACTAAACACCATGCCATTGTCTAGGCAGATATCCCAGTCACTAACATCTAAACACCATGCCATTGCCTAGGCAGATATCCCAGTCACTAACAACTAAACACCATGCCATTGTCTAGGCAGATATCCCAGTCACTAATAACTAAACACCATGCCATTGCCTAGGCAGATATCCCAGTCACTAATAACTAAACACCATGCCATTGCCTAGGCAGATATCCCAGTCACTAATAACTAAACACCATGCCATTGTCTAGGCAGATATCCCAGTCACTAACAACTAAACACCATGCCATTGTCTAGGCAGATATCCCAGTCACTAATAACTAAACACCATGCCATTGCCTAGGCAGATATCCCAGTCACTAATAACTAAACACCATGCCATTGCCTAGGCAGATATCCCAGTCACTAATAACTAAACACCATGCCATTGTCTAGGCAGATATCCCAGTCACTAACAACTAAACACCATGCCATTGTCTAGGCAGATATCCAGTCACTAATAACTAAACACCATGCCATTGCCTAGGCAGATATCCCAGTCACTAACAACTAAACACCATGCCATTGCCTAGGCAGATATCCCAGTCACTAATAACTAAACACCATGCCATTGCCTAGGCAGATATCCCAGTCACTAATAACTAAACACCATGCCATTGCCTAGGCAGATATCCCAGTCACTAATAACTAAACACCATGCCATTGCCTAGGCAGATATCCCAGTCACTAATAACTTAACACCATGCCATGAAGCCATTGTCACAGTGGAAGTATAGATCCTTGTATACTTGGTCTCGGTTCTAGACAACTGGTTACCTCCACGCCCTACTTATACCCTTTGGACACGAGGCTGGATGGGCTCTGTCTCCTGGCCATCCAGCCCGTAGCCGCATTACTGCTAACTGCACTGGCTGCAGTGGGATGCTGACAAGTGGGCTTACTGGTGCTGGGTCTGTCTGAACAGACGAGATCGTCGGCGGTCTGAAACACAAACACTGTAGCAGACGGGCCGAACTGATAGTTCTGGAATTTCAGGAGGCCCACAGGTCATTTTAGGCGATCAAGAAAGTACAAATTTGGTTCGAGATCTAAGGTTCTCACAGCGGTGTTGCTGGGGTTACAGCTCCAGACGTTTCGAAGGATCGCATTGCGTTTTTCTTCAGGGTCAAGGTGTCTAAGAAGTGCAGCCTCAAGCGGAGAGAAGTTGTGTTATGATGTCCCAAACACATAAAATTGTGTTATGATGTCCCAAACACATAGAGTTGTGTTATGATGTCCCAAACACATAGAGTTGTGTTATGATGTCCCAAACACATAGAGTTGTGTTATGATGTCCCAAACACATAGAGTTTTGTTATGATGTCCCAAACACATAGAGTTGTGTTATGATGTCCCAAACACATAGAGTTTTGTTATGATGTCCCAAACACATAGAGTTGTGTTATGATGTCCCAAACACATAGAGTTTTGTTATGATGTCCCAAACACATAGAGTTGTGTTATGATGTCCCAAACACATAGAGTTTTGTTATGATGTCCCAAACACATAGAGTTGTGTTATGATGTCCCAAACACATAGAGTTGTGTTATGATGTCCCAAACACATAGAGTTGTGTTATGATGTCCCAAACACATAGAGTTTTGTTATGATGTCCCAAACACATAGAGTTGTGTTATGATGTCCCAAACACATAGAGTTGTGTTATGATGTCCCAAACACATAGAGTTTTGTTATGATGTCCCAAACACATAGAGTTTTGTTATGATGTCCCAAACACATAGAGTTTTGTTATGATGTCCCAAACACATAGAGTTGTGTTATGATGTCCCAAACACATAGAGTTGTGTTATGATGTCCCAAACACATAGAGTTGTGTTATGATGTCCCAAACACATAGAGTTGTGTTATGATGTCCCAAACACATAGAGTTGTGTTATGATGTCCCAAACACATAGAGTTGTGTTATGATGTCCCAAACACATAGAGTTGTGTTATGATGTTCCAAACACATAGATTTTCATCCCAGGAGACTTCATTCCTCGGTAAGAATTTTCATTGAAATTGAACACACCGTTAAAAGTTATAGCGGTCCCTCGGTAATCCGGATGCCCGGTGGTTCGGAAAATTTTAGGCCAAATATAGCCCAGTACTTGCCATATAAATTGTTATAACGGTGCGTTATTATTATTATTATTATTATTATTATTACGGTACAGTATTTTAACATTAAGCAGTTTTACTGTAACATTGAGTGATGATGTTCTGTATGTTACCTATGTTACCTATTTTTGTTTCCATGGCGCAACAGCCCCTTGGGGGCCTAGGCCGCCTCATTATCGAGGCTTCACGATCACACACTTCAGACACACCACAGTCGGTAGGACTCCTCTGGTCGAGGGATCAGCCCGACGCAGAGACCTCTACCTAACAACACAACACTCACAAGATACAGACATCCATGCCCCCGACCGGATTCGAACCCGCAATCCCAGTAAGCGAGCGACCGCAGACCCACGCCTTAGACCGCACGGTCACTGCGATCGTCGTATGTTACCTACACCACGTAGTTTTACCTCGGTGCTCCAGATTCGCGGGTAGTCCGTGTCGCCCTGCGTTCAGTATTTTAGTGTTAAAACGAAAATGCTACAACGATTGAATTTAAACAGTTATTACATTTTTTACCTGATTGTACTACCGTCCGGGGTAAAAAAATATTTTGAGCCTTAAGGCAAGTGATGGAAAATGTTTTAAGTAAAAGAAATCTCCGACACTGAGCCGGGCCGAATTGTGTAGCTGTGATGAGTCTAGCGAGAGGGCTGGAACGTGCGCTGCTGTGCGTGTGTTGGAGAGAGCAAGGTGATGCAGCGCAACACATAACTGGTGCGACATCAGCTGTCACAGCTACCGCAACGTCGCCGCACAGTTTACACAGTGTCCAGAAGTCCAGTAGTTCAGTACTTTCGAATAAACAAGTTTAATTTTATGATACCAACTGATAACACGATACAGCGATACGTTAAAACCCATATCAATGTCGGCTGATATCTTATCGGTCTCACAGCACCACGTGACGCCTGTAGCAATTCGGTACTTACAAAGTCGTGCTGACATTCCTTGCTTGTAGCCTGTATACAGGGTCATTATTTTAGCTGACCAATAAAATTCCTCACTTCTTGCCGCTAGCCGGCTGCGCATGTGTGCGGTCTGTTGAGTTGGCTATATTTATGGAATAAACAAGTCGACAGGAAGTGACAGACGTGATTAACAAGATAAAATAATGCTCCTGTATAAAGCTAACGTGTTCTGTTTGGTCGTTGTGCACGCTGGCAAAGTTAATAAATAATATTTACCAACAGGAACTGAATATGTATGGAAGTAATAAACGGCAGTTGAATTTATGCTTAAGTCGGTATTGCGATGTCCACCTTAAGACAGTTGTGCATCTTGCTGCATATTGTTATACTCTGAACATTAATGTCTTAGTATACATACATGTGACTTAGTATACATACATGTGACTTAGTATACATACATGTGACTTAGTATACATACATGTGACTTAGTATACATACATGTGACTTAGTATACATACATGTGACTTAGTATACATACATGTGATTTCCTCGAGCATTTCAAGTCTCATATCCTGCATATCTCTTGACATTGTAATATCAAAACGACCTTCAAACTGCTAATGTACAAGACTGGATCACAATGAAAATGTGTGGTCCACCCCCCTGTGGCGCAACAGCCCTTTGGGGGCCTGGGCCTCCTCATTATCGAGGCTTCACGATCACACTCAGACACACCACACTCGGTAGGACTCCTCTGGACGAGTAATCAGCCCGTCGCAGAGACCTCTACCTGACAACACACAACACTCACAACAGACAGACATCTATGCCCTAGGCGGGATTCGAACCCGCAATCCCAGCAAGCGAACGGCCGCAGACCCACGCCTTAGACCGCTCGGCCACTGCGATCGGCACAATGAAAATGTGTAGTGTGATTGAATGCGGTGTTGAAGGATACAATTATTTTCCGTTGAAGTTTCAGCCGTTTTGATGTACAAGTATCACCGTCCACTCTTGCAGGGACGCCAGTACGGCAGCCACCCGTCCAGCACCGGCTGCCCCGGTGCCAGGCGGTGTCCCCACGCCGTTCTTAGCTGCACCGACTTCCTCTGCCAGCTCACCCAAGCCCTTCGTCAACTCAGCGACCTCGTTGAGCCCTGTGTCCAAGCCTGTGAACAGGGCGCCGTCTCCCATCGTGTTCCCGCCACCATTGCCGTCTTCCCAAGACTTCAACTTCAACTTCAACCTGCAGCAGACAGCTAAGCAGCACGTGCAGTTCCGTCCGACTGAAGCCGGCGTGTTTGACGAGCACGACGAGGAACTGACCGCCATCGCAAACCAGGTAACACTACGTGGGTTCAGTAGCCAGCATTTCGAGGGCCGCTAACAGTTGCTAAGCTAGTCAAGAAATTCCCCGCATTTTATGAAACATAATATTGCTTAAATCCTAAACGGTTCTAACAATGGTATATAACATTGAGAACGAATTATCTTCTGGACTTTGTCCATCGTCCGGATAAAATATAATATAAAAATCACGACGTTTCGGAAGTTGGCTCTAAGTAGGTGTCTCCCCTCCAATCACCTAAAGACGGAAGAAGAACCAGCTTCCGAAACGTCGTGATTTTTATATTATATTTTAATATTTATCCAGACGATGTACAAAGTCCAGAAGACAATTGGTTCTCAATAATATTGCTTCACTGATACCCTGTCCTAAGCCAGATGAATCCAGTCTACAGCCTTCATTTTTTAAGACCCATTTTAATATTATCATCTCATCTGAGCCGTGGTCTTCCTAGTGGTTTCTGCCCTGTAGGACTTGTTACCGAAGCCGTATATGTACATTTTATCTTTCTCCTGCACCCTTGCTGTGCAAATAACATCCCATGTAATTTGCATATAATGGTGAAAGGTGCAAATTATGAAGCTAATCAGTCTGTAATTTTTTTCAGTTTCTCATACAGGCGTTAGGTTATTCATTTCCGTATGAGGGAAAACAAAGCGAGGCAAAAATGTGAGAACTTTCAAGTATTGCTTCTTTGATGTACAGCACTAACAGACAGTGGTACAGCACTAACAGACAGTAGGCCTACATGCCAATCAGTGAAGCGTTCTTGAAAACAGAAAAGCTAACATTGTACAACACACTGGTCTTCCTTCCATTCCCTTTAGGGAAAGTGTCGAAGTTTCGCAATCAACACAAAACATTCTGTCTGACCTGAATGGTAGCAGGCACATGTCGTATTTGATCTGCCTTTAATTTCGTTTCAAATATTTGGATGTTTGCGTACTTTCCGCATTTCAGACGGCCTACAGTCGCTTGTTTTACGTAACAAACGATTTAAAATAGCTTGCTAACGTACACCTTGGAGACGGACCTGAATAGCAAGTCCTTCATTACGTGAATCCCTTAAGAACCCAGATTAAGCTGAATTATGTTTAAACTTTCAGTCCGTACCGCGCAGTAAACACACTCCGTCACAGTTATACAAACCAGTCAGTTAATGTTGTACAGTGAAATAATCGCTGTTTGTTCTGAGATCCACACAAAACACATAAATACAGTCCGTACCGCGCAGTAAACACACTCCGTCTCAGTTATACAAACCAGTCAGTTAATGTTGTACAGTGAAATAATGGCTGTTTGTTCTGAGATCCACACAAAACACATAAATACAGTCCGTACCGCGCAGTAAACACACTCCGTCTCAGTTATACAAACCAGTCAGTTAATGTTGTACAGTGAAATAATGGCTGTTTGTTCTGAGATCCACACAAAACACATAAATACAGTCCGTACCGCGCAGTAAACACACTCCGTCTCAGTTATACAAACCAGTCAGTTAATGTTGTACAGTGAAATAATGGCTGTTTGTTCTGAGATCCACACAAAACACATAAATACAGTCCGTACCGCGCAGTAAACACACTCCGTCTCAGTTATACAAACCAGTCAGTTAATGTTGTACAGTGAAATAATCGCTGTTTGTTCTGAGATCCACACAAAACACGTAAATACAGTCCGTACCGCGCAGTAAACACACTCCGTCTCAGTTATACAAACCAGTCAGTTAATGTTGTACAGTGAAATAATCGCTGTTTGTTCTGAGATCCACACAAAACACATAAATACAGTCCGTACCGCGCAGTAAACACACTACGTCTCAGTTATACAAACCAGTCAGTTAATGCTGTACAGTGAAATAATCGCTGTTTGTTCTGAGATCCACACAAAACACGTAAATACACTGTGTGGGCAGAACGTAGAATTTGTGAATGTTAAACATGGCGGTACATATAGTAACCATATGGACATATGAAAGTAAGGCTTCAGTTTTTTTTCGTTTTTCAGTTCGGCTATCTCAGTAGTTACGTAGCGTTCCTTTCGGTATTATTTACGGCACAGCAGTTACACCAATATCAACTGACACATGACACATGACACATGACACATGACACTCATCACTGTTTGCACCACTTGCTGTAGCATTGCAAAGCGCTCCTTTTGCCCACACAGTGCATCTGTGTATTCCGCATGATCCGCAATAGAGAGGAATTTGTATCAGCGACTAAACCGTTTGCAGGATTTTCGTGAAATTCAGTATAGTAGTTCTTTAAAAAAAGTTGTCACCCAAGCCCAAGTACTGTGACAATCATCTTAGTAAGACTCATACATTAAGGACGTAAATACATTTATATCCATATTGTCCACGAATTTTGGTGAAATTCGGTACAGAATATCTCCAGGCAATGCTATTGAACAGTTGCGTTTCGTGAAAATGGTTTAGTGAAAGCCGTACTTTACTGAGGGATATAAGTGAATTTCTGTCTGTACTTTCCATATTTCGACTTGCTACGGGCTGGACGGTCCGGGGATCGAATCCCGGTGGGGGCGAGATTTTCCGCACCCGTCCAGACCGGCCCTGGGGCCTACCCAGCCTCCTGTACAATGGTACCGGGTCATTCCCGGGGGTAAAGCGGCCGGGGCGTGGCGTTGACCACCCATTCACATCTATCGCCGAGGTTAAAGAAAGACTAGTGCTATACCTCTACTCCCTCTCTGGGCCTTCATGGCCAGTTCTAGGGTGACCTTTACCTTCACCTTTTACTTTCGTAATTTATTGCCCACTATAAGACATCCGCACTTACTGCTGCTGAGTGTTTCTGAGTTTCGCGCAAATCGGCGCACAGAAGACGGTACTTCTGTTACGGGCTTCAAATAATTACACTAATTTTTTTCAATCAACGTAAGAGTCCAACACAACACGTGTCCTAGTGTCCACAGTACGCACGTGCCATGAAACCGCGTGACGCCGTGGTCAAGTCTGTACTACGTCACACAGTGAGCCATTTGCAGTAGTGTTGCTTATTGTGTAGTTGAATGCCAGTCGTCAGTATGTTACAGTGTTCTTGTATGTAAGGTAAAGGTGAGGTGAAGCTGCCGTCTGCAACAACACACTGTATATATTGCAAGGTAAAGGTAAAGGTAAAGCAATCCCATTACAGGCTTGCACAGGCCCTTAGGGTTCCAGGAGGTTGAGGCTCCCAGATTTATAGACAATCGATACATGAAGGTGGTAAGGTTGTCAGCCCTACGCACCGACCGCCTTTACCCCCCAGGGAATATTCCTGGTACTCATTTCTTTTAGAGGCTGAGTCGACCCCAGGACCATAGTGCGACCGAAAGGATTATGTCAATGAAAAATTCCAATTACACCATCGTGAATCGAACCCGCGACCTTCCGGCTTGTAGCGCATTGCGTCAACCAACTGCGACAAGTATAGGCCTACATGTGCGACGTTAGGTTCGAGGCAGTGACTGGCTGATGTCGTCCAGGTGTAGGGTCAGTGACTGGCTGATGTCGTCCAGGTGTAGGGTCAGTGACTGGCTGATGTCGTCCAGGTGTAGGGTCAGTGACTGGCTGATGTCGTCCAGGTGTAGGGTCAGTGACTGGCTGATGTCGTCCAGGTGTAGGGTCAGTGACTGGCTGATGTCGTCCAGGTGTAGGGTCAGAGAGTGGCTGATGTCGACCAGGTGTAGGGTCAGTGACTGGCTGATGTCGTCCAGGTGTAGGGTCAGTGACTGGCTGATGTCGTCCAGGTGTAGGGTCAGTGACTGGCTGATGTCGTCCAGGTGTAGGGTCAGTGACTGGCTGATGTCGTCCAGGTGTAGGGTTAGAGAGTGGCTGATGTCGTCCAGGTGTAGGGTCAGAGAGTGGCTGATGTCGACCAGGTGTAGGGTCAGTGACTGGCTGATGTCGTCCAGGTGTAGGGTCAGTGACTGGCTGATGTCGTCCAGGTGTAGGGTCAGTGACTGGCTGATGTCGTCCAGGTGTAGGGTCAGAGAGTGGCTGATGTCGTCCAGGTGTAGGGTCAGAGAGTGGCTGATGTCTACCAGGTGTAGGGTCAGAGAGTGGCTGATGTCTACCAGGTGTAGGGTCAGAGAGTGGCTGATGTCGTCCAGGTGTAGGGTCAGAGAGTGGCTGATGTCGTCCAGGTGTAGGGTCAGAGAGTGGCTGATGTCTACCAGGTGTAGGGTCAGAGAGTGGCTGATGTCTACCAGGTGTAGGGTCAGAGAGTGGCTGATGTCGTCCAGGTGTAGGGTCAGAGAGTGGCTGATGTCGTCCAGGTGTAGGGTCAGAGAGTGGCTGATGTCTACCAGGTGTAGGGTCAGAGAGTGGCTGATGTCGTCCAGGTGTAGGGTCAGAGAGTGGCTGATGTCGTCCAGGTGTAGGGTCAGAGAGTGGCTTATGTCTACCAGGTGTAGGGTCAGAGAGTGGCTGATGTCTACCAGGTGTAGGGTCAGAGAGTGGCTGATGTCTACCAGGTGTAGGGTCAGAGAGTGGCTGATGTCGTCCAGGTGTAGGGTCAGAGAGTGGCTGATGTCGTCCAGGTGTAGGGTCAGAGAGTGGCTGATGTCTACCAGGTGTAGGGTCAGAGAGTGGCTGATGTCTACCAGGTGTAGGGTCAGAGAGTGGCTGATGTCTACCAGGTGTAGGGTCAGAGAGTGGCTGATGTCGTCCAGGTGTAGGGTCAGAGAGTGGCTGATGTCGTCCAGGTGTAGGGTCAGAGAGTGGCTGATGTCTACCAGGTGTAGGGTCAGAGAGTGGCTGATGTCGTCCAGGTGTAGGGTCAGAGAGTGGCTGATGTCGTCCAGGTGTAGGGTCAGAGAGTGGCTGATGTCTACCAGGTGTAGGGTCAGAGAGTGGCTGATGTCTACCAGGTGTAGGGTCAGAGAGTGGCTGATGTCTACCAGGTGTAGGGTCAGAGAGTGGCTGATGTCGTCCAGGTGTAGGGTCAGAGAGTGGCTGATGTCGTCCAGGTGTAGGGTCAGAGAGTGGCTGATGTCGACCAGGTGTAGGGTCAGAGAGTGGCTGATGTCTACCAGGTGTAGGGTCAGAGAGTGGCTGATGTCTACCAGGTGTAGGGTCAGAGAGTGGCTGATGTCTACCAGGTGTAGGGTCAGAGAGTGGCTGATGTCTACCAGGTGTAGGGTCAGAGAGTGGCTGATGTCTACCAGGTGTAGGGTCAGAGAGTGGCTGATGTCTACCAGGTGTAGGGTCAGAGAGTGGCTGATGTCTACCAGGTGTAGGGTCAGAGAGTGGCTGATGTCTACCAGGTGTAGGGTCAGAGAAACTTCAGTCACCTAACATTGAATTACTGACGCAAAGCAAGAACTGTGAGAAAGTTTTTCACTTTCTCCTGTTTCTATTTTTGTCGTATGTTATTATTGATACGAATAACATAATATACAAAGGATGACCAAAACTACATAAGTGATACATTGTTTATTCGCAATCCTCACCAAAAATTATTTATTTATGCACGTATTTTTCATCATAACCGTATTAGGTGAGAAATAGGAATTATACGTATGTACGTACATATTATACATATATATGTACATATGCGTTCTATATACCACTCGCTTTGTACTATAATAAGCTGGTGTTAGCAATCACATCCAAAGAAGTGTTCATGAGATGCAACTAACAAAGCTGATATTACCAACACAACATTTGTTGAGCGGTACAAATTTGGAAGCTCGTCAATGTGTAGGCTTCTGCAGCCTCCTGTTGTCTTCAAAGCTGATTTGCTGCTTTCAAAGTAATTTTGCAAACGTCGGTTAAATTGTACGCCTAAGCGATATTTTGAAATTGTGTACAGGCTGAGTGTTTGTAATTCTGCATTCTGTAGTCTGCACTTCATCACCCACAAAATGCCAATTTTGTCATCCAAGCCATATTCGTGCTTCATCAAAACTAATTCTGCTGTCTATTACAGCGCCATCAGAAGGTGTGACGTCATTATGAACCAAACCCACAGGCTGCTAATGTCTTGGCTTTTGCCCAAATTCGCCGTGTCTTAAGAAAGAATATTTTGTGTCGTTTAATTGCAAGCGATGAAATATGGATGACAGCGCAGTGTGGACCTCACAGAAAACATCCAAAAGTATCATGACATTCACTCCGTGCTGTTACCAATATGTACGGTAGCCACAGCTGTTACAGCGATGTGCAAGTACGAGTATTGCAGTTGAGTTTTTGCGTGCGAATGGAATCCTTTGTACTGTGCTTTTAATATACTTCTTCTTCTTCCTATGGCACAACAGCCCCTTGGGGGCCTAGGCCTCCTCATTATTGAGACTCCACGATCACACTCAGACACACCACACTCGGTAGGACTCCTCTGGACGAGTGATCAGCCCGTCGCAGAGACCTCTACCTGACAACACACAACACTCACAACAGACAGACATCCATGCCCCCGTCGGGATTCGAACCCGCAATCCCAGTAAGCGAGCGGCCGCAGACCCACGCCTTAGACCGCTCGGCCACTGGGATCGGCGATTTTAATACAATTATATCAATAAATTCCATTTTCATAATTTAGCACTGTTTCCTTCCTTAAAGCCTTAATTACTGTACGCCGTCACGTTCTGTAATTAAGTAACCACATCTGGGGCGCAGAACAGGGTGTTTCTGTTTGTAAGTTCCGAATGCACTCAGGGTTTTATTAGAGAGGTGTTTGGCTCGATCCCAAAACTGTGAGTGCAATGAACTCCGTGGTGCATATGCAACACCTTCGACATGTCTGTAATGTTGGTTGCACAGATGCATAGTTGCGTGTCTGGTCAGACAGTTCTGTGAGACACTGCAGACCTCTTGATATATGTTCGCTGCGACGGAGACGGGAGATATGCTTGTCGGCTTCAAAATTAGACAGGCGTTCGTTACGCGGCATGTTCTAGAAGTTACTGCACATGCGAGGTTGTGGGCTGAAGGCGTAATTGTGAATTGGTGGTAAGTCTGGTGGTCGGAGTTAATTAGAGTTGTGTCAGTAGATTTATTGCGGACTTTAGAAGGACACTCTTCGGTTTGTGACGTCGTGTGTTCGGTAAGAAGTTATAACGGACTACGCCGTGTCTCATCCCAGAAGACATAAATTTACATCTACAGAAGACAAGTGAATTTATTTTGATTAATCTAGTTTATTATAGCGACGTGCTACGAGCTGGACGGTCCGGAGATCGAATCCCGGTTGGGGCGAGATTTTTCGCTCCCGTTCAGACCGGCATTGGGGCCCATTCCAGCCTTCTGTGCAATGAGTACTGGGTCTCTTTCCCGGGAGTAAAGCAGCCGGGGAGTGGCGTTGACCATCCACCCCCATCTAGCGCCGAGGTTAAAGAAAGACTAGAGCTATACCTCTATTCCCTCCTGTGGGCCTTCATGGCCTGTTCTACGGTGAACTTTACCTTTACCTAGAAAGCCTTCGTCCGCCAGGACATCCCGTTACAGCCGCTTACCCACGGACATGAGAAAGAGACACCCTGTATCACAGTTAATCAAAAGTGTTTTATTATAATGTCTATGTTATTAAACGAATCAATTTTTCAGTTATAAAATATCCAAGGCATTTTTACTTGCCAAGAAATTCAAGTCGCAAAACCCACTACTAACTAACTAACTAACTAACTCCATATAGCACAGTCCTTCTTGAGAAGCTAACAGGTCGTCAGCTAGTCAAGAAATTCCCCGCGTTTTATGGAACCCGAAGGTTCATTACCGCACTCACAACAGCCCGCCACCTGTCCCTATCCTGAGCCATATCAATCCACTCCATGCCTCCCCATCCCACTTCTTGAAGATCCATTTTAATATTATCCTCCCATCTACGCCTGGGTCTTCCAAGTTGTCTCCTTCCCTCAGGTCTCCCCAACAAAACCTTTTATGCACCTCTCCCCCACACATACGTGCTATATGCCCCGCCCACCTCATTCTTCTCGATTTGATCACCCGAATAATATTTGGTGATCAGTACAGATCATTAAGTTCCTCGTTATGTAGTCTTCTCCACTCCCCTGAAAACCCACTACTTCGTCTACAATTCCTAATTATTAAACAGAAATCCCGTTTCTGAAAGATGAACGTTGCGAACTGTAAGACTTCTTTTCAGAGGTACCGCTTTTGAATGTTTTAACTGCTAAGAAGTTGTTACTTCGTTCGGCCGTCTCTCCTTTGAGGCTCGCTATACACATCGTGTTTACTATTACAAACCCCGGACGGTGGAGAAATAAAGAAAAGACTTACAAATATCCGAATTTATTTAGTCTTATTATTAACAGACTGGGTTTTAAAACTGTGTTTACTGCGCGGTACGAGCTGAATCTTTATATGCTGTATAATGTAGATAAAGAGAGCCTGCAAGGTGTTGATGCGACCAGCAAGCTCATAATTTGAACAGCTTTTAAAATAATATATTACCATTTAAATAAAAATAGTTTAGTGAAATAAAATGATATAACTTTAAATAAATCTCAGACAGTCGGAGGGGAAGTAAGATCGTGGCATTTCGAATATTGAGTTACGTATTAAGTAACAAAATGGGGTCTGCTGTTACAGGGGCAGTCTTCTTTACAAGAGGGATTTAATGGAACTGATTTTTATAATCTCAAATTTCGGGTACCTATCATTCCCAGAATATGGGTGCTCTCTTGTCAGTATTACGGTACATTTTTTTTATGACTCGACAGCCCCTTGGGGGCCTAGGCCTCCTCATTGTCGAGGCTTCACGATCACACACTTTAGAAACACCACACTCGGTAGGACTACTCTGGACGAGGGATCAGCCCGTCGCAGAGACCTCTACCTGACAGCACACAACACTCACAAGAGACAGACATCCATGCCTTAGGCGGGATTTTTTTTTCTGTCCGGGGTTTTTCCCCTTTGATCCATTTTTGTACTGTTTTAGGTCCTTCATGTCACTTTACGTTCCATATTACCGTCCTTACAACAAACACAACACAAACATCCATGTCCCCGGTGGGATTCGAACCCGCAATCCCATTAAGCGAGCAGCCGCAGACCCACGCCTTAGACCGCACGGCCACTACGGTCGGCCATTATTACGGTACATAGCAACTGAAACTCTAATGAGAGAATAACGCTGAAATAAAGATACTTAAGTTTACTAATGTAATTAGAAGAGATTGGCAGTGAACAGTCAAATCACGTCCAAAAACTGTACCGCAATTCTTGCACAGTGCTGTACAAATTGGCAAGCGGACGGAGTGAATTTCGTAATATCTTTGGAGGTTCTCTATCAGGTCCGCGTTAGGAAAACAACAGTTGCCTGTTTATATAACACTTGTTGCTTAGGCCGCAATATGCATCAGATCGTCAGTGCGGTCTATTTGACCGTACATATGGGTCACAGTAGTGTTAGCAACAGCCGGACTGCTGTTGGCACAGTCCTTCACGTAGCTTAGGCCTACAAACATTACCAAGGCGGTCTATTTGACCGTACATATGGGTCACAGTAGTGTTAGCAACAGCCGGACTGCTGTTGGCACAGTCCTTCACGTAGCTTAGGCCTACAAACATTACCAGTGCGGTCTATTTGACCGTACATATGGGTCACAGTAGTGTTAGCAACAGCCGGACTGCTGTTGGCACAGTCCTTCACGTAGCTTAGGCCTACAAACATTACCAGTGCGGTCTATTTGACCGTACATATGGGTCACAGTAGTGTTAGCAACAGCTGGACTGCTGTTGGCACGGTCCTTCACGTAGCTTAGGCCTACAAACATTACCAAGGCGGTCTATTTGACCGTACATATGGGTCACAGTAGTGTTAGCAACAGCTGGACTGCTGTTGGCACAGTCCTTCACGTAGCTTAGGCCTACAAACATTACCAAGGCGGTCTTTAGTTGAAAAATGTCGCACGGTTACGCGGTAAACGCATAAATGAAATTACATTGATGCGTGTAAGGAAAGTACGACTTTTCGTGCGCCGAGTTTCATGAAAGCCAGAAGAATTGTGTACAGAACTCAAACCGAATTTCACACAAATTTAAAAATAGATGTTTAAAGTACGTGTATGAATTCGCTGACACTCTTATGTAAATTGTGGCTTTGATCGCGCTTATGTTCACAGATGTCGCACTGTCACTGACTTCGTTTTGTGAACATCTCCTTTACCGAGTCTTATGAAAAGTGTACAAAATGGGTCACAACTGTTCTCACATCCTTACGTAAACTGTGCCTTTCACTGCACTCATTGTCATGCAACTCACAAATAATCAACGTGACTATGTGGAGATATATGTACCAAAATTCGCCCAAATTGGTCAGGAAATAAGCGCAGTACTGCTTGGCACTGTCTGTCAACCAGTCGATTTTCACTAAACTCACCCTCGCTCGAGAACTTTTTTCAAAGAACTTCTACACAGAAGTTCTTTGAAAATCCGAAATAGGGTTTAGCCGAGAGAGACGGACAGACAGACAGACGGAAGGGCATGGTGGCCACATAGTCCTTTATTTTCCCTTCGTAAAGAATGCCTAATAAATGTCAATTGCTACAGACGTATCTCAGCAAATACAGGGAGTTTATTCAGCAGGTTTCTGGAACGTCACGCTGATGAACATTAAATTAGCCTTCGGAGTGCGAAACGGAAATGTCACCGAGCTGTGGCTCTGTACAGAGGCAGAACTCGGTGTAGGTCGGCGTTAGGCTAATGAGATCCGTCTGAATACAGGCGCTGTGCGTCTTACATTCTGGGAGGAATTTGCAGCAATATTGTGTCTTGGTGGGCCGGGATAGCGTAGTCTATAGCGGCCCATTACGATCTGGACTGTCCGGGGATCGAATCCCTGTGAAGTCGACATTTTCAGCAGCCGTCCAGACCGGCCCTGGGGCCCACCCGGCCTCCTGTACAATGTGTAACAGGTCCTTTCCCGGGGGTAAAGCGGCAGGGGCGTGGCGTTGACCACCCACCTCCATCTAGTGCTTAAGTTAAAGAAAGAGTAGAGCTATACCTCTACGCCATCTCTGTGCCTTCATGGCCTGTTATAGGGTGAACTTTACCTACTAATATCTGTTGGATTTTTTTTGTGAACACCCTGTCACCCCGTTACTACAGTACAACCTCGATTATCCGAAATAAAGGAGGCGGACCCGATTTCGGATAAGCAAAATTTCGGATAATTCGGAAATTCGGCTTCACATGATAAGGTGCAATAAAAATAATATTTATTCATAAACACGTCTTATGTTAATAAAATTTATGGCACAAGAAAGAAATTGTACGATATTTACAATACAATACAACACTACATATTTACAATACAATACAACACTACATATTTACAATACAATACAACACTACATATTTACAATACAATACAACACTACATATTTACAATACAATACAACACTACAAATTTCTACGAAAAAAATCTGATATTTCAGTTTGAACCTTTTTTTCACAACTTTTAGCTGCAGTGTCCCTCCACCGCTTCACCAATAACGTCGGCCAGTGACGTCACCTAGCTGTCTTCAAAAAAACGTAAAGCAATCTGCAACAACAAACCCAAATTCTTCACAATCACCTCGGGTACAAAAAAAAAGCGTTTCGGTTAACCCGATTTTCGGTTAAGCGAATTTCGGATAACCGAGGTTCTACTGTATTTAAAATTCCAGTTTCCACCTCACAGAAATACACCCTCTCCATTTCAAAGACCAACCAATTCATCTGGTTAGGAAGTAATCGCTGTTTATTTTAAAAATCGTACGGAATATATAAACACACTGTGTCAGGGAGGTGTACGGGATTTGAAAGTTAAAGCAGTTGGTAAGTGCGATTTAACAAGCACTGTGCTGTAAAGGCTGTCTGTACGTGAAACACGCTTAAAGTGCGAAATTCTGAATAACTTAACTGCTTGCCCAGAAAAGTGTTGTATAAATGAAGCTGTAGTAAGTCTAGCACCAGGCGGTTAGTCGCCGGCTTTCCACCACGGAGACCCGGGTTCGATCCCGGGTCAGTCCTTGTGGGATTTGTGGTGGACAAAGTGGCACTGGGACAGGTTTCTCCCCGAGTACTTCGGTTTTCCCCTGTCAATTTCATTCCACCGGTGCTCCATTACTTGGAAAAATTAAAAAACTGATCATCTTTCTCTTCATCACAGGGTTGCACAATAAGCCTTAAGGCTGCGGTGCGTCCGTAGCTTCTGCTGCGGGGCCCTTCACCACACAAATAAAAGTCTAGCACGAACGGTCATTAACGACCGAAGCGTGTAACGTTGCATAACTGCAGTTAACGAGAGAGTTACAGCGCTGGTGGGTGCCTGAGTACAACATAATGTGTTCTAATGACTGGGCCTGTGTCTCTGTACCGCTGCAGATAAGAGCGGGCAGATTTCCAATTAGACCGTGTGGGTGGCTGGGGGGGGGGGGGGGGCGTGTGTTTCGTCAAGCGCCCCGAAATATCTGGAACTGCTGGCGACTGGCCAATCATGAGCGGTGAGGATGCGGGCGGCCAAGAACGGTCCATTTCGCAAGTACTGAAATTCTGGCTGTGAGTTTTAAGTGCCCAGGAACACTTGGACGTCGTGGGTACGTCTGCATCGCGGTGACGACGGTTCTAATGGTCTTAGGGACACTGTCACACCTGGGTCTCTGCTATTTATGCAGCTCGAATTCGACTTTGAATGTAACTGATAATCGTTTTATTTTTAAATACACAAATGTCCGCATGTCGTCGTCATCTGTTTTGTAAATTATTGATTGACGATTGCAATTTACAGTACGTACAGTGTACAAGGAAAAAGTTACAAAATTGTTCCGATAACCAATTTAACTAAAATCAGTACATGGACCGAAAGTTATAAATAGGGAAAAATAAAAATAATATTAGCGAAAAATACAAAAAAAAAAACAAACACAATGTCTGATGGTGAGCTGGTTTACAGTAGTGTATGTTTCGGTCGTTTGTGTTTGTAGATTTTGTATGCAGAGTTTAGGTCGGCTAGTGTTGGACCAGAGGGTTAAGATGAGATGGGCATTTAGTATGTCATCTGTTGTTGTAATACCAACTTATACATAATAATGTTAATTAAATACCTTCACATTTCCAAATACTTCTACCTGTTGTGGAATATGCTAAGCAAAATATTTTTTCTTGCAATTTAAATGATCGATAACATATGTGCTGTGCTTACTGTTGGCGTTAGGACAGGCGACGGTCTGTGTTTGTTTGTGTGTATGAACTGCAATAATGCAGGGGGCCCAAAAATCTTAAGCTGTGCCCGCGACCCTAGTGAGCCTCTGTCTCAGTTCCGCAATTCACAGTCACACGTTAAGCCACGTATTGACATTTTGTCACGTTACGTTACAGTGTCTGAATACAGGCCTAAGATTGACAGCTGGTTTCGTCGAGGCGTGCGGGTATTTCAGAAGGGAACTGTTACTGGCATCAAGATATGAGATAAAAAATGAGATTAATCTTACTTGTAATTTTAACTTGAGTTATATTTAAAGATTCAGTCCGTACCGCGCAGTAAACACACTCCGTCTCAGTTATACAAACCAGTCAGTTAATGCTGTACAGTGAAATAATGGCTGTTTGTTCTGATATCCACACAAAACACATAAATACAGTCCGTACCGCGCAGTAAACACACTCCGTCTCAGTTATACAAACCAGTCAGTTAATGTTGTACAGTGAAATAATCGCTGTTTGTTCTGAGATCCACACAAAACACATAAATACAGTCCGTACCGCGCAGTAAACACTCCGTCTCAGTTATACAAACCAGTCAGTTAATGCTGTACAGTGAAATAATCGCTGTTTGTTCTGAGATCCACACAAAACACATAAATACAGTCCGTACCGTGCAGTAAACACACTCCGTCTCAGTTATACAAACCAGTCAGTTAATGTTGTACAGTGAAATTATCGCTGTTTGTTCTGAGATCCACACAAAACACATAAATACAGTCCGTACCGCGCAGTAAACACTCCGTCTCAGTTATACAAACCAGTCAGTTAATGCTGTACAGTGAAATAATCGCTGTTTGTTCTGAGATCCACACAAAACACATAAATACAGTCCGTACCGCGCAGTAAACACTCCGTCTCAGTTATACAAACCAGTCAGTTAATGCTGTACAGTGAAATAATCGCTGTTTGTTCTGAGATCCACACAAAACACATAAATACAGTCCGTACCGCGCAGTAAACACACATCCGTCTCAGTTATACAAACCAGTCAGTTAATGCTGTACAGTGAAATAATCGCTGTTTGTTCTGAGATCCACACAAAACACATAAATACAGTCCGTACCGCGCAGTAAACACACTCCGTCTCAGTTATACAAACCAGTCAGTTAATGCTGTACAGTGAAATAATCGCTGTTTGTTCTGAGATCCACACAAAACACATAAATACACTGTGTGGGCAGAACGTACAATTTGTGAACGTTAAACATGGCGGTACATATAGTAACCAGTGAGTTTATACGTTTACACATATTACGTCTTTAAGAGAAAGGTTGATACCAAAACCCCTTGAAGTACAGGCCTAATTACATTGACGCCTGTCACCTGTTTCGTAAGAATGTCACAATAAATAGTAATTTCCATAAACATTATTAACTTACTGGTTTTTATAATGAGGATGTTGTACTTTCTGTAAAGTACACAAATTTTTAAATAGTATTTAGTGCAACTGCAGGCACAAAGTATTAAGTAACATAATGCGAGTCGACAGGATGTGACGTCACAAGAAAGTTAGGTCCTGCAGAAGCCACAAAACTACGTGTTGTACGGAAAGTGTCCGGAATGAGTATACCGAGAGAAAAGGCGAAACACTTTACTGCTGACTGAAGTAATGCACTGGCTGTGACATGGGCACAAGCATAAGCTCTGTTTAAGTTGCTATTTCATATCTCAAAATTTTGCAAGTTTTTTACTCCGGGACTTCAGAAAAATCCCGCCGTCCTTTCACAAAGAGCTTTCCTTCAAGCAGACGGAGCGCCCCTCGACTTGATCTTACTGTTAAACTCTTCCTTAACGAAAATTTTCCTGCATGTTGGATTGGGCGAGGAGGAACTATTAATTGGCCGGCCAGTCGGCCCAACCTAACGTCTGTAGAGTGTTTATCTGTAGAGTCTTCTAGTTCGGCTGATCATAATAAATGATGGACAGCAACTGAAGCTTACACACATAACGCTTGTAGTCATCTGAAATTCAGTCTGTTGTTTCAGTTACCAATAAAGTTATGTGTATATTTTTTTTTTAGCATTTTCATTTTGAGACCCCCATATCTCAGTTCAATTCGTGCACCAGTCCTACAAACCTTGCGCTGTTAATGTTAACAAGCCAAATATTCAGGCCATGTTCATTTGAACATCTGTCCCATTTATCGTGTCCCCGAGCGCGGAAGGTTTATCACATAGAAACCCTACAACCGCCGGGATATCCCGTGAGATCTACCGTGTTAGGGACACGATAAAAAGGACATCCTTTATTTCAACACTAAAATGGAAGCTACGTGATTGATCAGTGTGATGTGCTTATGTGCATACGGTCGTAGGATCGATTCTTATTTAAGTCACAACTGTCTGTGGCCTTATATTATTTCTGTGTTATAACACGTTTATGATTTCACTGCTTGGTGCACTTCCGGTGACGCAGAAGCTCGTAACACTTTCCATTGAAGGCTCAGCCAAATTCCGCACGCACTATGTGTAGTGCACTAAGAACATGCGTGTGACGCAAGGTGTTGAGGGCCAAGAGCACCTGCCAGAAATAAAGTGCGTCGTTACACAAGGCATGACAGTACAGATTGTGCAGCGTGTCTGTCTGTAATGGTCATGCTTGACACAAACTGAGTGTAGGGACGCTAATTGAAGTTTAGCGTAGCACAGAGCGTCATTACGTGAGGGTAAAGGCTGTCGGCGGGGAGCAGCGTGACACAGAAAGCTACTGTAGGGGCAGTGCTTCTGTCTTTTGTGCAGAAGGTGCCCAGTTCGAATATTGGACCGTTTCTAGTAGTTTGTCTCAGCTTCTGTCAGAGAATTTAGGGATAGTGCCTCCACTAGGCCACAAGGTGGGCCGCGATAGCTCAGTCGGTATAGCGACTCGCTACAAGCTGGACGGTCCGGGGATCGAATCCCGGTGGGGACGAGATTTTCAGCACCCGTCCAGACCGGCCCTGGGGTCTACCCAGCCTCCTGTACAATGGGTACCGGATCTCTTTTCCGGGGGTAAAACGGCCGGGGCGTGGAGTTGACCACCCACCCTCATCTAGTCCCAGGGTTAAAGAAAGAGTAGTGCTATACCTCTACTCCCCCTCTGGGCCTTCATGGCCTGTTCTAGGGAGAATTTTACCTTTAACTTACTTAGCCACAAGATATTGTCTCTATATCCTTCCCAATTCATCATTCACCAGTCACCTTTCCATTCCCTGCTATTCACTTTCAGATAGTGGAACCACGAAACAACTGAGGGGCAGATATGAAATTACGTGTGTCCTAACGGCATGTGGTTTGAAGAGCTGATTCGTTGCACAGGGGAACATTGTTTGTACACATTGTTTGTACACATTGTTTGTACACATTGTTTGTACACCCCTCCTCCTCCCTGTCCTCCTTGAAACTGAAGGATTTCGTACTACAAACCGTTCAGATATTTAGAGTTTTTAAAAATGACCTCTTCTTCTTCTTCTTCTTCTTCTTCTTCTTCTGCGTCTCCAAGCGTCTCTGTATTCTATTGGATTATACGAATATGTTAATGCTTGTAGCCCTCTGCCTTATATGTTCTGTATATGTTCTGTATATGTTCTGTATATGTTGTTTCAAATTTAACTGACTTCTTTTTACTCCTTCTACAGTGCCACCAATTTGCAGTACACGTGACATGTCGGCAGTTTACTGTCTTGCGTTTTTCCTAACAAAGAGATGAGGATGCTCATTTGTATCACGTATTACCTTTCTTTCTATTTTCCTCACAGCCCACGTTCTGTGCCCATCTCAATAATGCCCTATCCTTACGCACAAACCTATAAATAAGTACAAACGTTTCACTCTTCGGTGTAAACTGGTGACGTAACACACCAGAATAAGTTGTGTGGGTCTTATCCTTTATCAAAGCCTAAATTCCTTTAATAATCTGATTTTAACACGAATTTATTAGAATGTACTTGCACTGGCTTGGCGATTTCCAATACTTTATGCAGGTACGCCTGCTGCGTAATGCCGAGATACAGTTATATGAATTTCCCAACGTCTATGCATTTTTGACATCGCTGTACAGATAATAAACATACGAGAAGGAAAACGCAGTTTGAAACGAAATGGTCTTGTAGGTTAAGTTTGCGTGGGGCAAGACTGTGACCCAGTGGCAGAATGATGCAATATGCTTACATGTGCTGTGCTATTTCTGTTTATGGCTGCTGGCTGTAGTGCACACGGAAACTGACAGAGTTATAGCACTGAGGAAGCGGCTTAAATTTAGTACAGCAACACAGCCTTAATATTACACGAAACAAACAGATGTTATCTGTACACCGTTTAACCCCCAAAGCCCAGCGGTTACTATATGTACCACCATGTTTAACATTCACAAATTCTACGTTCTGCCCACACAGTGTATTTATGTGTTTTGTGTGGATCTCAGAACAAACAGCGATTATTTCACTGTACAACATTAACTGACTGGTTTGTATAACTAAGACGGAGTGTGTTTACTGCGCGGTACGGACTGAATATACCGCCATGTTTAACATTCACAAATTCTACGTTCTGCCCACACAGTGCATTTATGTGTTTTGTGTGGATCTCAGAACAAACAGCGATTATTTCACTGTACAGCATTAACTGACTGGTTTGTATAACTGAGACGGAGTGTGTTTACTGCGCGGTACGGACTGTATTTATGTGTTTTGTGTGGATCTCAGAACAAACAGCGATTATTTCACTGTACAACATTAACTGACTGGTTTGTATAACTGAGACGGAGTGTGTTTACTGCGCGGTACGGACTGTATTTATTTGTTTTGTGTGGATCTCAGAACAAACAGCGATTATTTCACTGTACAACATTAACTGACTGGTTTGTATAACTGAGACGGAGTGTGTTTACTGCGCGGTACGGACTGTATTTATTTGTTTTGTGTGGATCTCAGAACAAACAGCGATTATTTCACTGTACAACATTAACTGACTGGTTTGTATAACTGAGACGGAGTGTGTTTACTGCGCGGTACGGACTGTATTTATGTGTTTTGTGTGGATCTCAGAACAAACAGCGATTATTTCACTGTACAGCATTAACTGACTGGTTTTTATAACTGAGACGGAGTGTGTTTACTGCGCGGTACGAGGTGAGTATATATAATACAGGTTAATCTTAGTCTCTAAAGAACTTTATGAACTGTGAAGTGTGAATTTCGTAACCATTTAGAATCGCGATAGAGCTATGTTCAAGCTAGACACGCACCGTTTACATGCAAAGCAACCAGACACCTGTACTTATTAGGCAGTTAGCAATAATGACGCCATTTACATGTCAGTGCATTGCTGTTCACTACGCCCCAGGCCTGCCATCCGACACTCTCACGTGGTACACGCCCCGTTCTCCAGTTCTGCCAACATTCGCTGAACGATGCTTATTTTTTAAAATATGTAGTTAAATTGTAACGTGACGAAATACGTTTGCGTTCAGTTTAGCAATCAGCGTATCAGAATTAATCTGCTAGAGTGGGATCTCCGTTCTTCTGAGATGTGACACGACATCAGTGTGTGACTGGTGCCTCAGCTTTCGAGACACGTGCTGGTCTCATCTTCAAGAGTCTGAAAGTCAGTATATCATGACGCTGCTGAAGTCTCGTAACTGTTAAGAAGGAAGTATGTGAGAATACTGCTTATGGCTTATTGAAACATTACGAGGAGCGGGATAGCTCAGTCATTGCAGTGACTAGGCCACGGGCTGGACAGCCGAGGAATCGTGGCTCAATACAGGCAATGGTAAGAAATTTCTCTACTTTCCGTCTCTGGGAATCACCTAGCCTTCTGGGTACCGGTGACTCTCTTCCCTTGGGTAAGGCGTTCGGAATGTGAAGCTAACGACTTACATTCACCTAGTGAAGAGGTTGAGAATGAGCGGAGTTTTACCTCTGCCTCTCCTATATGTCCCCATGGCATGCACTGGAACAATTTTCGCTTTATTTTACCTGTCGAAGTATTAAGAATAGGCTACTTGCCTTGTGCTGATAGTCTGTAGACCTATTTCAACTAATAGACGTATTAGACTATCGCGGCCCTCGCACGTGTTATATACACCAGACGTTAGGCTTTATGCAAGTCGCCAACAAGTGGCGTTTCTTATCCTATCATCAACATAAGACGGTAGACAGGCGGATACACGGTGGAGCAGATATACACGGCTTAGCTGCACAATAATTTATTGCAGAAGCATTCTGCTTGAACAAAGGTCGGAGCAAACAGCTTCAGGACCACAGATCGCTGATACTAAACACTGGAGCATACAGCTTCAGGACCACAGATCGCTGATACTAAACACTGGAGCATACAGCTTCAGGACCACAGATCGCTGATACTAAACACTGGAGCAAACAGCTTCAGGACCACAGATCGCTGATACTAAACACTGGAGCATACAGCTTCAGGACCACAGATCGCTGATACTAAACACTGGAGCATACAGCTTCAGGACCACAGATCGCTGATACTAAACACTGGAGCATACAGCTTCAGGACCAGAGATCGCTGATACTAAACACTGGAGCATACAGCTTCAGGACCACAGATCGCTGATACTAAACACTGGAGCATACAGCTTCAGGACCAGAGATCGCTGATACTAAACACTGGAGCATACAGCTTCAGGACCAGAGATCGCTGATACTAAACACTGGAGCATACAGCTTCAGGACCACAGATCGCTGATACTAAACACTGGAGCATACAGCTTCAGGACCACAGATCGCTGATACTAAACACTGGAGCATACAGCTTCAGGACCACAGATCGCTGATACTAAACACTGGAGCATACAGCTTCAGGACCACAGATCGCTGATACTAAACACTGGAGCATACAGCTTCAGGACCACAGATCGCTGATACTAAACACTGGAGCATACAGCTTCAGGACCACAGATCGCTGATACTAAACACTGGAGCATACAGCTTCAGGACCACAGATCGCTGATACTAAACACTGGAGCATACAGCTTCAGGACCACAGATCGCTGATACTAAACACTGGAGCATACAGCTTCAGGACCACAGATCGCTGATACTAAACACTGGAGCATACAGCTTCAGGACCACAGATCGCTGATACTAAACACTGGAGCATACAGCTTCAGGACCACAGACCGCTGATACTAAACACTGGAGCATACAGCTTCAGGACCACAGATCGCTGATACTAAACACTGGAGCATACAGCTTCAGGACCACAGATCGCTGATACTAAACACTGGAGCATACAGCTTCAGGACCACAGATCGCTGATACTAAACACTGGAGCATACAGCTTCAGGACCACAGATCGCTGATACTAAACACTGGAGCATACAGCTTCAGGACCACAGATCGCTGATACTAAACACTGGAGCATACAGCTTCAGGACCACAGACCGCTGATACTAAACACTGGAGCATACAGCTTCAGGACCACAGATCGCTGATACTAAACACTGGAGCATACAGCTTCAGGACCACAGATCGCTGATACTAAACACTGGAGCATACAGCTTCAGGACCACAGATCGCTGATACTAAACACTGGAGCATACAGCTTCAGGACCACAGACCGCTGATACTAAACACTGGAGCATACAGCTTCAGGACCACAGATCGCTGATACTAAACACTGGCCTTTGTGCGGACTGCAACGTGTATATTGGTGTGGAGAACATCCCGTTGTACGAGGAACGAACAAAAGGGAAAATTACAGTTTGAAGTAACTTTTTATCCCTGTATTTCAAAAAGTACAGAATTGAAGAAACACGTTTCTGCTTGTGTATATTAAGCCATCTTCAGGTCTAGTCCACAAGGTAAAGAAAAAGGATAAAGCAATCCCATTACAGGCCCTTAGGGTTCCAGGAGGTTGAGGCTCACAGATTTCTAGACAGTCGGCACATGAAGGTGGTACGGTTGTCAGCCCTACGCACCGGCCGCCTTTACCCAGAGGAAATACTCCTGGTACTCATTTATGTTAGAGGCTGAGTCGACCCCAGGGCCATAGTGCGGCCGGAAGGATTATGTCAATGAAAAATTCCAATGACACCAACGGGAATCAAACCCGCGACCTTCCGGCTTGCAGCGCAGTGCCTAAACCAACTGCGCCACCGCGTGCCCCTCAAGTCCACAAGCATAAACATAAAAAAATTCTTGTGAATTTTTGTGGACCAGACCTGAAGCTGATTTAATGTTAGCACGCCGAAACATTCCATATAATTCTGTACATTTGCAATACAGGAACAAAATTGTGTCGAAATGCTCTTCATTTTTTCTTTCGTATATTTTAGTGTAATTGACTGGCCTGAGGAAAAAATCAGGCAAGGGCAGAGCGCTGATGTTCTGGTAAACAAATTCGGTACTAAAGTGAATACAAGCGTTCTGACTTGACAAGCAGTTTGCACCTGATCTGCAGTGACACGTAATACAGTACGTGTAACTACAACGAACGGAGCGTGAGACAACAAGAAAGGGAAAAGTGGCTTCGTATGTTTGGCACAGTCGGAAGTAAACGCCCATAAGACAACACAGTTTGCCCTTCAGGGTCTTCTTGACCCTTGGCCATTTCCACTTCTTCATCATTGTGGACTCAACACTGAAGGAACACTTGGAGGTCGCCGATTTCGCAAAAGCAAGGAACCAGAAATTTGCCTTCGTGATTGGCTGTGAGTGCAAGACCTGGATTTCTCTCGTGACGGAAGGTGCAGACTGAAATGTATCAATGTGCGTGTGGATTGCGTTGAAAAATAATTATAATTGAGCATAATACATTTAAATTCCAAAAGGTTCTGACTACGGTATATAACATTGAGTACTAACTGTCTTCTGGACTTTGTCCATCCGTCTTCACCTGAAGACGGAAGAAGAACCAGCTTCCGAAACGTCGTGATTTTATATTTTTTATATTTCATCCGGACGATGGGCAAAGTCCAGAAGACTATTAATTCTGAATAATACATTTAACGTTCTAATGATTTCTCATATGTGGATCCGTACTGTCTGGCCACCCTTCGTAGTACAGCTTATACCTTGGCCAGGTGTTGCATCTACAACAAACTGTTCCGTGATATCGTCACAGATTACTTTAAACAGCTCCAACACTCAAAGTAAAAGCATTCCGCTTAATTAAACAGGTGCACCAACTGCCGTGTTGCCTTAGAACACAAAATTTTCCCTAAAACGCCAAAGGAAGTTGCATTCTGCTGGTTCGATACGCGCTCAGGTTGAAGGTTGAGACTTCTTAAGCATATTCACACTTAATGTAACGATCAGACTGTATAGGGGGAATGTACAAGTGACATTCGGCAAGTTGCTGGAAGAGTAAACTTGTGGTGGCCGGCAGCAATATGGAATCTATCGTGGGAATGGCAAGCAGGGCGGACCGGGGGGGACTTTCTTGTGCAATGAGCCGCGCGCTGCTGCAGTTGGGTGCTGGTTGTGGTCCGCAGAGGATGGCAATGGCTGCTAGAGCACAGTATGAAGAAGAGTCTACTGTCTTGTGGGTGAGGAAAAACTTCTGAATTTAAATTTATATCAGCAGCATTCATTGTAGCGAAAACGCGACAGCACTGTGGCTTATACTAACCGCTAGATTGCCTTTAACAGCTGATTTGTGTCACCTGTACGCTGATATTGACAGCATGATGGAACGTCTTAACGGAAATTCTAATGCGGAGACAGTTATGGTAAACTGCCTGGTGCATTTATCAGATCTGATAAGGCACCACTATCAGCAGCCATCCAGCAGGCAACAATGCTTAGCGACACTGTAACACTGAACGTAACAATGGTACTGCGTCTGTCGTTAGACTATCGGAATATTGGTCGTCATATTTTCGTAAATAGTATTTAGACGTTTCGTACGTACGAATGTCGTTGTCCTACACCGTGTTTTAATTGTGAATTTGAAATAACAGAACAGATGTGCCTAACGTCAAATGTCTTAAATACGACTCAAATCTGCGTGTAGATATTGTGGCAGTATTCTGGTTATTTGATAGCTAGGCGAAGTGTAACAATTGGACGTGTTTGGTGACCTTACTGACTATGAAATGATTTGCATTTTCTGTCCGTGCTTGTGTCAGACGTATGTAGTATGTAGTATGTAGACCGAAACATGCAGACTGGGATCAAATGCAACAGGAAACGCTAAATATCGTGATAAGCGGGGGTGTCATGTGGTATTGTTACCAGATATCCTATTGGTTATCTGCATATTGTAAGCTAATTTTCCTGAAATGACTTCATCTTCAGCACGGCAACCCTTTTTCAACTGTTTCTTGTAGTGTGATACGTAAATTATTGATATGTGACGTCAATATATATATATATATATATATATGTGAAGATAGCGATAGTGACGTAATCACGGTGTTTACATATTTCCTTCCGTTTCCTTATTGACATTGAAAAAGAGAAAAAGGCCATTTTTTTATATTTCGCCGTGTACATTTTCCGTCTGGAATGAAATTATGGGCATTGTAGCGGATATTTAATTACTGATAGACACGTAGACCTTCACCGACTTGCGCAGTAGTTACGTTCCGGAAGGTCGGGTGCAAGTCGAATTTTGTGCAAGTCGGAATTGAGTATACATACGGTGAAGTATGTGCGCGTGTACAAGGGAGTCCCGTTGAAGTATGTGCGCGTGTACAAGGGAGTCCCGTTGAAGTATGTGCGCGTGTACAAGGGAGTCCCGTTGAAGTATGTGCGCGTGTATAAAGGAGTCCCGTTGAAGTATGTGCGCGTGTACAAGGGAGTCCCGTTGAAGTATGTGCGCGTGTACAAGGGAGTCCCGTTGAAGTATGTGCGCGTGTACAAAGGAGTCCCGTTGAAGTATGTGCGCGTGTACAAAGGAGTCCCGTTGAAGTATGTGCGCGTGTACAAGGGAGTCCCGTTGAAACCCAAAACCCAACACACTGGAACCTGATCGGCCACAACATGACCATTCCCTCCACTTGTGTGTTATCGCCCAGCAGTACTCTTCCGCCACCTTCGTATCACTGCGCTTTCGTTCCCGCAAGAAAAAAATTCGGCGCCCCTTTAAAACTGTCATTATATCAAATTTCACTTATTTTTAAAAAATTGCTTAAGTGTGAAATTGCATAATCTGAATCCGGTTAAGTGGGGGGGGGGGGGGCGGGTGTCTACAGCTTTTTGTCACCTGCCGGTTTGCCATTTTATTGGCACCAACACAAATATACGTGATGCGCTGTGGAACATCTAAGTTATGCTGCCCTCGGAAGGGAAACCTCGAGCCATAAGGTGGCCAGTAAGAAACCCTCGAGTCATAAGGTGGCCAGTAAGAAACCCTCGAGTTATAAGGTGGCCAGTAAGAAACCCCCGAGCCATAAGGTGGCCAGTAAGAAACCCCCGAGCCAATAGGTGGCCAGTAAGAAACCCCTGAACCTTAAGGTGGCCAGTAAGAAACCCCCGAGCCATAAGGTGGCCAGTAAGAAACCCCTGAACCTTAAGGTGGCCAGTAAGAAACCCCCGAGCCATAAGGTGGCCAGTAAGAAACCCCTGAACCTTAAGGTGGCCAGTAAGAAACCCCCGAGCCAATAGGTGGCCAGTAAGAATCCCCTAAAACTTAAGGTGGCCAGTAAGAAACCCCCTAGCCATAAGGTGGCCAGTAAGAAAGCCCCGAGCCATAAGGTGGCCAGTAAGAAAGCCCCGAGCCATAAGGTGGCCAGTAAGAAACCCGTAGCCATAAGGTGGCCAGTAAGAAAGCCCCGAGCCATAAGGTGACCAGTAAGAAAGCCCCGAGCCATAAGGTAGCCAGTAAGAAAGCCCCGAGCCATAAGGTAGCCAGTAAGAAACCCGTAGCCATAGGGTGGCCAGTAAGAAAGCCCCGAGCCATAAGGTGACCAGTAAGAAAGCCCCGAGCCATAAGGTAGCCAGTAAGAAACCCGTAGCCATAGGGTGGCCAGTAAGAAAGCCCCGAGCCATAAGGTGACCAGTAAGAAAACCCCGAGCCATAAGGTGGCCAGTAAGAAAGCCCCGAGCCATAAGGTGGCCAGTAAGAAAGCCCCGAGCCATAAGGTGGCCAGTAAGAAAGCCCCGAGCCATAAGGTGGCCAGTAAGAAACCCGTAGCCATGGTGGCCAGTAAGCTGTAACAGTATTCCGTATAGTGGCGCTGAAGTGTAATATAAAACCGACAACGCAGCGAGCGAGCATCTTATTGGGACATGGCAACAGACCGTGTGAACAGCACTGCGCTAAAGCGCGGGATTATAAATAGAAAAAACAGGCTGCCAAAATTCCGCTGACAGGACCTGCAATATTGAGAGAATACCTTGCTTGAGAGCGATCGGACTGTCAGCGGTAGAACAAGTAGCATGCAACGTAACAGCATTGTTTTGTCGGGGAAGAACGGAATACAGTAAGCAAACACGTGACATTTATCTGTTAGAAAGAGTTTAAAAAAATTGATCTTCTTGAGAAACACCGACCGAGCCTCTATCTTCTAGCCTGTAGCCCGTAGCATAGTTACCGTACAACTTGAGCTATCACAGCTTACAGAAATGATCTAGCCTATGCGTGCTACATGATTCGCTCTTCTAATCCTCTTTGATTCGTCACCCTGAAAATGTTTGGTGAAGTGTGACAATTATTACTCTCGTCATTTCCAATTTTAATCGTCTTGATGCGTGTAGAGCTTTAAGCCACGGTTCAAAAACACGTTATATATTAACCGTGATTTCAGGCTTCCTCCGCGATGTTGATGATATCTGCGCTCTTCTGGGATATTACGCAGGGT
This sequence comes from Reticulitermes speratus, assembly GCA_021186555.1. Classification (NCBI taxonomy): domain Eukaryota; kingdom Metazoa; phylum Arthropoda; class Insecta; order Blattodea; family Rhinotermitidae; genus Reticulitermes; species Reticulitermes speratus. Next base: position 2,235,464 of record JAJKFL010000042.1, read on the forward strand.
CGAGTGGTAATCCACTACCGACGTTTCGTGACAACGTATCCTTCACATCTTGAAGGGTCAAGAAGTCATCCTTTACCGACGTTTCGGGACAACGTAGCGGTCCCGAACTGTCAATAAAGGATTACCACTGAACGCTGCGTAATATCCCAGAAGGACGCAGATCTCAGTTACATATTGGTGCAATATTAGACGCAGGAACGCTCTCCGTCTGTCCGTTTCCTGTTGATCTCAATTCCGTTCTGAAGTGAGCTGCATGACTGTACAGGCGCTACCGCAAGCGTACGTACGTCGCCTGCAAAATATGTAATGTTCTTCTAAAAATAGGCTATATCGTGCGTCGTGCATGTGAGATACGTGATCGCAGGCGTCGGTCCGTGCCATTACAGGGGGAGGTGCGTTGCACACTTACAGGGTAACGGTTACGTGGCTGTGTAGTTGTGGTAAAACAGGGTAACGGTTACGTGGCTCTGTAGTTGTGGTAAAACAGGGTAATGGTTACATGGCTCTGTAGTTGTGGTAAAACAGGGTAATGGTTACGTGGCTCTGTAGTTTTGGTAAAACAGCGTAATGGTTACATGGGTCTGTAGTTGTGGTAAAACAGGGTAATGGTTACATGGCTCTGTAGTTGTGGTAAAACAGGGTAATGGTTACGTGGGTCTGTAGTTGTGGTAAAACAGCGTAATGGTTACATGGGTCTGTAGTTGTGGTAAAACAGGGTAATGGTTACATGGCTCTGTAGTTGTGGTAAAACAGCGTAATGGTTACATGGGTCTGTAGTTGTGGTAAAACAGGGTAATGGTTACATGGCTCTGTAGTTGTGGTAAAACAGGGTAATGGTTACGTGGGTCTGTAGTTGTGGTAAAACAGGGTAATGGTTACGTGGCTCTGTAGTTGTGGTAAAACAGCGTAATGGTTACATGGCTCTGTAGTTGTGGTAAAACAGGGTAATGGTTACGTGGCTCTGTAGTTGTGGTAAAACAGCGTAATGGTTACATGGGTCTGTAGTTGTGGTAAAACAGGGTAATGGTTACATGGCTCTGTAGTTGTGGTAAAACAGGGTAATGGTTACGTGGCTCTGTAGTCGTGGTAAAACAGGGTAAGGTTACATGGCTCTGTAGTTGTGGTAAAACAGCGTAATGGTTACATGGGTCTGTAGTTGTGGTAAAACAGGGTAATGGTTACATGGCTCTGTAGTTGTGGTAAAACAGCGTAATGGTTACATGGCTCTGTAGTTGTGGTAAAACAGCGTAATGGTTACGTGGGTCTGTAGTTGTGGTAAAACAGGGTAATGGTTACGTGGCTCTGTAGTTGTGGTAAAACAGGGTAATGGTTACATGGCTCTGTAGTTGTGGTAAAACAGGGTAATGGTTACATGGCTCTGTAGTTGTGGTAAAACAGCGTAATGGTTACGTGGGTCTGTAGTTGTGGTAAAACAGGGTAATGGTTACGTGGCTCTGTAGTTGTGGTAAAAACAGGGTAATGGTTACGTGGCTCTGTAGTTGTGGTAAAACAGGGTAATGGTTACATGGCTCTGTAGTTGTGGTAAAACAGCGTAATGGTTACATGGCTCTGTAGTTGTGGTAAAACAGGGTAATGGTTACGTGGGTCTGTAGTTGTGGTAAAACAGGTAATGGTTACGTGGGTCTGTAGTTGTGGTAAAACAGCGTAATGGTTACATGGCGCTGTAGTTGTGGTAAAACAGCGTAATGGTTACGTGGGTCTGTAGTTTGTGGTAAAACAGGGTAATGGTTACGTGGCTCTGTAGTTGTGGTAAAACAGGGTAATGGTTACGTGGCTCTGTAGTTGTGGTAAAACAGGGTAATGGTTACGTGGCTCTGTAGTTGTGGTAAAACAGGGTAATGGTTACATGGGTCTGTAGTTGTGGTAAAACAGGGTAATGGTTACATGGCTCTGTAGTTGTGGTAAAACAGCGTAATGGTTACATGGCTCTGTAGTTGTGGTAAAACAGCGTAATGGTTACGTGGGTCTGTAGTTGTGGTAAAACAGGGTAATGGTTACGTGGCTCTGTAGTTGTGGTAAAACAGGGTAATGGTTACATGGCTCTGTAGTTGTGGTAAAACAGGGTAATGGTTACATGGCTCTGTAGTTGTGGTAAAACAGCGTAATGGTTACGTGGGTCTGTAGTTGTGGTAAAACAGGGTAATGGTTACGTGGCTCTGTAGTTGTGGTAAAACAGGGTAAGGTTACGTGGCTCTGTAGTTGTGGTAAAACAGGGTAATGGTTACATGGCTCTATAGTTGTGGTAAAACAGGGTAATGGTTACATGGCTCTGTAGTTGTGGTAAAACAGCGTAATGGTTACATGGGTCTGTAGTTGTGGTAAAACAGGGTAATGGTTACGTGGCTCTGTAGTTTGGTAAAACAGCGTAATGGTTACATGGGTCTGTAGTTGTGGTAAAACAGGGTAATGGTTACGTGGCTCTGTAGTTGTGGTAAAACAGGGTAATGGTTACGTGGCTCTGTAGTCTTGGTAAAACAGGGTAAGGTTACATGGCTCTGTAGTTGTGGTAAAACAGCGTAATGGTTACATGGGTCTGTAGTTGTGGTAAAACAGCGTAATGGTTACATGGGTCTGTAGTTGTGGTAAAACAGGGTAATGGTTACATGGCTCTGTAGTTGTGGTAAAACAGCGTAATGGTTACATGGCTCTGTAGTTGTGGTAAAACAGCGTAATGGTTACGTGGGTCTGTAGTTGTGGTAAAACAGGGTAATGGTTACGTGGCTCTGTAGTTGTGGTAAAACAGGGTAATGGTTACATGGCTCTGTAGTTGTGGTAAAACAGGGTAATGGTTACATGGCTCTGTAGTTGTGGTAAAACAGCGTAATGGTTACGTGGGTCTGTAGTTGTGGTAAAACAGGGTAATGGTTACATGGCTCTGTAGTTGTGGTAAAACAGGGTAATGGTTACGTGGCTCTGTAGTTTTGGTAAAACAGGGTAATGGTTACGTGGCTCTGTAGTTGTGGTAAAACAGGGTAATGGTTACGTGGCTCTGTAGTTTTGGTAAAACAGGGTAATGGTTACGTGGCTCTGTAGTTGTGGTAAAACAGGGTAATGGTTACGTGGCTCTGTAGTTGTGGTAAAACAGGGTAATGGTTACGTGGCTCTGTAGTTGTGGTAAAACAGGTTAATGGTTACATGGCTCTATAGTTGTGGTAAAACAGGGTAATGGTTACATGGCTCTGTAGTTGTGGTAAAACAGGGTAATGGTTACGTGGCTCTGTAGTTTTGGTAAAACAGGGTAATGGTTACGTGGCTCTGTAGTTGTGGTAAAACAGGGTAATGGTTACGTGGCTCTGTAGTTGTGGTAAAACAGGGTAATGGTTACATGGCTCTGTAGTTGTGGTAAAACAGGGTAATGGTTACGTGGCTCTGTAGTTGTGGTAAAACAGGGTAATGGTTACTTGGCTCTGTAGTTGTGGTAAAAAAGGGTAATGGTTACGTGGCTCTGTAGTTGTGGTAAAACAGGGTAACGGTTGCGTGGCTCTGTAGTTGTGGTAAAAAAGGGTAATGGTTACATGGCTCTGTAGTTGTGGTAAAACAGGGTAACGGTTACGTGCTCTGTAGTTGTGGTAAAACAGGGTAATGGTTACGTGGCTCTGTAGTTGTGGTAAAACAGGGTAATGGTTACGTGGCTCTGTAGTTGTGGTAAAACAGGGTAATGGTTACGTGGCTCTGTAGTTGTGGTAAAAAAGGGTAGTTTTCCCTGTCCATGCCATGGAGGCATATGGGGGGGAGTGAAGTTGGAGGTCCACTCATTCTTAACCTCGAGCCTAGATGTAGGTCAGTGCCTGTTAACACAAAATAAAAATTTCATAAACAATTCTTGATATAGTCGTGAGTCTGCACAGTACTGACATTCGGTTACTGACTCGCCTTGCGGTTTGTTGCCTTCTTGTGCTGCCAATGTCAGCAGTGTTCTGTGTCCAACGACAGTACAGTCACTCTTTGAGTTGCAGTTTGTGTCTGTGCCTTCAGTCATTCTTACTTCAAGCGACACAACTTTATTTAAATGTTTTTTTCAATAACGCCTCTGTCGTTTTGGAGGTCCCCAAAAGGCGCCTCCCCCGCCACCGGCAGTTGCTAGGTTTCAGAGTTAAGATACTAATTATAAAGATTCATAATGCAGATCGTGACACCGTACAATCTGTTCGTGATTACCGTCGTTTCGGGGAAACCTGCTACCTCCGTCTTCAGGGCAAAAGTGACGAGAACAGGACAAAATTTTGAGCTGAACAAGGGGGTAGTTGGACCCTCCGGAGTGCTGGTACCACACTGCCAGACTACACGGTGTCATGACCCATAATTCCGCGAAGACGCCAAATGTCGTGTAACTGTGCAGTGTATTTACGCGTAGTTCTGCAGTAACTTGCACGTAGTTCTGCAGTAACTTGCACGTAGTTCTGCAGTAACTTGCACGTCAAGGTTCTCCCTATGTTACGAGTTTCACTGGGTTTCTCAATTCACTGCTTTTCCTGTACCATGCTACGTGTGCCTCCCATCACCATGGCATGGCGCGTCCTCGTGTTGCGGGTGGAGGAGTCGGCCCGCAGATATGGAAGGTAGCTGTCGCGGACAGCCGACAGTGGGTGGTCATTTCGCTTGGGAGGTGGGAGAGGGGCGAACAGCACCTCACCATCAAAAGTAAACACGATACGAAATACCGTACAAAGCCTGGGACTGGGGACTGGGTGGTTGGTGTAGGTCAGTATCATGAAGGGTGGTTGGTGTAGGTCAGTATCATGAAGGGAGGTTGGTGTAGGTCAGTATCATGAAGGGAGGTTGGTGTAGGTCAGTATCATGAAGGGTGGTTGGTGTAGGTCAGTATCATGAAGGGAGGTTGGTGTAGGTCAGTATCATGAAGGGTGGTTGGTGTAGGTCAGTATCATGAAGGGAGGTTGGTGTAGGTCAGTATCATGAAGGGTGGTTGGTGTAGGTCAGTATCATGAAGGGAGGTTGGTGTAGGTCAGTATCATGAAGGGTGGTTGGTGTAGGTCAGTATCATGAAGGGAGGTTGGTGTAGGTCAGTATCATGAAGGGAGGTTGGTGTAGGTCAGTATCATGAAGGGAGGTTGGTGTAGGTCAGTATCATGAAGGGAGGTTGGTGTAGGTCAGTATCATGAAGGGAGGTTGGTGTAGGTCAGTATCATGAAGGGAGGTTGGTGTAGGTCAGTATCATGAAGGGAGGTTGGTGTAGGTCAGTATCATGAAGGGAGGTTGGTGTAGGTCAGTATCATGAAGGGAGGTTGGTGTAGGTCAGTATCATGAAGGGAGGTTGGTGTAGGTCAGTATCATGAAGGGAGGTTGGTGTAGGTCAGTATCATGAAGGGAGGTTGGTGTAGGTCAGTATCATGAAGGGAGGTTGGTGTAGGTCAGTATCATGAAGGGAGGTTGGTGTAGGTCAGTATCATGAAGGGAGGTTGGTGTAGGTCAGTATCATGAAGGGAGGTTGGTGTAGGTCAGTATCATGAAGGGAGGTTGGTGTAGGTCAGTATCATGAAGGGAGGTTGGTGTAGGTCAGTATCATGAAGGGAGGTTGGTGTAGGTCAGTATCATGAAGGGAGGTTGGTGTAGGTCAGTATCATGAAGACAGTTGTAAGGGATTTAGCGAAGTGAAAATGAGATTTGTTGAAAGCAGAGGAGGTCAGGTGGGACAAGGAGGGCACTGTACAAGCACTGTACAAGCACTGTACAAGCACTGTACAGGCACTGTACAGGCTCTGTACAGGCACTGTACAGGCACTGTACAGGCTCTGTACAAGCACTGTACAAGCACTGTACAGGCACTGTACAAGCACTGTACAGGCTCTGTACAAGCACTGTACAAGCACTGTACAAGCACTGTACAGGCTCTGTACACGCACTGTAATGGTACTGTACAGGTTCTGTACAAGCACTGTACAAGCACTGTACAAGCACTGTACAGGCACTGTACAAGCACTGTACAAGCACTGTACACGCACTGTACAAGACACATGTACAGGCACTGTACAGGCACTGTACAAGCAGAGGATTATGCTTTCGTGCTCTCTGGAAAAGGAAATTAAAATCATCAATTAGGGACAGAACGTCTTTGGTGCGTAAGAGCGTCATAAAGTGACAGTAAAGGTCATTGAAGGCACAGAGGGGTGTAGAGGTATAGCTCTAGTGTTTAACGTCGGCGCTAGAGGGGGGTGGGTTGTCAACGCCACGCCCCGGCCGCTTTACCCCTGGGATAGAAACCCTGTGCCCATTGTACAGGAGGCTGGATGAGCCCCCAGGGCCGATCTGGACGGGTGCTGAAGAACTCACCCCCCACCGGGATTCAATCCCCGGACCGTCCAGTCCATAGCGAGTCACTATACACACTGAGCTACAGACAGCAGAGATTGACAGTGATATGATATCGCATGCAGTGCTAATAAGTCGCTGAAATGCGTAAACCTGGGCCGCTAGTACCTGAGCCCAGGGGCGCACCCAAGGGAGGGGAGCTGCCGGGCTACAGCCCCCCCAAACTCCCCAAAACCGAAATGTAAAAAACACAGATTTTGTAGTTATTTTGATATCAAGAGATTTACGTGATTTCCCCTTCAGCCGAAATCAACCATTGAAGTCGGCTGATGACTAGTACATTAGAATTTTGAAAAATAAATTAATAAAATTTTAAAAAAAGTCGGCTGATGACTAGTACATTAGAATTTTGAAAAATAAATTAATAAAATTTTAAAAAAAGTCGGCTGATGACTAGTACATTAGAATTTTGAAAAATAAATTAATAAAATTTTAAAAAAAGTCGGCTGATAACTAGTACATTAGAATTTTGAAAAATAAATTAATAAAATTTTAAAAAAGTCGGCTGATAACTAGTACATTAGAATTTTGAAAAATAAATTAATAAAATTTTAAAAAAAGTCGGCTGATGACTAGTACATTAGAATTTTGAAAAATAAATTAATAAAATTTTAAAAAAAGTCGGCTGATGACTAGTACATTAGAATTTTGAAAAATAAATTAATAAAATTTTAAAAAAAGTCGGCTGATAACTAGTACATTAGAATTTTGAAAAATAAATTAATAAAATTTTAAAAAAGTCGGCTGATAACTAGTACATTAGAATTTTGAAAAATAAATTAATAAAATTTTAAAAAAAGTCGGCTGATGACTAGTACATTAGAATTTTGAAAAATAAATTAATAAAATTTTAAAAAAAGTCGGCTGATGACTAGTACATTAGAATTTTGAAAAATAAATTAATAAAATTTTAAAAAAAGTCGGCTGATAACTAGTACATTAGAATTTTGAAAAATAAATTAATAAAATTTTAAAAAAAGTCGGCTGATAACTAGTACATTAGAATTTTGAAAAAATAAATTAATAATATTTTGAAAAAAGCAAGAAGGTAGGACATTGTGATTAAGTCACGGAGCATGTACTTATGTTTGTGTGTATATAAATGCAGTTGCAAACAGTCTTATGTTGTACTTACATGATTTTTATAACATAATTTTTAAAGTGAAACATAAATTATATAGGCTCACAGTCAGCCCCCCCCCCCCCAAGGAAAACTTCTGGGTGCGCACCTGCCTGAGCCTAGTTCCTTTGAGGTTCAGACGGCTATTGGACATTAACAGAAATATGCGTCAATGATGACGTGCTGATCGAGTGCTGTCAGACGTGCTGATCAAGTGCTGTCAGACGTGCTGATCAAATGCTGTCAGACGTGCTGATCAAGTGCTGTCAGACGTGCTGATCAAGTGCTGTCAGACGTGCTGATCAAGTGCTGTCAGACGTGCTGATCAAATGCTGTCAGACGTGCTGATCAAGTGCTGTCAGACGTGCTGATCAAGTGCTGTCAGACGTGCTGATCAAATGCTGTCAGACGTGCTGATCAAGTGCTGTCAGACGTGCTGATCAAGTGCTGTCAGACGTGCTGATCAAGTGCTGTCAGACGTGCTGATCAAATGCTGTCAGACGTGCTGATCAAGTGCTGTCAGACGTGCTGATCAAGTGCTGTCAGACGTGCTGATCAAGTGCTGTCAGACGTGCTGATCAAGTGCTGTCAGACGTGCTGATCAAGTGCTGTCAGACGTGCTGATCAAGTGCTGTCAGACGTGCTGATCAAGTGCTGTCAGACGTGCTGATCAAGTGCTGTCAGACGTGCTGATCAAGTGCTGTCAGACGTGCTCCAAGCAGCAGACGTGAACTTCACGTTCTGGGCCCCATAAACTTATTAATTCTGTACACAATGAGGGCACTTGCCCAGCACAGTGTTGGTCGTTATTTTGGTTGTTCTGCCTGAAGGCAGTCCAGCAGCACGCAGTCAACTTAACAAAGCTCACACTGCGTCCATCGCCTGTCTGTTTCAGCCATACCGCACAACGCCACTTGTACTGCCAGGGGCTAAGGTGAAGAAGGAAGCAGCATCCACGTCGTCGTACTTACGTCATCATCCGAACCCAAAGTTCAGAGCACCGCCATCTCACTATGATACATCAGCCGAAGTTCTTATGAAGCAGAAGGTAAACTTGTTTTGTATTTATTGGCATTACACGTGGTCCTTTGCCATGAGGGTGTTCGAGAATAGTGTGCTGAGGGGGATATTTGGGTCTAAGAGGGACGGGGTAACGGGGGAGTGGAGAAGACTACATAACGAGGAACATAATGATCTGTACTCATCACCAAATATTGTTCGAGTGATCAAATCGAGAAGAATGAGGTGGGCGGGGCATGTAGCACGTATGGGTGAGGGGAGAGGTGCATACAGGGTTTTGGTGGGGAGACCTGAGGGAAGGAGACCACTTGGAAGACCCAGGCGTAGATGGGAGGAGAATATTAAAATGGATCTTGAAGAAGTGGGATGGGGGGCATGGACTGGATTGATATGGCTCAGGATAGGGACAGGTGGCGGGCTGTTGTGAGTGCGGTAATGAACCTTTGGGTTCCATAAAACGCCGGGAATTTCTTGACTAGCTGACGACATATTAGCTTCTCAAGAAGGACTCTGCTGTATGGAGTTAGTTAGTTAGTTAGGTACACGTGGTCCTTATGTCATCTGGGCAGTTGGCTGAGTGGGAATACGATGAATGAGCCAATAGGAAGTGACAAACGATTTTTGTAGGAAAAAGTATTGACCCTGTGTTTAAACAGAGAGAGTAGCAGAAGCCTGGATAAAACTGCAAAAAAAATTAGTTTCATAATTTCTAATTTTCGTGAGGTGTCGGTAATGTGATAAAACTGTGGGGTATGAAATACGGGGGGGGGGGGGGGGCATAAAATGTACATGAGAGAAAAGAGAAATGCATACAGAATTTTGGTTGTAAACTCTAAAGAGAAGAGACAGAAGTGTAAATGGGAGCGTCATATTAAACTGTTCCATCATTTAAAAAAAGGTGTGCAGTTGTGGCCTAGCATAGGGCTCTGTTGGGCTGTTGTGAATACGGTTATGAAACTTGGCAATGGAACATAGCAGAATAATTTAAATCCCCAGTAGCTCCTATGTCTGCGTAGTTACGTGGGCTGCTACACCCATAACATTGTGATAGTTACATGAATGGCATGTTCAGCTAATGCTATACATGTTTCCTATATAGACTGATCATTCTGTACGTCTCAGTCAGAGATTCAGGGCATAATTATTCTCATCCAAGGGAGGTACTGTTATACTAACTAATTAGGTTTACATAGTATTAATTGCACAGTACAAAAATATGCATGTATTCAGAAATGTTGTGTATATAATATTTTTATTTAAATTTTACATATATGCTTTAAGAGAAATGCCGATTTTGTAAAGTAAATATTTGACTTGCATTTTGTAATAGACATTTTGTAATAGACATTTTGTAATAGACATTTCACTGACTACGGTGATTGTACCGATCTAAACAATTTCAAGTATCACAACAATTTAAATATTGCTTTAAATTTCAAGTTGACAGGATGAAGTGATAAATAGTTGGGATCGGAATTTGTCATTGGTCATAAGTCGGCACAGCTCAGTAGGTGTAGTGACTATAGTGACTGTAGTGACTATAGTGACTATAGTGACTATAGTGACTGTAGTGACTATAGTGACTGTAGTGACTATAGTGACTGTAGTGACTATAGTGACTGTAGTGACTATAGTGACTGTAGTGACTATAGTGACTGTAGTGACTATAGTGACTGTAGTGACTATAGTGACTGTAGTGACTGTAGTGACTGTAGTGACTGTAGTGACTGTAGTGACTGTAGTGACTGTAGTGACTGTAGTGACTGTAGTGACTGTAGTGACTGTAGTGACTATAGTGACTGTAGTGACTATAGTGACTGTAGTGACTATAGTGACTGTAGTGACTATAGTGACTGTAGTGACTATAGTGACTGTAGTGACTATAGTGACTGTAGTGACTGTAGTGACTGTAGTGACTATAGTGACTAGGCTGTGGGCTGGGTGATCTGGGGTTCGATTCTCGGCAGGGGCAAGAGATTTTTTTTCTCACCCAAGCTTCCAGACTGGCTGTAGGGCCCACACAGCCTCCTATTTAATGGGTACCGAAGTTCTTTCCCTGGATTAAGGAGGCCGAGACGTGACGCTAACCACTGACCTCCATCTAGTGTCGAGGTTAAGAATGAGTGGAAGTACACCTCTAACCCCGACCCGTATGCCTTCATGGCAAGGACAGGACTTCAACCTTCATTTTTAGTATCTGACATTTGTATCTGCCTCATTATGTGTGGCTCACACACACACACACACACAGCAGGATGGAGAGGAGAGAATTTACGTCTTACACTTCTAGAACTGAGAAAATATTAAAACCCACTATGGTCTTCTTGGCATCCTTTCTGCAAAAATTATGTTACATAAATATAATTTCTGTATCATTACAAGCCAAATTATTTTTATTTTAATACAACATTGCATATATAACTTGCAGTTTACATATATGTTTAATTTCATATGCACTAAATGCATAAAAGATATGCTTGTCTTAATATTCGTACATCAGTAGCCCAGTTGTCTTAATATTCGTACTTCAGTAGCCCAGTTGTCTTAATATTCGTACTTCAGTAGCCCAGTTGTCTTAATATTCGTACTTCAGTAGCTCAGTTGTCATCAACAGAGTGACTGCACTGGATCAGATGCTAAATGCAAAGCTGGTAAACCCCCTCAGATGAAGTCACGTGTGTCCAACTGAGCAGCCTGCTACTGCAGGACAGGTTAACTGCAGGTTATAATAGCAGATGTTGGGGTCTGTTGGTACAAAATACAAGAACCGGCGGGGTTTTGAAACCAATCTGTATTTTTTAAATAATAACAGAATAAAACAAAGGGCAGTCTGTGAGCTCAAGAAGCTCTTAGGAGATATAGTGAGTTTTCTGTTGAAACTATTGCGGGGATTGTTACCATGTTCTGCAGGTTGCAGACAGTGTCCTGCAGAGAGTTGCAGGTGAAAATGGAGTAGCTGGGAAGCAGGTTTGTTGATGGTGTGGTTTGCATTGGTGTTGTTTCTGTGCCTGCAGGAGACAAACTATCCACTGAACGATAGACTTATGACAGCTGTCAACAATGTGAAAAGAGAGAAGAGCTTGAGGCTCAGTAATGATATGATAGTCGTGCTGAGGGTAGAAACCCTCTTGTTAGCATTTCGTTGGCAAGTGAATGTGTCTTGAATGTACATGGAATTATCTTCAGAATCTTTCATAGTTAATAAATTCACAGCAGACATCAGCCATGTTTTACTGTCTGATACAGATTCAACTTGTAACTGTTTTCGTCATAAAGTCTCTGAAACAAGGGGCCCAATGAATCTGTACTTTACCTTCCAGTTTCACACTGGCTCTGTCTGTCAAGACCTGAGGTTTAATTATGTATTTGAATACGGGTGTGTTATTTTATCATGTATTTTTAATACAATTACTGCACAGCAATATGACTAACTTGAAAGATGTGAGATTATCACAGTGGTGTTGCTGAAGACTTACGTCTCCAGCGATGTGGTGCTGTGTTGTTGGGTGAGTATTTCTTGACATTTCAAAGTATTGTATCGCCTTCATCTTCAGGATCACGAGTCCAAGACGAGAGGACTGCTTGTCCCTGAAAACAAAGGTGATGCAGTCCTTCCAAATGTTGAGACTTGCTCACCCATTGACACAGCATCATGCCCCTGAAGATTTGAATACTTGTAACACAATTTGCTGTGCACTTTCGTTAAACATAAATATTATTAGCCACAGCTTCTTCAGAGAACAAACACATTGATGACAGCTTCAATTTAAAAACATTTTTCTGACAATGTTTTCAGTAAATGCCTAGATTTCTTTCCAGGTTCTACTTATCTTCATTCCTTGATTTTCTCTCCTAACTGGAGTGAGTGTGTGTTTGGTGTGCAAAATGTTTGTATTATTTTTCCTGAAGACATAAGGACTGGTGAATATAATGGTGGTTTTTACTTTGAAACCTATCTTGCACTTTGAGGAGACTCCATGACGAAATGTAATATCAACCACATATCTTACACTACCGTGGTTTGCTTTGCGAATGATAACAGTGCAGAATTTGAAATAATATGTAACTCTGAAAAAGCCAGGTTATTTCTGGTTATTTGAAACTAAATATTCCACATAAGTCCTCAAGATATCTACATACATATCAATAATGTTAGCCTGCTGCTATATGAAGGAAGTGGCCTACCAGCTGAAATACAAAACACTTCTTTGGAATCATGTTGATATTCTGCAGCACAAATCCTGCACTATAACTTAAACCATGATATTGACGTCCAACTGAAAGAAAAATGTACACAGTGTAAAGACATAAAATATATGTAGTAACTGAGAGAGGAACAATTTGGGTAATGCAAAATCTGAAATTGACATCCTTTACTTTACTTTAGAAATATTCTTGTTACATTAATTTAAATATGTGGGCGACATTAGGACATGAAGATCCACAGCCTTGAAAGAAAAGAAAAACAACTTAAACCAAATGAAATTTAACTAAATTAACCTAAGTAACCTATTATAACAGAACCTGTAACTGAATTTAATATGTTGGCAAGATGAAAATATGTGCAAACAAAAGTCACATACTGTAAATCCAAAACTGTGTTTTAATAACAACACATCTGCAACAGAACACTGTTCAAGCAAAAAAGTCTATGTGATGTGTTTTGTTTTGTGGGTATTTATACAGATATATTAGTACCTTCTGTCCTGCCTTAACACCACTCCACTGCTGCTACTCTTACAACAACTGATGCCTGATCTGTTTCATTTCCAACATTAACATTCACTCATCTACCTCACTTTCTTCTGTTTCAACCTTGTGCCTTTTGAATTACATCACTGTTGGTCATTATCTCACAAGCAGGACAGCCTGAAACCACAAGCTGCTGTAAACAGATTTCTTTCTGCCATAAGATGGACACAGGCTCAGCTACTGAAAGTTTTTTTTAAAAATAACAGGAAAACTTTATTATCCTTCATTCCCTTAAAACATAATTTTTTAATAGCTTATTTACAGTAGACATGAGCATATCCCACATTCTTGTTACCTCATGTAACAGAACAGTTTGACAGACAATCAGCAAACAGTGCAGTTGTGTAGCTTTTGTTGTCTGTACTATTTCTTGCACAGCTTTCAGATGTTATTGCAGTACACAGTAGCTCAATGGAAGATATTAGAAGGGACAGCATGTGTGTGAAATACAGATTTATACTTTCTGTTTGTACATTATATTCCTTTAATAGTGATGGATTTCATTCACCAAGGCACTGACAGCACCATTCTACACAGAAAAGAAAATAAACTGTGCACACACACACACACACACACACACACACACAATACATACATACATACATACGTGTCCACATACACACATTTCTCTCATGTTTGTGTGTGTGCGTGCGTATGAGTGCATGAGCATGTAAAACTGGTTTGAATTTCATTGCTCTTCCCCTTTCCTCAACACCACAGTTTGTCTGTTAGTCCCGCTAAATTCCATGACCTTGCCCAAGCATCACTGCACTACAGGGTGTGACTGGTATAGATTATTTTTTGACTTCCTGAAGAATTAGTATTTGGAAACAAAAAAATGTTTCTTAAAAAAAAATCCAGTATTACAAGAAAACTGACTGTAAGACTATTTCATTGACTATACAAAATAAATAATTGTTCATGTTACATTTCATCTATCAGAAATATGTTGATACCCTTTAAAGAAATGTTTTGATTTTAAGAAAGTAATTTATATTTCAGGTAGTGCACAAGCAGTTCAATTCACCAATTGGGCTATATTCTGATCAAAACATCACCGAGACAATTCATTCACAAACAGGGATTACACCGTAAGTTTACAGCAAGTTTCATACACATTACTATAATGACAATAAGGGATTTTGAAGTATGTATTTCATCCTCTAGAAACTGCCAGTGAATATTTTTAATACATTCAATTTTGGTTTGCAAAACCCTAGGAACAATGCAAGAGTAGGAACTTCAACGCTGAATCGACCAAATCAAAGCAAAGTGAGGCAAGTAGAAAATGTAGCAAATTACAGAATATATAATCTCTTTCTACTCACTGCCTTCTTACATAAAGCTCGGTGTTGTGGGGTACAGCACGGCAATAGTTCAGTGTAACAGTATTTCTAAATTTACTATTATAAAAGGAGGTTGCTGCAGGTGGGCCAAGATACTGCTGAAATTACGTGCATGTTAGTCTGTGCCCATTTTGAAACCGATACCTAAAATTGCCACATTGAGTTAATTCAGTTGATTTATCTATGTGAAAATTTTATTTCTAGTGTTTATTTCTTTTTGTGTGTACATGGAAGACATGGATGTCTGCTTGACAGCCATAAATAATTTTCCTACTTTTTTTTTTCTGAATTCAGAATTTCCATGTATTGAGATAAGCAAAATACAGTGTAATATAAAAGTGATAAAAGCAGGCATGACTGGTGTAAGTTACATAATATAGTATGTAATAAAACATGAAGTATGCTACTTACATGTACATCGTGGACTAGTGGTTAGCGTGCTCGCCACTGGACCCAAGGTTCGCGGGTTCGATCCCGACCGAGGTCGATGGATTTTTAAGGGTGATAAAAATCCGGAGCACCACTTCCTTCGGAGGGGAAGTAAAGCCGTCGGTCCCATGTCGTAGATTTACGGCATGTAAAAGAACCTTACGGGCATGAATAAAAATGTTGCGTAAGCCAAATTGCCTCCATTTCTCACCCAAGTCTCCTGACTGTCTCTGGCGGGCACATCAGGATCGATAGAAACAGTAGCGCGGCCAGTTGACCAGTCACCAACTGCCACAAATGCGCACGACTTAGTAACCTCGAAAAGAGGAGGCAAGAGGAGGCCCGGGCCCATATAGGGCTGTTGAGCCATGGTTATTATATATTATTATTATTTGACAGTTTTACATAGCATAATTTATGTTTCATTGCATACTACATCGCGATATGGCTTGCCTGAAATCTGGTATTGCATATTAATTGCATATATCAGTTTCATATTCCTGGCTTTAAAATATATTAAAGCTTCCAAACAAGACTCATTTTTACGGGATGGTCCAATTAACAAAGTAACTTCCTTTTATGATATGTTTTATTTTGTGAGTGAGTCGGTGCTTCATGCGATTAATAAGAATAAACTGCCCCCTGCATTATGCATGGCGTCAGGCTGCATATTTTTAATATTATTTAAATTCAGTATGTTTAGAAAATAAGGTTATAGTCTTGTGTTAATAAAACTGCTTGTAAGGTAACTTATTTTAAGACGACTTACTTAACATGCACAAAAAACGTCAGCTGCTGAAGTCTGTGTTTGTGAGCATTGACAACTAATTTACTTTCTTGCACGGCATACATGACACAGTAACTGCACCTTGCACAGTGTTGTTAACATGGTATGTACTGCATCGTCTAACGATACTGCAACAGACAGTGATTCTGTACTGTACATTGCTGAACATTTGATATTATGCTACGAGTGTGAGATTCTGGTTTATGTATTCACTGCATCATATATCAATATTCAATGCTGAATTCACTGGAGAGCTGAAGAATTTGTTTGCTGTTTTTGTTGTCATTAAGCAATGTGCTTGATGCTGAATCATTACCAGTTCTCAAGCCGACAATGGCTCAAATTAAAACTAAACTGTAAAAACAAAAATTAAAATTAACTGTACCCCAATTATGACAGCAGACTGCATCTGTGATTATCGTGGCAGGATCCAGTCAACTGAATTCAGGTGGTAACCTGTTTTGATACTAAGCACAGGTTACTAGAGCCTCATGTGTCGGCACAGAATACACTATGAGATGATCAGACGTGAGGGTATACGTCCTGGCAAAATAAAAATTCAGTGCTCATTGAGTCTTTCATATTTTCTTTAACACTGAGAATTAATTTTCTTTATTTTCATACAATAAGATATTAAGCCCATATAAATTTTAATTATGAAAATGCCTGTGACAATTACTGTATTTAAAGTATGTTATTATATTGATGAAATAAACTGTTGCATAACATGCAGTGAAACCCCAAGTTAATGATTTAGGTCTAACTAACTACTGGTTAGGTTAACTAACTACTGGTTAGGTTAACTATCTACTGGTTAGGTTAACTAACTACTGGTTAGGTTAACTAACTACTGGTTAGGTTAACTAACCCAGTGACACAGTGTCACATACCAAATTACTTGTAATCCTCAAAAATATTGCTGTGAGAACCTCAAATCTTGCACAACCCATAAAGTAGCTTGTAGCTTACTGACATCTTACCTTACTGGAAAGATGCAATGTTAAAGACAATGAAGCATTGTCAGTGTATGTCTTGATACGTGGCAATACAACGATCATCTTTGTTCTTATGGCATTTATACAGTTACCTATGAAGATGCTGCTTGAAAACACATATAATTTAAAACTTAATTATGAAGGGCATTATCTCTCTGAATTTACTTGGTACAGCCCAGCATGCGTGTTACTTTACTGTGAATTATTTCAAAGCAACTAACTGCATCCATCATTAAAATATTCATAGTAAAAAGTCTGTATGTTATCTGAGAACTATCACTTGTAAATTTTCTACCACTTCTTCACTGTGTGTGGGCAGTTGTTTGAATGGGCTGCACTTATTCAATAAACATGCTGACATGAAGTGGTTACCAATAGTTGCCAGATAAAATAATGACCGTATAGTATCTACAGGTACATGAAAATTACATCAGTTAAGGCATTTAATTTTAAAGGGGATTACTAAATACTATGCTGTATGCTTAACATAAGAGTAAAACAATCACAGTGTGAGATGACAGTTAACAGTCACCTAGCACTGACATTAGGAATGTGTCACATTGTTATATTCTTAATAAGCACTATTATAGCCAGTGCTTAGGCACCTGCTTATGTGCAAAACGAAACTGCTCAACATGAAACTGCCTTCATTTTGCTAAAGATTGTTACAATAATACTAGAGTCGAAGAGGTTTATACTTAATTTACAAAAGTGTTAATAATTTAAATAAAATATGTCTTGAGGATGCTGTTCTGCTGGGGTATGACACTGCATCATGGGGTAATGAAACATCAGGATCCAGTTACCCCGTGATGCAGTGTCCTATCCCTGCAGAATCCTCTGCTATGCTGCTGTGAGAAACTCAAAACTCACACAATATATCTTTCAGAGCAAAAAATATTTTTCTTCTGGAAAATCTTTGGTATTTGCTAATAATTTCTTCTAAAATGAAGCTCGCTTAAATAAACACAATTTCTGATTAGTTCAAACCCAAATGAAACGTAAAGTGGCGGAATTCCATGCCGTTTTCAAAGACAGTATTCATAAATGTGAAGTGAATACTGGGGCAGAATTGGTTATGTTTATTATATTAAGGTATTACATTAAAATTGTGATGAAATTATTTATGGTTATTGTATATAAGATATTTCACTTTTGACTGAAACACATACATAAAGAGACAATAGATTTTATATTAAGTAGAACATTTTCTGCATTTCTAATGGTAGTATTTTCATTGATCTTTCTTTCCTGAAACAAAAAATGCAAATACAACAACAACAACAACAACAACAACAACAACAACCACAACAACAACCACAACAACGTCATACTCAACAATATTAATTATGATTTATGGCATGCAAATTTCACTGTTCTAACAATCTAATAATTTTATTTACATCATAAAACTAAATATATTTTCACATGATTATTCGTTACAAACTGACTTGTTCATTATCAAATTTTCCACAATCTGTAACATTAAACTGTTTCTCTAAAAATTGTCACAATCAATTTTATAACAACAAACTAATAATTAATTAATACCGCTGAATGTAAGCTCCCTTGTAATTCAAATTCTTACTGAATTGTTTTTTACATTAATAATACGACTGTTACACGCACAAACTGTACTGTCTTGTTCACTACTTCCTACATCCTGACATCACCCAACTTACATTAACACCTTATGCCATTAAACTATACAACACACAGCTTGAGGAAGACACTTAGCTATGACCCGGCCAAATCTGAGACCTTCAAAGCCCTCCAGGAAGCAGAACTCGGTGACACAGTCCACGAAGTGACGGCTCCAGCTCAAACTCGGGTATTTTCACCAAGTGCACAATACAAGGTAACATAATTGTCACCATCTTAAGCATGTGATGAATGAAGGAAGGTGGTAAGATTCCAGAAGACAGAGGAGAGTTTGTCAAAGGCAAGGTTGTGCTGTCAAGGTGGCAGTAAATGGATCACCTCCAAGTAACATGTATCTACTTAACATTCCCTGCAAAATGTTCCTCCCTTCTTGGTTGAAAACTTGACATCAATATTTGAAGGCAGAGAATCCTAGAAAATGATAGTTGACAGTTGGACAATCAGTGACACAGTCAGTGACACTCTGGGAATACATTTTTTTGAAGTTAATGAATAGACACTTGTGCTGCAGACACTAAGAGTTCTAGTGAGTGTGCTTGCAAGCAGAAAAAAAATTGGAAGTTCTAAATTCATTCACAGGTGGAGCATCTGAGTGCATAAATGGATGTATAGTGTTTGCAGCTCCAAGCTTGTAAGGGGCTTCAGTGTCCCTAAATTGACAACAGATTTCTGCATTATTCATTGCAGTATTCAGCGTGCACCAATATGTTGGTTGGACATAGTGTCTCCATCCTTACAAGACTGAAGATGGGAGCACATTTTCTCCCACCAGTTGGTAATCTCCTACTAGAATGTACAGAATCACAATCTGGAAGCTTACCACCTTCTGCATTTTCACCATCATGAGTACTTCGAATCACATGTTTGCCAAGTGAACTGAATGTTTCAGCATCCAATAAATGAGGCTGTATTTATGATATTCAGCATACAGTAAATGGGGCTGTATTTATGATATTCAGCATACAGTAAATGAGGCTGTATTTATGATATTCAGCATACAGTAAATGAGGCTGTATTTATGATATTCAGCATACAGTAAATGAGGCTGTATTTATGATATTCAGCATACAGTAAATGAGGCTGTATTTATGATATTCAGCATACAGTAAATGAGGCTGTATTTATGATATTCAGCATACAGTAAATGGGGCTGTATTTATGCTATTCAGCATACACCCATCAGTATTATTTGTAAAAGGGCAGAGAATATAACATTCATTTCCCATACTGTAAAATACTGATACATTTCTTGAGTTACGTCCTGCAACACTCTGTAAATTGGCTGCAACAAATTAGTGCAAATTTTCTGAAGACTAAAAATTCAGTGTGAAACATTACTGATAACAGGGCCTTAGTCAATAAAGCATTTTGAATTATGAATTTTTTCTTTCTTTCAGAGAGCACCTGGTCCACAGCCATACCAACATGTAAGTAATACATGCACTTGTTCACGTTTTCAGATTCACATTTCTTTGTCGTGTAATATAACACCAGACTGTCTGCCAACATCAGACTCTCACAAGATTTCAGTTTAGTGAATAAAGAAACTATTACACATAAAGTTTTAATGTTCCAGCACTTCTAAGAGGTAACTACAACATCACAAATTTCATACCAAACCTTGCAGATGATTACTTCATTCTGAGAAAGTTGTTCCAAAGCATAGAGGAGGCTTAAAATGTTTCTGTTAAATTTACAATAGGCAAGATGAGAGACTGAAAATGATTACAGAAATTTAGGAAAGGAAATCCCACCTGTTAATCGACAGGTTATGCAAAGTGTCAGATTGTATTAAGGTACACACTGGACTTAACTGGCAAACAATTCAGAATTACTGTCACATTACATTTATGAAAAATTTCATGTTACATGTAAAGAAAAAATGTCATTACAGGTCAAAATTAAGTCATAAATAAAATGTACAATACACCTACATATAATGTAGAAAAAATAAAAGCATACTTTCAAAACGAACATACAAAAACCCTTTCTGGATTACACAGATTTGGAGAATATAACAGCAAAGAATTACATTACAAGCCTTACAGTTCAAGTTAACATAACTAACGTCTCTGTGTAAATGTTTGACTTCTATTCATTCATGTTGACTTTACATCATGTTCAATTTACATAGCATAAGAGATTCAGGCATGTTTTAAGTTCTTGGTTCATACAGTTCAGTGATTTAGTGATAAATCATTCCTCACTTTAATTAATTAATTCATTCATTCATTTTCCCGTAAATCCTGCCGGGAGTACAAACTCGTGTGGATGTGGAAATCGTCCTAGTTTACAATAAAGCTAAAACAAGTACAGCTTAACATACAGCAAAATAACATATAATATAGAATACAATTCCAATGGACAAGTGCATATTAAGTGTCATAAATTTAATCACCATCTGTATGAATCAATGGCAAACCTTATATAATTCTACACCTTGCAATTAGCTTTAAATGAGTGGTTAAGTGACAGCACTGCAGTACGTTCTGAGACATGCATCTGGTAGCATGACCATGTGAAGAGAATTGTGTACATAGGAAGACAAATACAGTAAATAAAGACAAGAAGAAAGAACATGTGAATCATGTTCATAGAGTGACAAGAGAATGACCAAGGACTGACACTGTAGTGCTGTCAGCAAGTAAGAAATAGTCAATAACCTGCTTAGGACAACGTACAAATGACATGAACTTCCATCCATGATAACTCGTATTATGACTCTACCATTTCTTGATAAAAATTAGATGTGTCTGGCTGTCAGCAACAACATGATGATAATTTTACAACCTTTAAATTAGTATTTGCACATAAAGTAGACACATTTACACACAGATAAGCAAGCAATGATGCATTGTAATAGGCGCTGTTATGAAACATGATGACACATGTTTTAAAAGTCTTCAAGATAGATTATGGATACTCTGATGATTGTCAGACATCACAGAAGATAAGATTCTAAATGCAATTTGAGTACAAGTTAGACCCTGGCAGTATTATGAATTTTGATAAAAGTGAATTTGATGATGTTTAAGTTTTCATTACCAACTACTGCACAATAACTGTATACACTCCTACATGTTTCGGCTGACTATCTCCGCCATCATCAAGGAGTCATCCTCTCTAGAGACACGCAGCGTACCACGTGTCACTGAATGGTAAAATGCACATTTATCACAGCTGTAGTCATTGATTGTCAGACAAAACATGTAGGAGTGTATAAAGTTATTGTGCAACAGTTGGTAATAAAAACTTATATATGTAAAGCACAAAACATGTATGATATTAAGTATATGAATTTGATGAATATATAAAGGTGATGATGTCACTATGAAACACTAAAAATAAGATAGAGTGGAGTGTGCAAGAGTGTGAAATATTGAAAAGCGAAACATAAATATTCACGAGATGAGATTCACGTGCAATTAAAAAGAAATGCGAACAGAGAAATATATTAGACAACCACCAAAACTCAACTTTTACATCGGCTTAATAAACATTCATTTTTGGAAGATATTTTTACGATTTCTGGCCATGCTGCCAAGTCTTCTCCCCTTGCAAGTGCAAAAAAAATACAACATATATTTCTACTAGTTAATACAGATTCAATTGCCTAAATTATTTCCTACAAGTAATATTAAGGTTATGTCATAAAATATCTTGCAACTTATCATATTACAATCAACAGTTCAAACACCTGTATATTTTTCTATACCAGCAATTTGCACTCTGCATTCTGTACATATTTGAATATGTAAACAAATAAAATTTTTCCTCATATTAGAACCATGCACTGCACTTACTGCTCATCATATTCTTACTGTGAATTTAACTGTAATATTACATGCCGCATGTGGTCATACTGACACACCTTTTTATTCTAATCCAGATAAATGATCAAGAATTATATGCATAAATATATATATATATATATATATATATATATATATATATGAGAAATTCATATGGAATAGGCAATAACTTCAGAGTAAAAATTACAAATTTCTGAAAACATAATCTGTAATTATATTTCATATTCTTTTGCATTTCAGAAAGTGCCAGCTGGACCCATTTATAATGTAAGTATTCCAATTGATATTTTGTATTCAGTCTAAACCCACATTTTTTTTAAATGTGAGATTCAATTTTATTTGTTCTTGCTGATGTACCATATAAGCAGGTTATGGGGTTCATGTATATTCTGAGGGATGTTTCAAACAACTGACATACATGGTGCACCAGAACAAAAGAGTGTAACTTGTGCAGAAAGAAATGTATACTCAAATTCTAAGGATTATATCATAATGGGTTTAAATTTTAATGACTGACTAAACTGATTTTATATCAGTTTGACTCTTTCATATTTACTTTGCAAATAGGAACAATGTTTTTGGATTTAATTATATATGTTTTATTTTAACCTTCAAATGACAGAGTTAAATCCCAAATTTACCTTGTGCTGGCCGTTGTTTTTCTTTCTTAGCATGGACACTTAAATGCCCACACAGAGAGCAGCATGTGGCATACTACGCCATTCTTCACTTTTTAGATACCGGCATTTCATTTCGTTTAATTTATTTCACATTCCAGAAATTCAGAACAGGTAACATAACCTTTGGATATAGAACACGTCAAAATGCAATAATAAAACATAATATAGGCAATACACATCATGAATATACAGTACATAATAATCATACATGCAAAATATAATTCACAAGAGAATAATTGAATGTATTATATTAGAGAATATAAAAGATATATAAAGTGTTTATTTTAGTGACTTAATTAATTGATAGAGCAAATTATAAGATAAATAAACAATATATATCAATAGAAATGTAAAAATCAGTATCAACTGATTCATGTTAAGGAGTTCAATTGTATGCAGTTCTAATAAAATGATAATTCACAGGAGATTTACTCTTTATAATAATTAAAATACTCCTCAAATGAATAAAATAAGTCTAAGAAAAAAAAAATTTAAAGCTGATTTAAATTGTTTCGTACTATGGGATAAAGTCTTTATATGATTATGAAGACAATTGAAAACTTTGATACCAAAATAGTAAGTTCCTTTTTGATATGATGTTAAAAGAGATGATGGTTACTGAAAATTGGATTTGTTTGTAGTGTTTATATTATGTATCTCAGAATTCACTGTGAATTGATTTTTATTAGTAATTGTAAAAGTATAAGGGAAAGTATATATTGTGAGTAAAGGTAAAAATTTTAGGCTTTTAAAATATTTTCTACAAGAGTGTCTAGTTCTAGTGCCCATAATGATTTTGACAACCCTTTTGTAATTTAAAAACATTATTACTGTATGAGGAATTTCCCCAAAATATTATCCCACAAGTCATGACGGAGTGAAAATAGGCATGATATATCATCTTCAAAGTTTCCTGAGACATAAATGGTCTATCAGTTCTGATTGCAAAACAGGCTGCACTTAATTTCGGAACAATTGTGTCTACATGATTTTTCCATGAGAGTGTATTATCGATTTGAATTCCAAGAAACTTCATATTAGAGATTTTAGATATTATTTTGTTATCATATGTGATATGCAATTCAGTAAGATAACTATTGTTAGTTTAAATTTGCATAAAATAAAGTTTATCAATATTTAAAGTTAATAGATTTGCCTTAAAACCGTTCATTTATATCATTAAATACCTTAAAAAGTAACAATTATACTGGTGTCATCTGCAAAAAGAACTATTTTGGAATTACTATTTGTACTTTGTGGGAAGACATTAATGTAAAGCAAAAAAGTGAAGGACCAAGTATTGATCCCTGAGGGACACCATGCTGTATTTTCCCCCAGTTAGAATAAGCATTATTATTGTTATTATTATTATTATTATTATTATTATTATTATTATCATCATCATCATCATCATCCTTTAGGATCACTCTTTGGTGTCTATCTCTCGACGTAGGATTTAATTAACGAATAAGCCTTCCCTATTATTCCATATGGTTGCATAGGATGATAAAGTTTACAAAGTCACAATTTTGTGAGTTTGCTTTCAAGCCGTAGTTATGTTTTCCCACCAATAAACCGTGGTACAGTACTTTTGCTTGCACACACATATTCAGCCCTTGCAGTTCTACAGGTACTGCCCATGTACATACTTGTATTCCTTGCATGCAAATACGCACAACTGTACATATCAACAAGGCTTGATGCCTCCATGTCGTATCACACTATTGCTCACCTGCGGACTTTGAGGTCTCTTTCAAATGTGTATTGCATCCACACTTGTGTATCATGTTGTGCTTCTCTGGGGCCCTCAATGGTCTCTTGTATATTTATGTGTTTTACATTATTTTCTTGTATATTTATGCTTTATATTGTACTTTTCTGACACATTCTATATCCAGTGGTTTTGTAACCCTTTGGATTTGTAGAATGAAATACAATACAATACAGTATAATACATATGATATAACGATCTGAACATTATTTATTATTAGTACTGTAAAATGTTTAACAAGGAGGAATTGCATTTTCATCATTTACACAAAAAATGCTTCAATGTGTCATCTGTAACTTCTTGCTTTCAGACAAATTCAGTTGGCAATACCGAAGAATATATTCACCAAAGTGGAAGTTTCAAACGCTTAATGAACCAAGTCCTGGGTGAATCTGAGTACTAAAGGACACACTGCAAAATCAGCCACTGCATACTACGCAAATGAATGTACGATTCTTTCGTAAATATAAAACAAGTCTTAAAAACTTGCCATAAAGGAATTTTAAATATGGTGTGCAATTGCGAAAATGTCTGTATGATTATCTTCATACCAATGTGTTCACAATATAAATGAAATTATTTTATTTTATTCACAGTAGGTTAGGTACATAATCTGTGTCCTTTCTCTTACCACTGTATCTCTAGTTATTGTCCTGTCCGCATAGTGCTGTTGCCTCTGCCTCACTGACATGAAACAAGGAGTGAAGCCATTGAGATTTAACAATTCACGTTATTTCTACAATGATAAATTCACTGAGTGTAATATCTAGTCAATAAAAGTCTTCTAAGCAAATCGTAAATATATTGACTGTGTATGCTGATTATTAAAACCATCAGAAAAACTAAATGTGTGTTTCAGTTATTGTGTGTGTTTTGAAACTATGAAGTATTTAAGAATGAATATTATATGTGCTTTCTTTCTTAAAGCAGAAGAGTGCAAAAATTGTGTTTATATTAATTAACCACCTTCATTTGTATGAATGATTATTTTGATTTGTAAAATAGCTGTTTTGTGCATGTGCAAGCAGGGAAAACTGTAAAATAATTTAGAATGGAGTGTTATTTTGCATTTCCAAATTGCAGCAATGTAAAATTGTCTGCTATAGCAAATAATTAACTTGTTGTCTTTAATAAAGATATATCTTGTTTTCTTATCAAAGAGGATCTGAATTTCCACTAAAACATCGCCCAAATATATGTATATGCAGCTATAATAATTCTTGTCTTCAAATTATTAGTAGAATGCTGTAAGTTGTGAGTTATGTAACCTTCTTCCCCTAGGTGGCAAACTTAAAAACACAAGTAATAATAATTATTATTATTTTTATTGTTTGCTTATTTGCTTTTGTCATTTATCAGTTGCCACACAGTGGAATGCTCAAATACTATTTTAGGTTGTAGTCACATTCATGAAAGTCCCAAGATTTGTTTTATCAGTATTTGTTGAGGTTCCACTGATTAAGTTAAATTATTTTAATTGTTTGTGGATTAACATGACATGTGCCTTTGAATTTTGTGCCTAAAATCTGTTGAATCTTCACCACTTTTAATGCTATTCTCTGTAAGAAACAATAATAATGGAATGAGTTCAAATATGTACCATCAATAACCATACAAATTTTTCATTTAATTATCCATAATTGTCGGCAACTGTTGACATTTGTCAGCACATAAATAATCAATGAATTTGCACGTTGGGGCTGTAAATCATATAATTTACTGAGGACTGGAACGTTTTGGTAAGTTCACAGCTCCGTTCGAGACGGACTTTGGGTTTGATGTTCTGAGTTTGTGCTAGTGACAGCGCTCCGTTCTTTCGGCGTCTGTGCTGAAGGAATTCCTGCTCATACTAGTTCTGTGCAGCGAGGTTTTTCCATTCGAAATGGACTTCGGTTACATGTTTCAGTTAGCGCTTGTAACACAGCAGTGTTCCTTCGCCTTGTGTGTGTGTGTGCACGCACATCTGTGCTGAAGGAATTGTTTCTCATATGAAATCTCTACTTATTCTTCACTGCAATGTGGCGTTTCAGTACGCCACGCAGACGCCGGGGGCCACATGACTTATACGTGGTCGTCAGTGGCAAGCACCTTCACCCGGCCTGTAGAATTAGCACAGATTAACCTTGTATCGCCATACTGTTGCACATTCTACAGAAGTTCCATCATTTATATTGTTGTTTTCTGTAGATACTCCACACACCACGATATCCAAGGTATGACTCCTTCCTTCCACATCCGTTCCAATTCATTGTTCACTATTAATTCTGTCATTCAACACTACATAGTCCTACATGCTGGCAGCGTGATTAAATAAGTAATAAGTCAAATATGTAACAATCTTCTTGCACCATAAATATACGTAGTAGATTTGTTGACTCTTATCCCTGGTTTTAAAAACCAGCGTAGCTCAGTCGGTATAATGGCTTGGCTATGGTCTAGACGACCATGCAATTGTGGTTTAACTCCTGGCAAGGGCAAGAGATATTTCTTCTCCCCAAAACGTCCAGACTGCCCTGGGATGCACTCAGCCTCCTATTCAGTAGACACCCGGTTTTTTTTTTTCGCCTACAGTAAAACGGCCGAAGTGTGAAGCTGGCCACTCAATTCCGTCTACTGCCGAGGTTAAGATGGCGTGGAGGTATGTCTCCACTTCACCATACACCTCCATGGCGTACACAAGAACAACTTTACCTTACAGTATGTGTTCTCTTAGATATTCGAATTTCGTATCATTCTACAGGTTGCACCAATTAATTTCGACCTTTCGGTTCGATTGCGGAGATCGATTGCTCCCAGCGTTAATTAGCACGGATGAGAGCTGTATTTGACATAGTTGGCTGCTTGCGTTAGAACAAATTTGAATTTCTAGGTTATGAACAGTATGAAATGTGCTGCTTTTGTAAGGTACGTAACACACTTAAACAGTAGAGGTTATTTGGTTCTTTTGTACGTGTAGTCTCTATTTTTCGTCGTGTAGGATATTGTGCTGTAGTACCTAATTGTTGACGGAAACTGAAGTCATCGCAGTTCTTCCACCAGTTCGAAGAATCGTGGAAGAATGTAGGTAACTGGTAAATAATGATACCGCATCAACTGAACTTAGTCAAACGAATGCTGATGGTTCACATTATAAAATTATCGATTGTGAGGTTGCCCATGTTTTAAAACTTTAGTTTTGCTATAATATTATGTATGTCGGGTTTAGTATTGCAGTATTTATTTTGTGTGTTTTTTTCATTTTCAGCCGTAAGTTTTTTATGAGTGTAGACATGGTATACTATGCGCGATATGAAGTTTTCACGACTGCAGCTGTGAAAATTACTGCCGTCTGTGGTGTAACGCAGTGTAGTCTGTTTGGAGTGGGCGGGCGCATCCTAATCGCGTGTAAATGTCTGCCGGTCTACGCGGCTTTACAACCCAAAAGACAACAATCTTTATGTAATTAATACCCTTTACCACAGTTCGTTAATGCAATGTGCTTTGTGGATCAATAGAGAAATTGGCTTGGTTATGTATTTGGTGGGAGTTCCATGATTTGATTTGTGAATCTTTCCATTCCTGTTATGTTTACTGTTGGAAAAAGTTGTTACAAGCAGCCAGTAGATACAAAAATAATAGAAAAAGAACCTACTTCATTTTCTGTTATGCTGAGCTCTGTTGCTGGTGAAAGTGGGGGTATTGCCTGTACACATTTTCGATGGTGTCCACTTTCGTTCGACAGTTCAATTTCCATAAAACTGTTAATACTTTACACACCGCTGTATTTAAAATCGTTGTACACATTTTGCACCACATACTTTCGTACAGTCAAGTTCAAGTAAAACTGGAAGAGCATAGTGCATTTTATCGAGGCCTGTCTTGTAAAATACTGTTGTTTTAAACCATCTCATTAAAGAGTATTATAATCAAAGTAAAAACTACTATTTATGTTGTAAATAATTTTAGAGATGTCCACAACCTGGAAATGTTTTACAGTTTTAAAAATTTAGAAGGTAATAGGTAAGATATGTCATACTTAAAAATTTATAAAAATAATTTTAAAAATGTGTATGTAAAACAACTGCATGGAACGTGTCTATTATTAAGAATGGGTTTATTTTTATTTCCATAATAGCTACATTTCATGTAACAAAGTAGGAAAATAAAACAAAACTTTCCTGCAGTTAATTAAAGCATTTACTCTTGTGCTTTTTCCAGAGTACTGCAAGTTAATGAAAATCAGATATTTCTGAGGCTGGGTAGGTTCAGGTATGTGAAATAGTTCCTTTCAATAAAAATGTGATTTGTATTGTAAATATCTTATATGTAAGTTTTTTATTTCCAGCTATGAAACATGTTTTGTAGGTTGGAGGAACCTACTGAAGGTACAAGTGCTTGTACATCTTCTATCCTACTTAGACGTATATATTTTTATCTTTGCGTTTTTCTCCTGTTATAATTTAAATTTTTTTAAAGTAAGATGATATTTGTTATTGAAGTAATTGTAGTTGGATAGTAAGGGAATAACTTAATATCTACTGCATAATCACTTTTTCAGTTATCCTACAAATGATGCTGCTTTTGAAAGTTCAGATCTGAATTTTGTGGCTACAAATTTAAGTTTGAATGTCTTCTTTGAATGCGTGAGAATTGCTTCTTTTGTATTCTCGAGGAATTCTTTCAATATTCTTTGTCAGTTGACTAGCCCTTCCTTGGTCACTACATGTTCAGTGCTTCAGTTTCCTCGTTAAATTACATATCAGAAAACAGAATTCTTCAAGTTGAATCTCACTTTTAATTATCATTTAGGAAGCATTAATTTCGACTAATAATACCAATATGTATGCACTTACGTATACTGATGTGTCTTTATTGTTCATTTTTTCAGCTGAAATCTCATGCATATTTAACAGTAGTTCTTTTTACCACTTCTGTAGAATGCAAATACCGACTTTGATGGGAAATTGCTTACATACATACATACAGGGTGTTCAGTGCGTTGGCACCTTGTAATAATGCACAAAGTTAAACACGTTTTGTGTGGGTATTTTCTTGATAATTCAAGAGGGAAGGAGGGCATCTGTGATGAAACATTAAATATGAGTGTAGTATATCTGCAGAGTTTTCTTGTTGAACACCCCTCATGAAATTTTAAGGATTTTTTACACTGTAATGTCGAAGTCAGTTACTTATGACAGTTTCAATCTGTATTTCACCCTCACAGTTTTGTTGTTCAGAAGGAGTTATGCTCAAGTATTTGTATTCTTCTGCAAAACAGTATCAAAAGAGGGACCTACATGGTCACAAGCTGATGCTTGCTTACCTGTGCCTAATTAATTTCTGATCCTCTGAACAGATTTCTTTTGCAGATCATCCACATGCCTGAAACAGGAACGGCATCAGCATGGAAGGTCAACTGTAGATGTACATGACATTAGACGCTTTAATGAACTGGCCAGCAGATGGTGGGATGAAAGGGGAGAAATGAAGCCTCTTCATGCATTAAACAAATTGAGGTGACGCCAAGTTTTATGGACATGGCACATTTTGTGCTTGAACATTTTCCCATCCTTATTTCTGACTTTCGTTCTGCACCATACAGATTTGTGACAAAAATTAAAAAGTGTGTTTTGGCTTGGAAGTGTATAAACTCATATCACGTGACTAACGTAATAAGTAGGTAGGTCATACTAGGAACAAAGAATTATTGAGTGTAGAATTTTTTTGTAATGTAATAAATTACATTAGTCATTTCCCTCACATCTTTTAAAAGAAACTGAGTTATGGGTCTTTTTACCTGTTCTGCTGTTCTGCATCTATATGTCAGGAATTGTGTCTGCATTTTTAAAGTAATAGCCTGTTTGTGTGAAGAAGAATGCTTGCATAACATTTTGAACATATAAAGCCTCTTAATTTATTTTATTTCAATAATATATAATTCATAAAGCCCCTGTTCTTGTTGTATATTGACAAGTCTTGTATGTGATGTTGTGTTTAATGTGTGTGCTAGCCATGGCTGTTAAAAGTTTTTTTTTTTTAATTATAATATTAAACTCCAAATTTCTTAATTTCCTTCTTTAAAGTTTTAACTACTGTATCTTATGATATTGATAATGAAAGTAACCATACCCTGACTCAAAAGTTGGCACTTCTGTGTGTACAGTACAGTCAGTCCTAGAATTTTATCTAGCTTCACATGGTTTATGGATTTAAATTGTAATCGTGAACATCATACGGTAAGCTTTGTTTCCTACAGGGTGCCTCTTATCCGAGATGGCCTTCTCAATGTTGGCCAGATTGATGTAACACAATGGCAGAGTCCTCAGCCTCTGCATGGGATGAAGATTTTGGAAGTTGGGTGTGGTGGAGGTATACTGACTGAAGTACGTTTTCATTTGAAGGAACTGAAATGTTACTTTATACAGGTCCCATAGTCTACAGTCACTTGTTTAGTGTGCAGGTTTTTTTATTTGCTGATTTTCAAGTATAAAGCTTTGATGTTACATTTGTGTTCAGTGTAGCGCAGTGTAGTGTTCAGTAATGTATAACATTTCATAAACTGCAGCATTCATATATTACATTCTGTCTAGTGTAGCAGATGCCAGAAGTTTCTGCTGTGACACAGGACCAGTTCATGTCATCTCATAGACAGCTGTACAGTTGCTCAAGGATGATTCACACATTGCCAGTTAGTCTTGCTGCTCTCTCATATGATGATGTCAATAACTCACAAATGTGTAACAGAAGCAGTATTTCTGTGCCCTTTTCTACCCGCTGTATGGTAAATTGTGACTGGGAGTAGGTCCAGATTGTAGTGTTGTCATGTTGTGGCAAGGAGGGGACATAACCGTTTTAATAATACGTGTCTAAATGACCTGCTGTGGCCAGTGGCTGAACGTGATGTCATGAAGGAGCAGCATGCGCAGACCGTGCCTGGTCAATAAAGTCTGCCCCCTTCACTGCCAGGCTGGATCTGTGCCTTTAAAAGCATCTTACAGCAGAAACATTTGGAAACAGATGTAACTAGTTATCTTCATATGGTGTTTAATTAACTGTAGAATCAAATTAAATTGTCAATGTTGCAGCCACTTGCAAGAATTGGTGCCAAAGTCACAGGCATAGATGCCAGCCAAAGTATGATTGATACAGCAACCTCACATGCTTGTGAAGATCCTAGTGTATCAAATTCCATTACATACATATGTGCAGCAATAGAGGAACATGCGAATGAGCACAGTGAATTTTATGACATAGTTGTTGCATCAGAAGTACTAGAACATGTTGTTCATAAGGATTTGTTTCTCGATGCATGTGTATCGTCACTGAAGGTAAGAAGATGTTGTTGTTGTCGTTGTTGTTGTCATTGTCTTTTGTTGTTGTTTTTTGGGGAAGGGGGGGGGGGAGAGAGGACACAACAAAAGTTGCAGAAGTGCACCTC
Source organism: Reticulitermes speratus (assembly GCA_021186555.1). Classification (NCBI taxonomy): domain Eukaryota; kingdom Metazoa; phylum Arthropoda; class Insecta; order Blattodea; family Rhinotermitidae; genus Reticulitermes; species Reticulitermes speratus. The sequence continues at coordinate 2,267,603 of JAJKFL010000042.1, forward strand.
TTCGCTTCATTACGTGTGCATGTAATAAGTTGAGAACTGCATAATCAATTTTCATGAAATTTGATATTGGCGATTTTCAGCAAAATTTGCCGTGTTTTAGTTTTTTGTTAAAACTGAAAAAGAATAGTGGACATTTAGGTGAAAACCCACCTGTGTTTCTGTGCATGTTTTGAGCATAACTCCGTTTTTGTTACATATTTATTGAAATTAAATATTTTGAACCAGAGTTGTAGACAAATGAAACACATCTTGTTCTGGATACAACTTGCCTGTAAATTGTAGAATTCTTGAGATACTTTTCCACTAGGGAGTAAAGTACCAGAATTGTAATGCAGTGCACACATTTCCTATCATTATTATTGGATTACAGCGTTAATCTGAGTAATTACGAATAGAGCACCTAAATGAGTAAATATTAATGTAATTGAAGTGAGTTACAAAATACAATAATCTGAAATATTCAGAAGCAATTAAATCATTAACAAGAGACAATAAACATGTTGATTTGCATGTCCATGTGTCCAAGTTGTCACACTGTGGTGATTTGTATAGTGTGATAATGAGAACTGAACTCCTGAAATTAAGGAACAATTTACAGTTCTGGTTTCTTAAACTGCAAGATGATGAATGGGGAGAGAGAAAGCACAGTCATCCTATGGGACCAGCCACTGGGCTTCTGACCACAACCTACCCCTTTGAGCTGGGGCTGGAACCATGCTAGGAACTGATTAGGGTAGAGGTACTCGTATTACTGATCAGAGGCCGAATTGGCATTATTAATTTTATAACAAGCTTAATAAAAGACTAGAGTATAATGATCACTTGACTTGGGCATGCAGATTACCAGGTAGGCAGACATGATGGTTGAGCAATTTCAAATTTATCCGCACAGGGTGAGCCTCTGTAGCAACCCCTTCACACATGCATTGCCCTATTTTGAGCATTTAGGACATCCAGCAGGCTACAATGTTCAAGAAAAAAATTCAGACATGTACGATTATGATCGCCCTTTTTTTGTGATCAACCTAAACTACATTATGGTGCTGACTGACTGCTAACAAAGTTTGATGTTTCCATAAAAGGTGAAATTGACAGGGGGAGGAGAGGTAAAACTCTACTCATTCTTAACCTCATCATTAGATTGAGGTGAGTGCTCACTTCATGCTTTGGCCGGTTTACTCCCGGGATTGAACCCCCAGTACGTGTTGAAGAGGTGGTTGGATGGCCCCCAGAAACAGTCTCAATGTTTTGGAGAACGTAAAAATATCTTGCCCCGGCCAGGAATCGAATATCGGATCGTTCAGTCCTTATCTTAGTCACTATGTTAATACTTTAGTACTTCTGTGGAGCTGTTCAATTCATAACAGTGACGGGTTTAAGACTATAAGTAATATACGTTGCACAGATGTGTGCTAGACACTCTTGCATTTTCAAGACCAATACAAAATGTATCACTTTCAGAAGACTGTCAACAAGTAACTCATTATATTACAGCTTTCTGGGATGTGACACCACGTGTTTAGTAGGTGCATACCAACGTTTATGAGGAATCTGCTGCCTTCTTCTTCAGAGTATTTGCTCGTCTATCCTGCAGATGGCAGTAGGAAATTGAGCTGAAACTGTGGTGTCTGTCTGCTAAACTCTGAAGGTTCACGTTCCAGAAGACCACAGTTGTAATACTTAGGGCCATGAGAACTTCAGTTGTCTATCAGTAACTGTAAGTTCTTAGCATGATGCTATAGCTTTCTGTTTTTTCAGCATGGTGGATCAATCTTTATCACAACTTTGAACAGAACAGTTTTAACGTGGACATTTGGTATTGTATTTGCTGAATATGTTCTGAGATTGGTGCCACAAGGAACTCATGAATTGGACAAGTGTGTTAACCCACATGAAGCAGAAGCCTTACTTGAGAAGTGTGAGTATACTGAGGTGTAGACATTGTGTAGTTTACATGGCGGTTAATTTGTTATCAAGGGAACTCACCACATGCAGCATGTTTTTGTGTCAGGTTTTGTTACAGTGTTGTTAAATTTAGAGTGTATTGGTAATAGATGGAGTGACACTAAACTAGCAGAAGTATTATCAACTTTTTAAATGTCAAATTGAATCCATGTAATCACAAATTACACACCAATGAAATGCACTATATTTTCACTTTTTTATTTTTTAACCCCTACATATGTTTCAGCCCTTACAAGACCATCTTCAGGGGGCTTGCAATGTACATATGTAGAGGTAAAAGAATAAAAAAGTGAAAAAATATAGTGCATTTTGTTGGTGTGTAATTTGTGGTTTGTTAAATAATGCATGGTGAAGATAATATAAAATGAATCCATGTAGTTTACAGTTGGACAGTTCTGGCCTTCTAGATTGTGTCCCTGGGTTAGTGTTTCCCAATGTTAGTTGCTTTGAAACATTGGGAAGCACTAACCCAGCAGCACTGTCACATCCCAGAAGCCTTGGATCATCAAACTGTGGAAACCTCATATCTCACACAGTTTACACTTGTATCAAAGTATCTCTCCATGTAAGTGACAAGAGGGCATGTGTCACTATGTTGTGTAACATGCTGGTTATCGCTAGCTAAATTAGTTTGTTTCATTAGCTACGAGAAGATTCTGTTAGCACATACAATGCATGTGTGTGGATCAGGATTTTATGGTGCTGCCTGCTCTTTCCATACAGTGGTTGGATAGTGCTTATATGGCTACCTGCATATGGGTCAGTTAGAGAGACTACATACGACATATTCTGTAGGCCTGGGCCATGTGGCCCACTGGTGGTTACCGACTGCTTCAAAATACAGCGTGTTTCATAAGTCCATCCGGGATTTAGAGGCTTGGCCGTGCAGTAGCAAACCCACATATAAGAGATAAAAGCATGCCAACGGATAGAGGAAATGTAAAAGTTTTTTCATGACAGATGCGATGGCGTAGTTACCCGTTTCTCCGCTAGGAGGCAGTGGTGTGCAAACATGGCGTTTTCAGGTGAACAGAAAGCTTTTTGTGTCCTGCAACACTTATTCCCTGGCCTGCCAGGTCACCCGACCTTACTCCATGTGACTTTTTCCTGTGGGGTTACGTTAAACATTGTGTTTACGTGCCTCCTTTACCAAGAGATTTACTGGAGCTTTGGCTAAGAATTATGGATGCAGTTGCTACCATCGACGTTCATATGTTGGAACGTGTGTGGCAGGAGCTAGATTACAGGATTGACGTCTGTCGAGTCACCAAAGGGGGACACATTGAACATTTGTAAGGTAGGTTCAAAACTTGGATATGTACTGTTTTCACTGACATGCTCTCATCCCCCGTGTGCGATTTGGCTCCTGAGCTACAGACCTCCGAAATCCCGGAGGGCTTTATGAAACACCCTGTATTTGTCTCTTAGGGACAAATTATTAAAAAGCTACTTTATTATATTTCACTACCTGTGGTCAAGCTGTTACAGAAACTGGTCGCTGGGGCAAATGTTAGAATTCATGTGAGGACATTATTTTACACGAAAACTGTCTCTAGTTGTTTCCCATCAGCTTACTTATAAGACTGTAACATTTAATGAAAGTGTTTGTTATGTGCGAGGCATGTCTGTAAGCCAAAGGAAAAAAATTTCCTGTACCTTGTTTGAATATTGCCTGTAAAACTGTAATATCTGCAACACAGTGAACTAAAGTACATGGACTCACACTCATGGCAAATTGGAAAAGTGACGGACGCTGTACTGGCTGCTGTCAGGTGAAACTGTCTGATTGAAGTGGGGATGTGAGTTGTCAGATAAAGTAATGTCCGTGTTCTGTCCGAACACAACAATGGGACTGGCTGTCCACTGGTATGCACCATGTGCAAGTGTAATACTTTTATTGGAAAACAAATCTCATTTTTAAGTACATAAAAAACTGTATTGCCCTTACACGCATCTACTGTGAAAGGATAACCGGCACATGAATGCTTGTAATATGCGCAAACAGGTACCTTTTTTCAACCTTGATAGTGTCATCTGCCTGAACTGTAATCTTACTCCCATACTTTCACACCAGGATGTATAATTTCATCTATTGCAGTCTGATGAATGAGACATAGGAGGAAATGCGGTCCTTTTTTCAGAGGTTTACTGTTGACAGATCTTGTTCTTGGTGTTACACAATTTCAGATGGATGTACCACAAAACTCGTGCACGGGATGCTGTATAATTTTCTGTCAAATGAGTGGCATTGGTCATCAAATACCAGTATGAACTACGCTCTGCATGCAGTAAAAAGAAAGTAGTGATTACATAAACGTGATCGTCATAGCATCAAAAATCTGAACTGGTTCGTGTGGAAGAAGATTAAAAATGAGAATTTAAGATTGAAGTTGTTTGTTTGTTTGTTTGTTTGTTTGGTTGGTTTTTTTTTTGTGGGGGGGGGGAAGGGGTTCATGGTGGAATGAAGAAGAGTAGTTGACCTGCTTGTGTGAATTCCATAGTCTTATTTCAGAGTTCTATAAAGGCAAGTTTTGTATGTAAAGAATCTTTTAATAAAATTGCCATACAAAAGTGAGATTCACTGGAACATTTCCTACAGTGGTTACCAATTAAAAGAATGCTGTATTTAACATAATTAGTGTAGTTGCAAATTTGTACAATGATTCTTTCCTGTAATGGTACGTGGGTGGTGGATGGTTGTGTTGCTAGTCAGCAAATTTAGCTCTGGGCATTGTTGTCAGTTGGAAATTTTGCTGTGTTTTACGAGTACATAATGAGATATTTTTAATTGGTTAGTTTAGGTATACTGACAAGTATTTGCGTGCTTATTGAACTGAAATCGGCAATCAAGATTAATAGTATCCTAAAAGATGAAACGGTTTGTGGCGTTAACCTAGACAAGGAATGTGCAAAGTGTAGTGTATTCTTGTTCCAACTTCAAGAAGCTACTGCTGAACTTAAATCGACTCAGTTTATCATCAAGATGCTACAAGACGAATTGAATAAATCATGTGGCAGAAGTAACCGCATTGGAAGTGAAGGATTGAATATATGTGGAAGACCAAGAAGTGAATGGAAAGAGGTTAAGGATACACATTCTAAAAAATCAGGAAAGTGTTCACCATATTCTAGTGATCAGGACATTAGAACTACTATTAGACATAACGTGTTATCAGAAATACAAACTCAATCAGATGAAACCCTGGATAAAATTCCTGTGACAATAAACGGCATAACCACCCGCAAGAGCAGATCTCAGAAATTCCTGTCAAGCGTCAGTGATTCCAAGTTAGGAGGAAGTGATAGAATTAAGATGACGAAACAGAAAGATAAAAAACATGTTATGAAAAGGGAGCAGAAAAGTGAGCATAACATAATTATCCTAGGGGACAGTCATGCACGAGGTCTAGCAGGACGGTCAAAACACACATTATATGACAATTTCGAGATTATGGGATACACCAAGCCCAACTGTAAAGTAAAATCATTAATTGATTCAATTCAAGATGACATTACTAACTTATAAAGTAATGATGTACTCATCGTCTTAGGTGGTTCAGATGACTTAGGTCAGAACAATATAGATATGAGTGTTAGACAATGTAATCTGTGGTCTTCTGGGTAATTACACGGCGTCGTGTGGTAATTACTTACCGACGTTTCGGGACAACGTGTCGGTAAATAATTACCACACGACACCGTGTAATTACCCAAAAGACCACAGATTACATCAATAGCGCGGCGGAAGCCTGAAATCAAGTGTTAGACAAATTTCTCAATGTGCAAAGACAAATTTTCATACCAATGTAACAATAGCAACAGCTCCTCGTCGCTATGATTCAGTAGCTGCATCTATGGTAAATGAGGAAGTACTGAAATTTAATAGAAAACTGAAAAAAATATATGAAGAAAAATACTGATGCTACCATTTTGGAAATAGAACATGACAGAAAATACTTTACGAACCGTGTTCTGCATCTTAATAATATGGGTAAGGAAACTATTGGTAAACAAATAAAAGAAATTGTAGAAAAAAACTTTTATAGTTAATGACATGTCATCTATTCCTATGGAATGGATAAACAAACAAGCTGAAATTAAAGATACAGCAAGTAAAGTAAGAGTAGATGACGGTCAATGACGTTAGCAGTACAGTAATTAGAACATAAAACAGGAAAAGAAAGGTACCTAGTAATGGAAATGAGGATTTTTTATGGGTAGTGTAACAAAGAAACATCATACATATATTAACCATATATATATCACCAGCAGGAGATTTCTCCAAGTTTCTCGAGATAATAGACTATATCCTAAGGTTCTTAATTAATCCTAAGACTGAAATCATAATTTGTGGAGATATCAATGTTAACTACCTTATTTAAAGGTAAAGTTCACCCTATAACATGCCATGAAGGCCCAGAGGGGAGTAGAGGTATAGCTCTACTCTTTCCTTAACTTCAGCGCTAGATGGGGGGTGGGTGGTCAACGCCAAGCCCTGGCCGCTTTACCCCTAGGAATGACCCGGTACCCATTGTACAGGAGGCTGGGTGGGCCCCAGTGCCGGTCTGGACGGGTGCAACTACCTTATTCATAGTAATAGACAATACTAACTCAGTTCATTAATAAATTCTTGTAACTTGATGGATACAGTAGTTTTTCCAACGAATACAACGCACATCAGTTTCTATTATAGATAACATCTTTATTGATTATTCCAGAATAAATAATTATACTGTATCCCCATGTTACAATGGCATCTCAGATCATGACGACCAACTGATAACGATATACAACACAATTACTTCACAGCCTATGTCTAATTCGTATGTCATAAGGAAAATCAAACAACATTAATGGAATTTAACTTTAAATTACGTTTTGAAGCATGGGAGGACATTTTCGGTTGTAAGGATATAAATGTGTCATTTAACATATTTTTAAATCAGTTTTTTTTAAGACTTTTTTATAATACATTTCCGAAAATTGAAATAAAAACAACAAATAATAGAGACGCTAGATGGGTAACACGTGCAATCAAAACATTATGTGGTCTCAAAAAAGACTATTACTTGCTCAACAAACAGCATACATAATAATCAAACAATAAAGAACCGTTACAAATTAATTTGTAATATTTAATTTGAAGTTGTATATACCTTGCATGATTAAGATATTATTTACTTACATACCAACAATGTTGCACATAACAATATTAGTTAAACTGTCAAACCCTACATATGTTTCGGCTCTGCCTGAGCCATCTTCAGGGGTTACTACTCTAAAGCGTCCACTATTTTCACACTCACAATGTTGGTTAGAACAAGTATCTAGGTTTCTTTGCAACCGTGGATCTAGACATTGTTGCACTGTACACACTGATGAATTTTAAGGTTTGGTCTGTTGTTTGTTATAACGTTGTGGAGAGATGTTGGTGGTCGGTGTCAGAGCAGACGAAGTGTGGTCCTGTGTGGGAGGTGTGTTCTGCAGTCCTGTGGAGTTTTACTTCGGTCCATGTTGTTTAAGTTTTCTACAAGAGGGCTCGTAGTAATATTTACAGAAATATGTAAAGGATACTAAAAGGTCTTATATCAATACACAACTCATGGATTCGACACATAAAATAAAAACATCGAATATTGTTAAAGCTTTAACCAGGAAGAAATCACTACTGATGTGCGTGCATGCGTGTAAGAGGCAGGGGCAGCTAATATTTGGTTGTCAGTCAGTCGCATAAATATAGGACGTGCCATTTGTGCCCCAAGAGTGGCTTTCGTGGTATGGCAGAATAAAGTGATTTAATTAAGAGACAATTCCATACTGAAACATGCTCATAGCTTACAAGTTGCGAAATTATTCATCCAGAACCAGGAACATAGTTCAACATGAAATCAGCATATAAATGGAATGTATACCGACATGTCGGTATACATTCCATTTATATATTAACAAAATGCACGCTGAACAAAAAATCAAGATGAAATCAGTAGTTTAATATTCGCTGCCGACCGGCAATTTTGATGTTTCGTGTCCTGTCCCCACCCCCTCCCCTACATCTCAGGTTTCCTCTCCCACCACTCCAGCCTCTGCTTCTGCTTCAGAAGAGGGATTTGTGCGTGTGTGGCTTTTGAGTTGTGTTAATTGTGTTCATATAAGCAAGTGTCCGATTTTGAACGGTTATGGTGTTATGGTGTTATGGCCGCTTGAAGCTTAGAACAAAAGGTAAGGATTATTGAAAAGATATGGAATAAAAATAATAAACAGACACACTACCTGAGAAATGTAGCGTATAAATAAATGTAACTTAATGACATTGCGTTTAATTTACAGTGACCTGTGCTTAAAGCAGGTTTTCGAAAATCCCACACGTCTCCTCCACCTCGACGCTCGGTTGTGAATAATGCGTGCGCGTTGCTTGCTGCAGCTTCAGCTGACAACAAGGAAAACTGCTGCTGCCGGCCGAAGTCGAGTTGCAAGAATTGCGTTCATGTGCAAGAGATAAGCCTGGAATTTCTTACGTCACCCCCGTCGCACGCAGTAGGCGCGGTTCACAGCGGTGGGTTTATGAGAGTTAAAGAAAGCCCATAGCACCATAACCATTGAGAATAGAGCCCATGTTGATGGGAACGTTTGTGATCTCAAAGACCTCAGGAACCATCTCCTACAATGATGCCCATAACTCATGATTCACCGTATACACAAATCGTCTAAATGCATTCTTCACAATGGTACTTCTTCTTCGGTCCCACATTCGCACAATCTTGGTGGGCCCGCCCCCGGCACCCCACACATTGGATCATATCCTGATCACTGCTAAACTCCCCCCTTTACTCAGAACGACAACAAGCTTCGACTTTTTGCCGCTGGAGTGCAAACCGTTACTATCTGTCAACTTCTAGAGCAATGATCCAATTTAAGAAGTGGTCCCATTTACGCGGTCTTCCCCTACATTGTTACCTATTTGTTTTGTTTCAATGCTCCAAAACAATGTGCAAAACAGTTTGCTCTTTACAAATATACAATTTCTTACCTGTATATTTTCCTTCAGTGCCTCAACAATAGCTTCACATGCTGCGGTACAATCTCACTGATTGTTTGGAAATTTGGAAAATATATTGCAGACTGGTGTACCAGTCGCCTGTGGCCAAAAATCGCAATGTTACTGCCAATCTCTCTTGAACTGGAATAGCTGCTCTCAATCTGGTATCCCTTTTCACAATCTTCGGACCGATTAAATTAATCAGGTGTTCAAAATGTCTTGGTGTAATTGGAGTAAAATTCTTGTACTGTCCGCTGACTGCTTGGAACTTCAAGTCTGCTAACAAACTGGTCCCACTGTACACAGATCTCTTTCTGTACAACTCCGTTTGCCACCAACGTCTTTCTCTTCGCTTTCTTCTGCTGGACAAAATATGGTTCATAAATATGAAGGCCGCGGTAGCTACATGTAAAGACGACATTTTCCCACCGCAGCAGCGAACAACTGGTGGATCAGAGCGCGCAGCCCGTTCGCCGGAATGCGGGCGATACCTACACCTCAGGTCGAGCAGAACCCCGCGCTGTTCGTCAAACGCTGTTACTTTGCGGCAGAATGCTCAAGTCTGGACCCGGCCTAACGTACTATCCACCATTATTCCAAGAAATGTAGTGTCAAGCTTTGTATCTACCGACTTATTGTTATATTCAAATATCACATCTATACTAAATTATTTTTTTGTTCTATGCTACAAAGAATTAGTCTTATCATAATTTAACGATAATAAATTTGCAGAAAACCATTGATTTAATTCTGAGAAAATCTCTACTGTTATTAAGAAAATTAATACTGTTTGTATCCGTTGTGACAACACTAGTGTCATCAGCGAAGAGAACGGAAGGAATGTCTTTTTAGTATTAATGGATGATCTTTAATACATATTTAAATATTGTGCAATGTTTTTACAATCACTGTAAAATCCAAGTTAAAAACTTATAAAATGTTGTATAAAATTCTTAAAATTCGTTGAATTTTGTGTCGCAAATAATAAAATGACGTACCGGATCGCTGTGTGCTGCACACCTCTGGTTATGTATACTGTGGTACAACTATTTAGTAAATATGTCCTGTAAGAAATGTGCAATTATTAGAAAACGTGCATTCTAAACATGAAGTTTGATATAATATTGTGAATTAACGCGTTTTACACGAATGACATACCTGCGTTGTTCTGGCGTGTTTCTTACGTGCTGCGTTGTGTACTGTTGCGTTCTCACGGGGCGTGAACCACGCGCGTGAATCACACTTTCGTGGGCCACTACCCGTGTGAACGCGGAGTCGTGGACCTTGCGTGTGACGTCAGCAGTCCACGATCCTGTCGTGGCAGGATCAAACCATATTTGATTTTCAGTCGTGGTGCTGGCGTTCGTGAGGTAAGATGTCGTCACAAATGCTAAGACTCAGTGACAGCGAAACTTTACGTTTCTTAACTCTGCTTAACAAGTATTCAAATGTATTTCTGTCATTCGCAGTAAATTTTTGAAGTCATCTGGATAGCGATGTTTAAGTTCGGTATCAATAAATCTGGATGCTCCCACAAGTGGGCGCCGTGTTATCCACTCCTTAACCCACCAACGCTTTCTCCGACGTTTTTCTTGTCTTTTGTGGAGTGCGCGAACAATTTTATATGCTAAAATTCCACAAAACACAGAGCACACTACGGCACAGCCCTCAGCAACTGTCCCGTCCATGGTCACGATTGTACTGAAACCTTTTGTCCGTGTGAACAGCTCACGCTTTCCACCAAGCGTGGAGGCAACACGAGTGAGCACGAAAGTGTGACTCACGCGCGTGGTTCACGCCGCGTGAGAACGCGGCCTTAGGGTGGGTCTTTGTATAGCTATGTGAGGCTTGGCGTCTGCGTATTGGCTGTGGCTGGTGCAGCGAATATCCCAAATAACGGGGTTTCTTCCCCTTGGTATTTGTCATATATGACGACAGTACGTAAATATTATTGACTTTATGGATTTGAAATTATATGTACACTCACAATTTCTGTTATAATTGTATCAACCACACCTTGCAAGGGTCTTGCGTTAAGCAGGAAGGAGGGGATTACATGAGCTGGCTGTCCTCCCCAACCTATAGGGAGATTAGCCCCATCTCAGTACAAGTGTTTTTGATACCCTGTCAATGTCACAAGGGATGAACGACTCGTGTGAAGCTATGATGTCACTATGACGTAAGGGTCCGAAGGCAAGACCGTATAGGACAACAATGTAAGTCTCGACCAATAGCTTCACACGACCACACCCAAGACCCCTCTGCTATGACGTATGATTTTCACATGACACCTCCCTAATTACGTATATAAACTGATGTATGTGTAGCACTGGGGGACACTCCGGTACTTTCACCTCTGGTACATTTCAGTCATCCAACCTGTAACTTATAATATTTTCAAATATATATATATCTTTGTGTCAAACCATCTTCTAAGTGGACTTGGAAGTCATTCCTTAAGTGTCCTAACGGATCCATCATCAGACTCCGCTCGGTCAACAACAAGATCCAACTACCAGCTCCCGGGATATAACATATTGTTCATTGATCAGTAGGTCTTGTTGGTGAAATAGTTGACTGTAGAAGCTTTCTGTTGTATTCATTCGCCATCCTTTCTTACTTATTTTAATGAGCTCCATGCCGTTTTGTGTGGGAGCGTATTCATGTCTATTATTTAAAATATGTAGAGCGTGTGCTGATTTTGGCTGATTTTGATGTACCTACATTGTTCCGTGAAGCTTGTCTTTAGGCTGCGAGGAGTTTGACCAATGTACCGTTTATTGAAGGTTTTGCATTTTATGCTGTACTCTTATATTCCACTATTTGTGTACATGTCGTTATTTTTATGTGTGTTTTAGAAGGTTTTGTGTTGTGTTATTTACACGGTATGTGATCTTTAGGTTTGAGTTTCTGAAGATATTGGTAATTTTCCTTACAATGGGATTATGGTATTCAAATGTTATCTATTTTTGGTTAGTGTATTATTTGTCTTGCTGTTTTTCTTGTTTATAATCTGGTTGTTGAGTCTTTGGATCATCGTGATAGGATATCCGTTTTGTTTGGCTATGTGATAAATTGTGTTCAATTCTTGGTGTTTATGTTCTTGCAATAAAGGTAACTGGTGCAAACTATTTAGCATGTATCTATGCTGCCATCTTATGTTGCGTTGGTTAGTTAGATTTGTAATGTATTATTTTAATGAGTGAGAGCGATCCGTCAACTGTACTCTGATGTAGGTACACATTTGTATCGATCGTAGTGCCAACTGGTGGCCCCACCATGAGCCCTAAAGTCATTCGGGCACCAGAGTGAGCGAGCAGTGATTGGTATTGCAGAAGCAGATAGTGTGTCCGTCTGCAGGGCTTGGACCCACCTACCAGACTGCACTGTGTCATAACACAAAACAGAGCAATACGAAGAATTACCACCGTCAGGAGCTTTAATTTAGCATATAGAAAGAAGGAAATTGTTTGCTTCCTCCCCTGACCTAACAGAGAACACCCAAAGAAATGACATTCACTGCTTACTATTACCAATACGTACGGTAACCACAGCTATTGAAACGATGTGCAAGTATTGCAGTGTTTGGATGTGATTGGAATCATCCTTCAAAATCTTTTCTTTCAAATTACATGTGTAAATTTTAATTTCTGAATTTATATTTCTCCCTCTTTAAGGTTTCAGCTACTATATATTGTGATATTGTAAAGGACTGAAACATCTCGTTTTGGATGTGTCTGTCAGCACTGAAGTCACCATGTTTCTGTCTCCTTGTGTAAGTCTATTGTTTGCTTCCCATTGAATCATGTCACAGCTGGGTAGCGTTATGGCGGTTACAGTCATAGATTACCTCCCCGGTCACAGTATCGTGTAGCCAGCGTCTGTGCCCGGGCATCGGAGTACTGCGGACTGTATTGATTTGTTCAGGCCTGCCAACATTGCACCACACTATTAAATCCAATGCAGGTTAATCTAAATGGGCTTAGTCGTGTATCTATGTGTACAGTCATAGCGAGGGAGTCTGTATATACACGAAACTGGCACATTGGTCACCGCGCAGTAAATACATGTCGGAGGTACGAATTGCGTCATAAAACAGTATGTAAAACTATACCGGGATATGACGAAAACATGACAGTGAGTTATGCGCTCGGTTGGTCATAGCGAGCGTAATGCTTTGGAGCGGCAGGTCGATAATCTGGGTCCGAGTCAGTCTACGCCGGAACGCTGTTGTTGTAGTGTGGTTGATGTCCTTCGCCCTCACCAATTTTGCCTACTGCGTATAGAGCTTTAGGGCATCGTGTGGGCGACAGAAGTGTTATATCGTACACCAGCAAATCGTTACGTCATCACGCAAAGTCTGAAAGCGTAAACAAAGCAAACGGCGAGTGTCGAGGTGAGAGCGTTGTGGATTTGTTTAGCAGAGAGGTGAATGGCAGACATTACAGTGAAACTGGGCATCATCGTAACGCTTAAAACATCCTGTGTTCGAGTGCAGTTGGCACTGCTTCAGGTCGGAAGCACACTGAGCTTGTGAAATTACTGCATTTGATTAGGTCTGCTAACTGTACATGTTCTAGCACAGAGTCCATACACAGACGCCATATTGGTAGTGTAAGTACGACAGCTACACATACATCGTATTGCTGCTGACGATGTACCGAGAAATGCATGTGTTTGGAACTGACAGTGGGACAGCAAATAGGCAGCTAGAGTGCCGTGAGATATTTACAGTCAGAAACGCTATTAATGCTTGTTTCTGAACATAATGTACTGCAGGAGGAGGAAAAGGTACTGATTTAGGTTATCTGTGGTTTAGCCCGACCACTATCGAGTGTGCTGTGAGGAAGTTCGCGTACGCTGAGGGTCGTGGAGAGGTTTGGCCGCGCCCCCATCTCCCTCCAACTTGGCGCGGTTATTTCAAACTTTCCTTTTCTGTTACATGACCACCCGAGACACTTGTTCCTTAAGGTGTAGGGTATGTCTCTGTTATAGTCGGCACGAAATTTCAGCCTTGTCCTGAACGGACTGGCACCCATACAAACACTGTAGAGGCAAGCTGGAAACATGTTAAGGTTTTCCTCAACGCATACAACCGTCAAACTACATCTATTGTCTTGCCGAATATACGTTCACTTCTCTTTGTCGCGCACGTGACATTGACCCCTTCACGATGCTGCTGCTCTTCAGAGATGTGGACTGGTTGCTCTGGCCTGCGCACGCAGCCCGTCGTCCTCCGATCATCAGGCGCATACGTAACATTGCTCCACGTGCACGGTTATCTAGACAATCTGTGATCTAGATGCACTCTGCCTTCCTTGCTACTGGTAATTTTCGTGCTGTGGTCGGGCTAAAGTACATCAGAGCCGGAGGAAAGTTTACCCGTAAAGTCCATCAATATTGCGACATCACCCTCACCTCGCTGACGTCAGTCTGCCAAATCTGTACGGTTGCAAAGAACGCGTTCAAATCTGCAGTTGATAACGTGTGTCAGTAATTAGAACTACCATTTATGTAACAGGCTCAGAGCGCATAGCAGTGTGTGTGCAAGCAACTGCAGATAATAACACCATTGCCGAGGTTTTGTGTGTTCTGACTGTAAGTGCTTTGTACAAAACGACATATGGCAATGACAGGGCCTTAGTTAAGTTGGAGGATAGTGAGTACGAACTGTCTTTGTACAGCAGTCAGACTGTAAACAACTTGATGTGCCTGTAACAAGACATGTAGGACATATGGCAATGATAGGGCCTTAGTTAAGTTGGTGGATAGTGAGGACGAACTGTCTTTGTACAGCAGTCAGACTGTAAACAACTTGATGTGCCTGTAACAAGACATGTAGGACATATGGCAATGATAGGGCCTTAGTTAAGTTGGTGGATAGTGAGGACGAACTGTCTTTGTACAGCAGTCAGACTGTAAACAACTTGATGTGCCTGTAACAAGACATGTAAGACATTTGGCAATGACAGGGCCTTAGTTAAGTTGGTGGATAGTGAGGACGAACTGTCTTTGTACTGCAGTCAGACTGTAAACAACTTGATGTGCCTGTAACAAGACATGTAGGACATTTGGCAATGACAGGGCCTTAGTTAAGTTGGTGGATAGTGAGGACGAACTGTCTTTGTACAGCAGTCAGACTGTAAACAACTTGATGTGCCTGTAACAAGACATGTAAGACATTTGGCAATGACAGGGCCTTAGTTAAGTTGGTGGATAGTGAGGACGAACTGTCTTTGTACTGCAGTCAGACTGTAAACAACTTGATGTGCCTGTAACAAGACATGTAGGACATTTGGCAATGACAGGGCCTTAGTTAAGTTGGTGGATAGTGAGGACGAACTGTCTTTGTACTGCAGTCAGACTGTAAACAACTTGATGTGCCTGTAACAAGACATGTAAGACATTTGGCAATGACAGGGCCTTAGTTAAGTTGGAGGATAGTGAGGACGAACTGTCTTTGTACAGCAGTCAGACTGTAAACAACTTGATGTGCCTGTAACAAGACATGTAGGACATATGGCAATGATAGGGCCTTAGTTAAGTTGGTGGATAGTGAGTACGAACTGTCTTTGTACAGCAGTCAGACTGTAAACAACTTGATGTGCCTGTAACAAGACATGTAGGACATATGGCAATGATAGGGCCTTAGTTAAGTTGGTGGATAGTGAGGACGAACTGTCTTTGTACTGCAGTCAGACTGTAAACAACTTGATACTTCACTGAACAAAAGGGATGCTTAATGCTACAGGGTGGTTTCAAAAACTAATGCATCATCAAACACCGGAATTTACCACGTCACGTGCATGTGTAGCACGTCTGTGTTATCCGACACTTGATAATGCAACGTTGTTTATCCCTGGAGAGTAACTACCTTCTGTGACCCTCTCTATTGGAAGCCCGGTAGTCGTGACCTAGATAGGCTAAGCTATTTGCAGGATACTTTCGTACAGCTGCTACCAGATTAGGATTCACTCACAGTCCTAATTGAACTGTACACTTCTAAATGTCATAAATGCCAAAATGTTATCTGTTTCAATCGAGGAATGAAGGCTAGGGATTTCTAGCCATGATGCTGCGTCAGACGAAAGCTGATATGTGTCTTGCTTTAAAGCTATGCAGTCGTCAGAGCTTGTTTTGTGAGGATCACAGTGAACGTCTGGCATAGGCTAGTTTAGTAACATAGTTATGTTAATTATTTACAGAACAAATGGGGAATAAATTAACATGTAACAACGTATGGAGTGTTCACACAGTGTACGTTGCAAGTTACAATGTTGCCACGTCTCTGTCTCGGATTCGAGAATGTTTGTATTTTGATGTTACTGAACTCGCGATTCGGAATTTTGATTATCAACTTCTATGAATGGTTAAAAACATGCTCTGGTTCCTACGGGGTATAATAAACATGCTCTGGTTCCTACGGGGTATAATAAACATGCTCTGGTTCCTACGGGGTATAATAAACAAACATCTTTGAATGTATTCACGAACTTGAACAAAACGTTCCTTAGCTGATCAGTGTGACGTGTGTGACTCACATCATCTTCGCTGTTCTTCCACAAAAAGTACGAAAGCAAGTGTCATTAAACAAATGAGAAGTGAAAGAGACAAACCAAAAAGTGAGAACCAAATGAGAGCGTGATGTTGGTGACACAAGGTTTATATAGTCTCTAGAACAATGTCACTGTCAACTGCAGATCAGACACCGATCGCGTAAGGCCATCTGCTGACGTCACTCATCAGTTACTGCACTGACGTCATACATCACCATATTCAGCAAAATACTCTCTGTACATAGTGCATGACTATGTAAAGAACCCATTTAACTGTACTGCATATGGCTATGTAATAAATAATAAAGAAATAACTCACTAGGATGTAACTATCAATCAGTCATTGCAATAATGATTGCTTATATGTGGCGGCGATACAAGGCTGGGTGCCACGATGTGACAAATGCTTAAACATCACTGGTGATTACGATGACATCTGGTGTGTATCACGTGCTACACTTGTGCCATATATACATAAACATCACTTGTGATTACGATGACATCTGTTGTGTATCACGTGCTGCCGTTGTGCCATATATACATAAACATCACTTGTGATTACGATGACATCTGGTGTGTATCACGTGCTGCCATTGTGCCATATATACATAAACATCACTTGTGATTACGATGACATCTGTTGTGTATCACGTGCTACACTTGTGCCATATATACATAAACATCACTTGTGATTACGATGACATCTGTTGTGTATCACGTGCTGCCGTTGTGCCATATATACATAAACACCACTTGTGATTACAATGACATCTGGTGTGTATCACGTGCTGCCATTGTGCCATATATACATAAACATCACTTGTGATTACGATGACATCTGTTGTGTATCACGTGCTACACTTGTGCCATATATACATAAACACCACTTGTGATTACAATGACATCTGGTGTGTATCACGTGCTGCCGTTGTGCCATATATACATAAACATCACTTGTGATTACGATGACATCTGGTGTGTATCACGTGCTGCCATTGTGCCATATATACATAAACATCACTTGTGATTACGATGACATCTGGTGTGTATCACGTGCTGCCATTGTGCCATATATACATAAACACCACTTGTGATTACAATGACATCTGTTGTGTATCACGTGCTGCCATTGTGCCATATATACATAAACATCACTTGTGATTACGATGACATCTGGTGTGTATCACGTGCTGCCATTGCGCCATATATACATAAACATCACTTGTGATTACGATGACATCTGTTGTGTATCACGTGCTACACTTGTGACATATATACATAAACACCACTTGTGATTACAATGACATCTGGTGTGTATCACGTGCTGCCATTGTGCCATATATACATAAACATCACTTGTGATTACGATGACATCTGTTGTGTATCACGTGCTACACTTGTGACATATATACATAAACATCTCTTGTGATTACGATGACATCTGTTGTGTATCACGTGCTGCCGTTGTGCCATATATACATAAACACCACTTGTGATTACGATGACATCTGTTGTGTATCACTTGCTGCCGTTGTGCCATATATACATAAACACCACTTGTGATTACGATGACATCTGTTGTGTATCACGTGCTGCCGTTGTGCCATATATACATAAACACCACTTGTGATTACGATGACATCTGTTGTGTATCACGTGCTGCCGTTGTGCCATATATACATAAACACCACTTGTGATTACAATGACATCTGGTGTGTATCACGTGCTGCCATTGTGACATACGTAGTCTGTCCGGAAAGTAATGAGAATGGTTTTCAAAAAAATATTTTTATTGAAAATTTTTATGCATTAATGTGATCTTCTTCAAAGTATGATCCTTGGGAGTGCACGCAACGCTCCCAACGGTTCTTGAATTCTTCATAGCAGCCCTGAAATCTTCAACCGTGAGGGTGTTCAGTGCCTGTGTCGCGGCTGTTTGGACGTTGGTCAGTGTACCGAAATGGTGCCCTTTCAAATTCTTCTTTATCTTCGGGAACATGAAAAAATCACAGGGTGCCAAGTCAGGGCTGTAGGGAGGATGTGGAAGAACTGCGATTTGTTTTTCAGCCAAAAACTCTCTGACAGCCAATGAGGTGTGGCTCGGCGCGTTGTCATGATGAAGGATCCAAGAAGAGGCGATATCACGACGCACACGCATGACCCTCTGCCTCAAGCGACCAAGAACTTCCTGATAGAATGCTTGATTTACAGTTTGACCAGGTGGTACAAATTCCTTATGGACGATTCCACGGGAGTCAAAAAAAACTATGAGCATTGATTTGATTCTTGATTTGCTCATTCGAGCTTTTTTTGGGCGAGGTGACGTTGACGTGTGCCAATCCGAACTTTGCCTTTTTGTCCCTGGATCGTACTCAAACACCCAGGATTCGTCTCCTGTGATCACTCGGAGTCATGAAATTCGGCTCATTTACCAAACAATCCAACAAATCTCCACAAACTGACGGTGTTCCTTCTGCTCTGATGACAAATTCTTGGGAACAAGTTTTGCACAAACTTTTCTCATCATAAATTCTTGTGTGACAATTTCATGAACCACAGTTTTCGCGAGTCCCAATTTCTCTGCGATCATTCTGACAGTCAACCGTCTGTCACGGTTCAGTACAGACATCACTGCATCCACATTCCGTTGCGTTTTTGATGAAGAGACGCGTCCTGATCGTTGTTCATCTTCCACACTCTCGCGTCCAAACTTGAAAGCTTTGTGCCATCGGTAGACCTGTGCAGACGAGACGGTAGCTTGTCCATAAGCTTTCCTCAACATTTCGAGGGTTTCCGATGCGCTGTTACCCATTTTCACACAACATTTTATCGCATAACGTTGTTCCAAACTCGCTTGCATTTTTCTCACGACGAGGCACTCGAACAGGGTGATACAACAATAACTGTCACGAGTCTGTGAAGGCCACAATGAGACTGAAATGGGTTCTAACCTATACCTGGCCACCCACCCGTAAGTGACCTAGACTTGCCCTTCCCCTCCCCCGGGCGTAGGGAGCGTAGGAATTCCATTCTCATTACTTTCCGGACAGACCTCGTATATACATAAACATCACTTGTGATTACGATGACATCTGTTGTGTATCACGTGCTGCCATTGTGCCATATATACATAAACATCACTTGTGATTACGATGACATCTGGTGTGTATCACGTGCTGCCATTGTGCCATATATACATAAACATCACTTGTGATTACGATGACATCTGTTGTGTATCACGTGCTGCCATTGTGCCATATATACATAAACATCACTTGTGATTACGATGACATCTGGTGTGTATCACGTGCTGCCATTGTGCCATATATACATAAGCATCACTTGTGATTACGATGACATCTGGTGTGTATCACGTGCTGCCATTGTGCCATATATACATAAACATCACTTGTGATTACGATGCCATCTGGTGTGTATCACGTGCTGCCATTGTGCCATATATACATAAACATCACTTGTGATTACGATGACATCTGGTGTGTATCACGTGCTGCCATTGTGCCATATATATACATAAACATCACTTGTGATTACGATGACACCTGTTGTGTATCACGTGCTGCCATTGTGCCATATATACATAAACATCACTTGTGATGACGATGACATCTGGTGTGTATCACGTGCTGCCATTGTGCCATATATACATAAACATCACTTGTGATTACGATGACATCTGTTGTGTATCACGTGCTGCCATTGTGCCATATATACATAAACATCACTTGTGATTACGATGATATCTGTTGTGTATCACGTGCTGCCATTGTGCCATATATACATAAACATCACTTGTGATTACGATGACATCTGTTGTGTATCACGTGCTGCCATTGTGCCATATATACAAACATCACTTGTGATTACGATGACATCTGTTGTGTATCACGTGCTGCCATTGTGCCATATATACATAAACATCACTTGTGATTACGATGACATCTGTTGTGTATCACGTGCTGCCATTGTGCCATATATACATAAACATCACTTGTGATTACGATGACATCTGGTGTGTATCACGTGCTGCCATTGTGCCATATATACATAAACATCACTTGTGATTACGATGACATCTGTTGTGTATCACGTGCTGCCATTGTGCCATATATACATAAACATCACTTGTGATTACGATGACATCTGTTGTGTATCACGTGCTGCCATTGTGCCATATATACATAAACATCACTTGTGATTACGATGACATCTGTTGTGTATCACGTGCTGCCATTGTGACATATATACATAAACATCACCTGTGATTACGATGACATCTGTTGTGTATCACGTGCTGCCATTGTGCCATATATACATAAACATCACTTGTGATTACGATGACATCTGGTGTGTATCACGTGCTGCCATTGTGCCATATATACATAAACATCACTTGTGATTACGATGACATCTGGTGTGTATCACGTGCTGCCATTGTGCCATATATACATAAACATCACTTGTGATTACGATGACATCTGTTGTGTATCACGTGCTGCCGTTGTGCCATATATACATAAACACCACTTGTGATTACGATGACATCTGTTGTGTATCACGTGCTGCCGTTGTGCCATATATACATAAACACCACTTGTGATTACAATGACATCTGGTGTGTATCACGTGCTGCCATTGTGACATACGTAGTCTGTCCGGAAAGTAATGAGAATGGTTTTCAAAAAAATATTTTTATTGAAAATTTTTATGCATTAATGTGATCTTCTTCAAGGTATGATCCTTGGGAGTGCACGCAACGCTCCCAACGGTTCTTGAATTCTTCATAGCAGCCCTGAAAATCTTCAACCGTGAGGGTGTTCAGTGCCTGTGTCGCGGCTGTTTGGACGTTGGTCAGTGTACCGAAATGGTGCCCTTTGAAATTCTTCTTTATCTTCGGGAACATGAAAAAATCACAGGGTGCCAAGTCAGGGCTGTAGGGAGGATGTGGAAGAACTGCGATTTGTTTTTCAGCCAAAAACTCTCTGACAGCCAATGAGGTGTGGCTCGGCGCGTTGTCATGATGAAGGATCCAAGAAGAGGCGATATCACGACGCACACGCATGACCCTCTGCCTCAAGCGACCAAGAACTTCCTGATAGAATGCTTGATTTACAGTTTGACCAGGTGGTACAAATTCCTTATGGACGATTCCACGGGAGTCAAAAAAAACTATGAGCATTGATTTGATTCTTGATTTGCTCATTCGAGCTTTTTTTGGGCGAGGTGACGTTGACGTGTGCCAATCCGAACTTTGCCTTTTTGTCCCTGGATCGTACTCAAACACCCAGGATTCGTCTCCTGTGATCACTCGGAGTCATGAAATTCGGCTCATTTACCAAACAATCCAACAAATCTCCACAAACTGACGGTGTTCCTTCTGCTCTGATGACAAATTCTTGGGAACAAGTTTTGCACAAACTTTTCTCATCATAAATTCTTGTGTGACAATTTCATGAACCACAGTTTTCGCGAGTCCCAATTTCTCTGCGATCATTCTGACAGTCAACCGTCTGTCACGGTTCAGTACAGACATCACTGCATCCACATTCCGTTGCGTTTTTGATGAAGAGACGCGTCCTGATCGTTGTTCATCTTCCACACTCTCGCGTCCAAACTTGAAAGCTTTGTGCCATCGGTAGACCTGTGCAGACGAGACGGTAGCTTGTCCATAAGCTTTCCTCAACATTTCGAGGGTTTCCGATGCGCTGTTACCCATTTTCACACAACATTTTATCGCATAACGTTGTTCCAAACTCGCTTGCATTTTTCTCACGACGAGGCACTCGAACAGGGTGATACAACAATAACTGTCACGAGTCTGTGAAGGCCAGAATGAGACTGAAATGGGTTCTAACCTATACCTGGCCACCCACCCGTAAGTGACCTAGACTTGCCCTTCCCCTCCCCCGGGCGTAGGGAGCGTAGGAATTCCATTCTCATTACTTTCCGGACAGACCTCGTATATACATAAACATCACTTGTGATTACGATGACATCTGTTGTGTATCACGTGCTGCCATTGTGCCATATATACATAAACATCACTTGTGATTACGATGACATCTGGTGTGTATCACGTGCTGCCATTGTGCCATATATACATAAACATCACTTGTGATTACGATGACATCTGTTGTGTATCACGTGCTGCCATTGTGCCATATATACATAAACATCACTTGTGATTACGATGACATCTGGTGTGTATCACGTGCTGCCATTGTGCCATATATACATAAACATCACTTGTGATGACGATGACATCTGGTGTGTATCACGTGCTGCCATTGTGCCATATATACATAAAGATCACTTGTGATTACGATGACATCTGGTGTGTATCACGTGCTGCCATTGTGCCATATATACATAAACATCACTTGTGATGACGATGACATCTGGTGTGTATCACGTGCTGCCATTGTGCCATATATACATAAACATCACTTGTGATTACGATGACATCTGGTGTGTATCATGTGCTGCCATTGTGCCATATATACATAAACATCACTTGTGATTACGATGACATCTGTTGTGTATCATGTGCTGCCATTGTGCCATATATACATGAACATCACTTGTGATGACGATGACATCTGGTGTGTATCACGTGCTGCCATTGTGCCATATATACATAAACGTCACTTGTGATTACGATGACATCTGTTGTGTATCACGTGCTGCCGTTGTGGCATATATACATAAACATCACTTGTGATGACGATGACATCTGTTGTGTATCATGTGCTGCCATTGTGCCATATGTACATAAACATCACTTGTGATTACGATGACATCTGGTGTGTATCACGTGCTGCCATTGTGCCATATATATACATAAACATCACTTGTGATTACGATGACACCTGTTGTGTATCACGTGCTGCCATTGTGCCATATATACATAAACATCACTTGTGATGACGATGACATCTGGTGTGTATCACGTGCTGCCATTGTGCCATATATACATAAACATCACTTGTGATTACGATGACATCTGTTGTGTATCACGTGCTGCCATTGTGCCATATATACATAAACATCACTTGTGATTACGATGATATCTGTTGTGTATCACGTGCTGCCATTGTGCCATATATACATAAACATCACTTGTGATTACGATGACATCTGTTGTGTATCACGTGCTGCCATTGTGCCATATATACAAACATCACTTGTGATTACGATGACATCTGTTGTGTATCACGTGCTGCCATTGTGCCATATATACATAAACATCACTTGTGATTACGATGACATCTGTTGTGTATCACGTGCTGCCATTGTGCCATATATACATAAACATCACTTGTGATTACGATGACATCTGGTGTGTATCACGTGCTGCCATTGTGCCATATATACATAAACATCACTTGTGATTACGATGACATCTGTTGTGTATCACGTGCTGCCATTGTGCCATATATACATAAACATCACTTGTGATTACGATGACATCTGTTGTGTATCACGTGCTGCCATTGTGCCATATATACATAAACATCACTTGTGATTACGATGACATCTGTTGTGTATCACGTGCTGCCATTGTGACATATATACATAAACATCACCTGTGATTACGATGACATCTGTTGTGTATCACGTGCTGCCATTGTGCCATATATACATAAACATCACTTGTGATTACGATGACATCTGGTGTGTATCACGTGCTGCCATTGTGCCATATATACATAAACATCACTTGTGATTACGATGACATCTGGTGTGTATCACGTGCTGCCATTGTGCCATATATACATAAACATCACTTGTGATTACGATGACATCTGGTGTGTATCACGTGCTGCCGTTGTGACATATATACATAAACATCACTTGTGATTACGATGACATCTGGTGTGTATCACGTGCTGCCATTGTGCCATATATATATAACCAAAATCAGAACAAAGCTGTTGGCATCACAGCGTTTCATACGTTGTTTTAAGCTCAATTCTGTCACGAATAAAATATGATTACAAAATTGTTGAAAATAAGCAACGCTCTCAAGTCTAAGAAGAGTGTCGAAGATAAAAGGTTCACCTAGACACCGCGATACGCGGAGTCCGTGAGTGAGAAGGGCCTTGAAATGTACCGAATACTAAAATATGTTGTGGGTTCTTTTGGGCTGGATTACGTTCTTCTGACAGAAAGCTGTAATCTGGGTGCCTTGTTGCGAGATCTCTCAAGTTCCCTAAATACTGTAGAACTGCACAGATTATCTTTGGGGGGGGGGGGGGGGTATATGTACTGCACTGCTCATGAAACTGTGCAACTGTTCCCGATGCCGCTATAGTCCTGTTCCAGTAAATGCCGATCGATGTTTGCCGAAGCTTCCGACCATTTGTGTCTGTCAACAAACTAACAAACAGTTACGAACGTAACTCGTAAGTAATGCTCTCGTTGTCCGCTGACGTACAGTGCCACATAAGTGTTTGTCAGCTTGTTTCATTTTGATGAAGAACCTCTGAATATCTGTAGTTACTGTATGCACTGAACTTGTAGGTTATAACCTCATAATTCTCATCGTCGCCATGTTTGTGTTTCTTGACATACAAAAATACATTAAGTGTACAGTGTTGCCACATTCACATTCAGTCTCCGTACCCAATTTCACCTGCCTCACTCCAACGCTCCTTCACTCACCGCCATCAAACAGCCTCATGTCAAACACACAACGCTCAATGCCTTTCATTGTGCAACACACAGCACAGTTTGGAGACACTCACTTTATATTGTTCATACCGTGCATTGTTGATAACTAATTAGCAACAATCAGACCAACATTTAGCACAAAATTGTTCCTTAAATATTTATATTATAACCCTGAAATTCCTACATGTTTCGATCCCCAAGGGATCGTCATCAGGGAACCAAACCAAAGCACTGCTGCATGAAACCAAATTAGCAACTTTTACACACAGTTGATATGGTGTAAAAAATTCAAATAGTTAAATGTAGACAATTCTTCGTTGAATTGCTCTACAAGTATACTGTATCTCGGAGGCAGCCTACGTACTTAACGCAGTTTAACAACACAGTACTCACAGTACAGTCTGATTTCTTCTACAGGTCTGCTGGTCTCTGCTTGACGCTGCTAGATCCGGAGATATGGAGAGTGCAGAGATGTTTTTCGAACGCATTAAGAACCTCACTTGCGATGTTGAGGGCTGTGTCGGGTTTGATCTGTGCCGTGGTGACACACCGCTGATACATGCTGCTAGATATGGCCATGTGGAGAAGGTGCGGGTGTTGCTGGAGGACGGCGCTGACATAGAAGAGGTTGATATGGTTGCCTCTCTGCATGTAGCATCCTGGGGTGGATATCTGGATGTGTGCCGTCTGTTGCTGGAGGCCGGCGTTAACGTAGACGTACCTGATGTGCATGGGGAGACCGTTCTGTTTACAGCAGTGTTTAATGAAGATCTGGATATGTGCCATCTGTTTTTGGACTGGGGAGCGAACGTGAATCGTCAGGACTATGGCGAATACTGCACTCCGCTGCATTTGGCTGCAGAGGGTGGACATTTGCCTGTGGTGAAGCTGCTTGTGGAGAGGGGAGCGGATGTTAGTCTGAAGAGTAGCGACGGTCAGACCGCAATGGTCATAGCGCGGAGACGGGGGAAGAAAGTTGTGGCACGTTGGCTGGGCTCGGCAAGACGTGGCTAAGGACCGTTAACTGTATAAAGCACAGTGGTAACTATATGTACCGAACATCCATCATGTCTCCATTCAGCCCACACAATGTACCTGTGCACTGTACAGTTCACTGCACAAACACCGTCATCTTCACAAACACAATGCAATCTGTTGTGTTTGTAACGAACAGCCACAAGCACTGTCACTTATCAGTACCACATTTCACTGTCATCATCATTGGTGTGCCACATCGTGGGCACAGTGACCTGTTGTGGTGGTTTTGGTGATTTTTAGTATCTGCTTACTTTTGTGATGCTGTTTTACTTTGTAGTTTGTAATAAATTCCATGTTTGCGTAAACACTTCATTAGGGGTAAATAATTTTTCATATTTTGTTGTGTGTGTTGTTATCCTGTCACAGTCTGTTTATCCTTATTCTGCACTGAGGATGGAGGCTTCGAGTTATTCCGAAAAATCGGTACTGACCTACCAAACTACACGGTGTCATAATGCAGAATCCCAAAGTATCAATACTGACTGCAGTCAAAACCCTCAGTGCTGTACGATACTATAAATATACCGAGCCTCACTGCTTGCTGTACATTGCTTGTATCTGCTGTACATTGCTTGTATCTGCTGTACATTGCTTGTATCTGCTGTACATTGCTTGTATCTGCTGTACATTGCTTGTATCTGCTGTACATTGCTTGTATGTGCTGTACATTGCTTGTATGTGCTGTACATTGCTTGTATGTGCTGTACATTGCTTGTATGTGCTGTACATTGCTTGTATGTGCTGTACATTGCTTGTATGTGCTGTACATTGCTTGTATCTGCTGTACATTGCTTGTATGTGCTGTACATTGCTTGTATCTGCTGTACATTGCTTGTATCTGCTGTACATTGCTTGTATGTGCTGTACATTGCTTGTATGTGCTGTACATTGCTTGTATGTGCTGTACATTGCTTGTATGTGCTGTACATTGCTTGTATCTGCTGTACATTGCTTGTATCTGCTGTACATTGCTTGTATCTGCTGTACATTGCTTGTATCTGCTGTACATTGCTTGTATCTGCTGTACATTGCTTGTATGTGCTGTACATTGCTTGTATGTGCTGTACATTGCTTGTATGTGCTGTACATTGCTTGTATGTGCTGTACATTGCTTGTATCTGCTGTACATTGCTTGTATGTGCTGTACATTGCTTGTATGTGCTGTACATTGCTTGTATGTGCTGTACATTGCTTGTATCTGCTGTACATTGCTTGTATCTGCTGTACATTGCTTGTATCTGCTGTACATTGCTTGTATCTGCTGTACATTGCTTGTATCTGCTGTACATTGCTTGTATCTGCTGTACATTGCTTGTATCTGCTGTACATTGCTTGTATCTGCCGGTCTGCGTGGTTGCGGAGGCCCACAAATGTTTTGATCTTGCACATCTAAACAAGTGTAAAGCTGCCGCTGTACCCGCCTTGAAGGCATGTAGGCGGAGTAGATGTACAGCTCCATCCACTCTTAATCCCGGTATTAGCTTGAAGATGAGTGGTCAGCTTCACGCTTCGGCCGTTTTACACCCGGTAATACAGAACAGGAGCCTGGGTGGGCCACACAGCGGGCTGGGCTTTATGGAGAAGAGAAAAATCTCTTGCCCCAGCCGGGAATCGAATCCCCGAATTCTCTACCCGATGAACATCTAAATAATCTTAGTTTCCTCTTTTGTGTTTGGTTATTCGTGCTTAAGCCACGGCGGCTGCAAAGCAAAAGAATCAGCTGTCACGTGGTTATCTCTGTTAGCTCAGGTAACTCTGTTAGTGTAGTGACGGATATGGCCGAGCATATGATCTTGGTTCGATTCTCTCTACTACGTCGGACCCAGGCGTTTCCAGACGTAAGTTCCTGATCTTAAAACCCCTCACTTGTTCCCCTCTACCATCCCTGACAGTTATATATACATATATTGATATATATGTGTGGGGAGAGATTTGGCTCAGCTGTTGGCGGACCGTTGTGCATGATGCTGTCTTACTGCCTGCCCTGAAACAGGACGCACATAGATCAGTAGAATATTGCAGTGCGCAGTCGCAGACGGTGCAAAGTACAACTACAGTTCGATACAAGAACTTTGTGTTCGGCTTACAGGGGGACACGGAGAGACGTTACAGCTGACCGCATGAGTAGTCAGCTGTAATGGACGTGCTTGAGGAAACGTATCAACTTACACCCTGAAGATGGAGGCAGTTTGTTCCTCCGATAAATTGATATGCATCTAACAAACTAAATTGTGTTCTAACATACATGGCCAAAACGGTTACGTTCACTGTTGTGAAAATGCCAAATGTTGGATATTAGTTATGTTTGTACAGTTTTCTGACGTCACGATGTGCAGAACGTAATGTTAGTTTGGGCACTGTTAGCACGGCTAGCACTACTACCACTGTCAGTAGGTTAGCATAGGTAGCACGGCTAGCACTGTCAGTAGGTTAGCATAGGTAGCACTGTTAGCACGGCTAGCACTACTACCACTGTCAGTAGGTTAGCATAGGTAGCACTGTTAGCACTACTACCACTGTCAGTAGGTTAGCATAGGTAGCACTGTTAGCACGGCTAGCACTACTACCACTGTCAGTAGGTTAGCATAGGTAGCACTTAGCACGGCTAGCACTACTACCACTGTCAGTAGGTTAGCATAGGTAGCACTTAGCACGGCTAGCACTACTACCACTGTCAGTAGGTTAGCATAGGTAGCACGGCTAGCACTGCTACCACTGTCAGTAGGTTAGCATAGGTAGCACTTAGCACGGCTAGCACTACTACCACTGTCAGTAGGTTAGCATAGGTAGCACTTAGCACGGCTAGCACTACTACCACTGTCAGTAGGTTAGCATAGGTAGCACGGCTAGCACTGCTACCACTGTCAGTAGGTTAGCATAGTTAGCACTGTTGGCACTATTCCGTATAGTATAAGATCACATAGATATAGCACAGCCCTTCCAAAACCAATACCATGGAGCTGAATCCTCCTTCTTAAGTCAATTCTCTCAGCTAATTAAGAAATTCCCTCCTCGTATGGTACCCAAATGCTCATAACCGTGTTCAGAAAAACCCGCCCCTGGGTCCTATCCTGACCCAGAGTTCACGTAAATACACATATAACAAACCCCAACTGCGTGCTGCCAGTATAATAGCGAGGCTTTACACACACTTTTCTTTTTCTTCACATTCTTAAGGCTACAAAATCTCCCCCACAGTGCCAGAGGTTAAGACAAACTACAGCTGTACCTCCATTCCCCCTATACGTCGATCCTGGTACGCTGCTAATGCATTAAGCACCTGGCACTTTAACGTTTAGCTTATCAGCGCTGTAACCTGATCTAAGCGTGTGCCTGTCTTTGTGTAGCGCGCAGGCGCCATGTTAGAGCCCTGCAGTGGGGAGATGTCTGCTGAACGCTCTGAAGACCACAGACTATCTAGTATCCGAAGACATACGCAACACGTGACTACACTGTGTGGGCAGAACGTCCTAGTGCAGTGATACCAACGTAAGTGATACACTGCGCTGTATGTTACATGTCTGCTGTCTTCTGAAACATGAACTGGTCTGTGCGCTAAACAGCAAGTGACGTCTGTTGCTGTTGCACACATTCCGGTCCGTACTGTTGCTGCTTTGATTAATTCAAATATTGATC
This sequence comes from Reticulitermes speratus, assembly GCA_021186555.1. NCBI lineage: Eukaryota > Metazoa > Arthropoda > Insecta > Blattodea > Rhinotermitidae > Reticulitermes > Reticulitermes speratus. The sequence continues at coordinate 2,297,528 of JAJKFL010000042.1, forward strand.
CCTCTGGGAGGCCCATCGGACCTCAAACAGCCCTGTTTTGCGGCCGCAGTACAGTACAGGTCAAACATTGTGCACTTGGGTAGCGCTCTTGCAATGTAGGCTGGAGCTGGCCGGAGCCTAGATGTCATTGCTCGTAAAGGTCTGCGTGAAGTTACAGTTGTACCTGTACATGCCGTGAAGGTGTATGGAGGAGTGGATGTATGGCCCCGTACTACTTGGCGACGAGTCATCAGCTTAACGTCCTGGCCGCTTTACCCCAGGGGAAAGCACCTCCCCCCCCCCCCCGCTTTAGCCATTGAATTGGTACTGGGTGGACCCCAGAGCGGTCTGGACGTTTTGTATAAGCGAAAAATATAAACCGCGATTGCTGTGTTGTGCACCGATAGCATGGTCACTATACTGACTGAGCTATCCCGACTCATTCCGGATGGATTTCCAGAAGAACGCCGACATAATACCTCTCATTAACCCAGTACCGTTTCCTTCCAAATCCTTTCAATTCATTGTTTACTAATTATCCTATCATTCGACGCTGTTTATCACAGCTGTTGACAGCGTCGTTAAACAGAGGATAAATCGAAATAAGTTCAGGAGAAATGAAGAAATAAACAGGCTTAAAGACAGGCGATTTGCACATCAGGTCTGTTTGTAGTGAGTGACAGTGAGTGCAGCTGTGTGAGCGCGGACGGAGCAGAGAACTGTCACGACATCTGACGTACATTCATGTTCAGTTCTTGTGGGTTGAGACACCGTGTAGTCTGGTAGTTGGTTGTGAGAAGTATCCTTCCCCCAGTTACGTTGTGTCTGCTTTGGACAGTGTTCAGTCAGTCATTGCATTTTCTGTTGCAGTAACCACAGGTACCAGGACTGTGTAATTCAGCACGAGAAGTGCGCAGCTCTTTACACAGCGTGGTGTCACTGCACTGTTGTGTTAGTGTTCTTGTGACACTTTTTAAAGTGTCTTATTTAACGATTCTGCCAATTGCTAACTTCATATAGGATCAGTGATAGATGAGTGTAATGATACTGACAGGGGAAAACTGAAGTATTCCGAGAAAAGAAACTGTCTCAGTGATACTTTGTCCACCAAAAATACCACAGGGACTGGCCAGGGAATGAACCGCTGTAGGAAGTCGGCGACTAACCGCCTAAGCCCTGGCATGGCGTTATGACACGTTTTCTTGCCGAAAAAAGATGCACGCGTTAACAGGATAAGACTGGGAACGTTTTATACGCGGTACATGTTTGACCTAACTGCCGGCAGATGGCGGTGTATTGCTGCACGCTAGCGGCATCACACGGCTGTTTCCCGCACTGGCACAGTACAGATTTACATCGCCAGGGTGCGGCACTGCAACAGTTTGGGCTGTCGGCAGTTGTGGTCTGCTGTATCCGAGTACACCGAAACGTCTTCATATTGCCCCTTACATTTTATTTTTATTTGTTTCTGTACGTAATTATTTGTGCTATTAGTTATTGATGGGCCGGGATAGCTCAGTCGGTATAGCGACTCGGATCAAATTCCGGCGTGGGCGAGATTTTCAGCACCTGTCCAGACCAGTCCAGCCTACTATACAATGGGTAACGGGTCTCTTTCCCGAGGGTAAAGCGGCCGGGGCGTGGAGTTAACCACCCACCCTCATCTAGTGCTTGGGTTAAAGAAAGAGTAGAGCTATACCTTCACTCCCCCTGTGGGCCTTCAGGGCCCGTTCTAGGGTGAAATTTACCTTTACTCTTAGTAGTAACCGTGTATTGCATGTATAGACACTGAGTAGTGCGATTTCACTGTGCAGTGCGTGCTGAGGGGAAATTAAATGCTATTTATATAATTTTAACCCTCTAAAGACATGGTAACAATACGTACCGCATATTTTAGCACACAAACTGTTGCACTTAGCCACACGGTGTGTGTGACTCACACAGTACACTCCGGTTACGTCCATAAACAGCATTAACCGTGGCAGTGTTTACTGTGAGGTACGAACTGAATCTGTATATTTATTTAGACACACATTTGCTACACAACAATCTGTATATTTATTTAGACACACATCTGCTACACAACAGTCTGTATATTTATTTAGACACACATCTGCTACACAACAATCTGTATATTTATTTAGACACACATCTGCTACACAACAATCTATATATTTATTTAGACACACATCTGCTACACAACAATCTGTATATTTATTTAGACACACATCTGGCTACACAACAGCCTGTATATTTATTTAGACACACATCTGCTACACAACAATCTGTATATTTATTTAGACACACATCTGCTACACAACAATCTGTATATTTATTTAGACACACATCTGCTACACAACAATCTGTATATTTATTTAGACACACATCTGCTACACAACAATCTGTATATTTATTTAGACACACATCTGCTACACAACAATCTGTATATTTATTTAGACACACATCTGCTACACAACAATCTGTATATTTATTTAGACACACATCTGCTACACAACAATCTGTATATTTATTTAGACACACATCTGCTACACAACAATCTGTATATTTATTTAGACACACATCTGCTACACAACAATCTGTATATTTATTTAGACACACATTCTGCTACACAACAATCTGTATATTTATTTAGACACACATCTGGCTACACAACAATCTGTATATTTATTTAGACACACATCTGCTACACAACAGTCTGTATATTTATTTAGACACACATCTGCTACAAAACAATCTGTATATTTATTTAGACACACATCTGCTACACAACAATCTGTATATTTATTTAGACACACATCTGCTACACAACAATCTGTATATTTATTTAGACACACATCTGCTACACAACAATCTGTATATTTATTTAGACACACATCTGGCTACACAACAATCTGTATATTTATTTAGACACACATCTGCTACACAACAGTCTGTATATTTATTTAGACACACATCTGCTACACAACAATCTGTATATTTATTTAGACACACATCTGCTACACAACAGTCTGTATATTTATTTAGACACACATCTGCTACACAACAATCTGTATATTTATTTAGACACACATCTGCTACACAACAATCTGTATATTTATTTAGACACACATCTGCTACACAACAATCTGTATATTTATTTAGACACACATCTGCTACACAACAATCTGTATATTTATTTAGACACACATCTGCTACACAACAATCTGTGTATTTATTTAGACACACATCTGCTACTCAACAGTCTGTATATTTATTTAGACACACATCTGCTACACAACAATCTGTATATTTATTTAGACACACATCTGCTACACAACAATCTGTATATTTATTTAGACACATCTGCTACACAACAATCTGTATATTTATTTAGACACACATCTGCTACACAACAATCTGTATATTTATTTAGACACACATCTGCTACACAACAGTCTGTATATTTATTTAGACACACATCTGCTACACAACAATCTGTATATTTATTTAGACACACATCTGGCTACACAACAATCTGTGTATTTATTTAGACACACATCTGCTACACAACAATCTGTATATTTATTTAGACACACATCTGCTACACAACAGTCTGTATATTTACTTAGACACACATCTGCTACACAACAGTCTGTATATTTATTTAGACACACATCTGCTACACAACAATCTGTATATTTATTTAGACACACATCTGCTACACAACAATCTGTATATTTATTTAGACACACATCTGCTACACAACAATCTGTATACATATTTAGACACACATCTGCTACACAACAATCTGTATATTTATTTAGACACACATCTGCTACACAACAATCTGTATATTTATTTAGACACACATCTGCTACACAACAATCTGTATATTTATTTAGACACACATCTGCTACACAACAGTCTGTATATTTATTTAGACACACATCTGCTACACAACAGTCTGTATATTTATTTAGACACACATCTGCTACACAACAATCTGTATATTTATTTAGACACACATCTGCTACACAACAATCTGTATATTTATTTAGACACACATCTGCTACACAACAGTCCGTATATTTATTTAGACACACATCTGCACTACACACAATCTGTATATTTATTTAGACACACATCTGCTACACAACAATCTGTATATTTATTTAGACACACATCTGCTACACAACAATCTGTAGATTTATTTAGACACACATCTGCTACACAACAATCTGTATATTTATTTAGACACACATCTGCTACACAACAATCTGTATATTTATTTAGACACACATCTGCTACACAACAATCTGTATATTTATTTAGACACACATCTGCTACACAACAATCTGTATACATATTTAGACACACATCTGCTACACAACAATCTGTATATTTATTTAGACACACATCTGCTACACAACAATCTGTATATTTATTTAGACACACATCTGCTACACAACAATCTGTATATTTATTTAGACACACATCTGCTACACAACAATCTGTAGATTTATTTAGACACACATCTGCTACACAACAATCTGTATACATATTTAGACACACATCTGCTACACAACAGTCTGTATATTTATTTAGACACACATCTGCTACACAACAATCTGTATACATATTTAGACACACATCTGCTACACAACAGTCTGTATATTTATTTAGACACACATCTGCTACACAACAATCTGTATATTTATTTAGACACACATCTGCTACACAACAATCTGTATATTTATTTAGACACACATCTGCTACACAACAATCTGTATATTTATTTAGACACACATCTGCTACACAACAATCTGTATATTTATTTAGACACACATCTGCTACACAACAATCTGTATATTTATTTAGACACACATCTGCTACACAACAATCTGTATATTTATTTAGACACACATCTGCTACACAACAATCTGTATATTTATTTAGACACACATCTGCTACACAACAATCTGTATATTTATTTAGACACACATCTGCTACACAACAATCTGTATATTTATTTAGACACACATCTGCTACACAACAATCTGTATATTTATTTAGACACACATCTGCTACACAACAATCTGTATATTTATTTAGACACACATCTGCTACACAACAATCTGTATATTTATTTAGACACACATCTGCTACACAACAATCTGTATATTTATTTAGACACACATCTGCTACACAACAATCTGTATATTTATTTAGACACACATCTGCTACACAACAATCTGTATATTTATTTAGACACACATCTGCTACACAACAATCTGTATATTTATTTAGACACACATCTGCTACACAACAATCTGTATATTTATTTAGACACACATCTGCTACACAACAATCTGTATATTTATTTAGACACACATCTGCTACACAACAATCTGTATATTTATTTAGACACACATCTGCTACACAACAATCTGTATATTTATTTAGACACACATCTGCTACACAACAATCTGTATATTTATTTAGACACACATCTGCTACACAACAATCTGTATATTTATTTAGACACACATCTGCTACACAACAATCTGTATATTTATTTAGACACACATCTGCTACACAACAATCTGTATATTTATTTAGACACACATCTGCTACACAACCTCAATACATGCTTCAAATTCACACAGCAACATGGCGCTAAATTAAACTGGTGCATCTGAACTGAACACAGAGCGCTGTGACGACATTGTCCTGGATATCGCGGGGGGCGATGGGTGTGTTCGGAAGGACGTGTGTGAGGTCTTCGCTCTTCTGGGGCGTTACGCAGCGTTGGTTGGTAGTTAGTAACCGACTGCTTGAACCTTGAATTTTAGACCGATAGTCTGTCCCGAAACGTCGGTAAGTAACTACAAATCAACGCTGTGTAACTTCCCGGAAGAGCGAAGACGTCATTTACATCGTGATGGAAGCCTGAAGTCACGCACAGTCGTTCCCGTTTGATCGGTATAAAAGTCCGTAGATGTACGTATACCATTTATGTGCTTAATTATTTATAACGGTAGAACTTGCAGCAAACTGTAGCAGACATAAAACTTGTGGTTCATTCACCGCCATTCACACCTGCAAGTTTTGTTACAAACGTTTTGTCTCCTATAAATATCCAGCGCGTTACTTATGCGAATCTTCATGTGAAGTGTCATTACAACTGTCTGATCAACGAGAATATTAAAAGAATGAAATGCTTGTAAAAGTTTTCATGAAGCTCTCCAATATCAAACTTAATAGAATTCGTTCCGCGGTTCTCCAGTTGTTATATACACACAGACAGACACACAGACTTCAACACAGCCTCCGTAGTTATGCTAAAGCGACTAAAATTTCACTCCTTACTTCAAAGCGAACACACTTTGAATTTTTTTCTTTTGGCGCTAGAGTCCAACTCGGGTCTAGGCCGCCTCATTTTTGAGGTTTCTAGATAGCACATAATTAGACACACACATACACACACACACCCGGTAGGACTCCTCTGAGCAGGTGATCAGCTCGTCGCAGAGGCCGCTACCTACACAACACACAACAAACAAAACAGATCAACATCCATGCCCTCAGCGGGATTCGAACCCGCGATCCCAGCAATCAAGCGGCCGCAGACCTACGCCTTAGACCACACGGCCACCGTGATCGGCTTCCTTGCAATTACCGTATGTTAAATAAGCCGAAACATGTTGCTAGAGTGAGTGTCAACAAAAAATGTTAATTCCTAAAGAGCTGTGTAGGTGTTGTGTAAGTGTCGTTTAACTGTATCACGTTCAAATCAACACGTGGACACCGTACCACGGCAGACTGGAATGGCGGCAAATACTGAGCTGTCTGCCGTTACGCGAAATGATCTGCATGAAGAGTGATGTGAATTGTCAGATAAAATAACGTCACTCTACAAGAGTGGCTCAATGGAAGAATTACTGTATAAAGTGACTGCAGGTGAGGTTTAACAAATTTTGCTGTTTAATTTTATGTTAGTCTCAGCGTGCATTTCACAATTTGATGTTTAAAAAACCAACACAATGCACTTCACTGTCACTTTAATATGTCTTAATTAACCCCTACACATGTTTCGGTCAAAACTACGCCACATCACATCCAAAGTTAATATAGGTAAGACATAACAAAGGCCCTAGAATTGAACCCTGTGGAACCCCTGAAGAAACTTCCCTCCATTCAGTAGAGGTTATGTTGTGTCGATTATTTACAGTTAATTGTACTGTTTGATATCTACCCTCCAAGTAAGTTTTGATTAAACTTAACAATTGACTTCTTATACCATAAAAATTGAGTCTTGATAATAAAGTACCATGATCTACACGATCAACGGCCGTTTTTAGGTTGCAAAATATGCTTCCTACCATTATTCCATTATTTAAGGCATTATAGATTGTATTCAATAAATTAAATGTGGCCGTTTCTGTTGAATTGATTCTAAACCCGTACTGATGTTTTGATAAAATATTACTTTCAATAAATGTTGGTAAAGTCTAGTGTATATTATTTTTCAAAGTTTTAAAAAATGAGGGTAATAAGGATATTGGTCTGTAATTAGACATGGAGGTTTTATTTCCTTTCTTAAAGATCTAATGTTAGTATTATCAGTATATGATGTAAATTTTGTTTTTATTTGTATATTTGCTGTTTTCATGGACACATCAGGCCAAATTGATTTTGCTTTCTGTCACAAACTTTTTGGGGGAAAGGTGGTTGGTGTGATAAGGTAGGTGGTTGCTTTGCCGATGTCATGCTATATAGTTCCGTAAGTTACCGCCAGGAGCATGCTTGACTCTGCCAGTGTGCCAAGCCGTGGACAACTAGCGCATGTGGTGCTATAGTTTAACGTTTCCACGGAGTGTCCAATTTGTAAGATTTATACTCTGTGGTACAGAGTTTTGAAGTATAGAACGGAACTTTTGAACAAGGCGGAAGAAACATTGTCATCCGTGTTTGCCACAAATCTGATTTGTGTTGGTGTCAACTTGTGGAGGGGTTGTTAGTATGTGTATAGAAACGTTTAGACTGTCATAAGAGACACTGAAGAAGGTGGTGAAATTGTGTGCGATATAAAGATTTTGGTGAAATTTTAGTCTCCTAAAACAATAATGGGTGTAGAATCAGTTACTTCCTGGGTCACTGTTAGAAGATATGACCAGTTGGGTAAGTGGTGGAACAACTGCAGTGAGAATTTTGTGGAATATATTGTCGTTAATTTTTATGCTAGAAATACCGTCAGCTTGTGGAAAGTTTGGTGCTCATTTTATGCAATGATTGTAGCAAGACACTTGATATCCATGTATTTCATTCTAAGTAAGATGGACAAGTTTTCTGTGCTACATTGCAGTTTTCAGGTTTCTGTAGTGCCCTCTATGAAAAACGAAGTAATTAGGGGAGAAACTTTTGAAAATGTCTTACAGAATTAACTTAGGATTTTCTTTTCATCTGATATGTACAGCTTGGAATGAAGCTAGCCTGTGTGAATGACTATGTAGTTAATCAGGCAAGATATGCTCGTAAGTTTTGGTTTGTGTTCAGGACACACGGAATCAAATTAATGAAACTCCTTTGGAAATGTTGGATTTGTGTCCTTGCATCAATTAAAACGTTGACACTTTTATATAAATGAACAAATGCTATTTCAATAAACTTCACACTGCACGTCTTAGGGAATGCTATGTCCATTTCCTGTCCTCTGTCAGCCTAAATTTTCTGTGTTCTCACATTGGTCACAGATCTCCCGGAAGTTTTCTTTATTTTGCCTCGGTTGGTGTAACTACAATACACTGGCACTGGTTATGTTGGATTTATTTGTATTTGGGATAATGACATACATAAAACCTCAAATTCAGTGACATTGTTCACTTTATAAACTGTGGAGAACACAAAGTGTATGTACTGCCAAATGAAGTGTATGTAAAAGTTAAAGAAAGATAAAGTTGTCCCCGTACACACCATGAAGGCATTTGGGGGAGTTGATGTACCTCCAGTCCCATATGCACCCATATCAGTTGAACTCTGTTACGTTCTGCCAGTTTCATCAGGGATTGATGGCAGTCCCAGACTAGTTTGGAATTAATCTGGAAGTTATTAAGTGCCTTGATGGCTGCTCGACTGTCTGAGAGAATATAGATGTTCCTACCTTTGTAGCACTTTTCTATATTCTCCATTATACATGCCTTAATGGCATATATTTCCGCCTGGATTGCCGTAGTGTGAAGCTCGAGACTGAAGCTATGCCCCCTCCTTGAGCCCCATTTGTACACCCCGGCACCAGTGCCCTCATTGGTCTTAGACCTGTCCGTATACCACACCAGGCCTCCTTTATTATCTGGATTAATTCCATGCTGCCATTCATGCTTGCTGGAAAGTTGTACCTTGAATGGCTTATGAAATACGTATCTCGGTGTCATTCTATCAGTCCGCATTAAAAGGATGGGTTCTTGCTTCATGTCCCGAGACTTTTTAGCGTGACCATAGTTAGTAGATCTAGGTCTCCACTGTTGATTGCACATAAGTCTATAATCCCTGCCTGGGCCTCTGCCTCGATTACCACATGTAGAGGCAGGAGTCCCAGGAGAGCCTCCATTGCTGCTGTTGGTGTAGTCTTCATCGCCTCGTTATAGCCAAGCAGGCTAGTCTCTGTAGCTTATTAAGCTCCATCCTGCTGACGTTGTAGTTGACCCTCGTCCACCGTACCATTGAACCATAGGTACAAATGGGTCTAATTATCATGATGTAAATCTGGCGTAATACCTTGGGCTTTAAACCCCAAGTTTTATCAAATGTACCTTTGCAGGTCCAGAAAGCTCTATAGGCCTTGTTTTATCACATTTCCTAGCTGTGTCTTCCATGTCAATCCCTTGTCCAAAGTGAGTCTGAGGTATTTGACCTCATTGGCCAGATGCAATTTATGTCTGGAGAGTGTTGGTTCTTTTAAGCCCCTTAAATCTCTCTTCCTTGTGAATGGAACTATCACCGTATTTTGTGGGTTTATAGACAACTGAGTCCTTTCACACCACTGTTGCACCATACTCAAATCTTCCTGTAGAAGCTCTGAGACAGTAGACAGAAATTTTCCGCTGACTAGGCTAGCAATGTCATCATCATACCACAGCATGTAATAGCCATTCTCATTGAGTCCTTCTACAAGTTCATCCACAACCAGACTCCACAGCAGGGGCGAGAAAATGCCCCCCTGCGGACAGCCCCTGGCCACAGACCCCTCCAGAGTAAGAGGCTGGGTGTAATGCAGAGCCCATCTGGACATGTTGGAGAAGAGAAAAATGTTTTGCCCATGGCAGGACTTGAACCCCAGATTGTCCAGCCCATAGCCTAGTCACTGTGCTGACTGTGCTATCCCAACTGTCCCAGCTGTAACAAGGTGTAAGGTGATAATGCTAGATGGGAATCAGTGATGTTGATCAGAAATGAAGCATTCAATTTTCAGATTCTAGATGCAATGATGTGTCACAGTCACCGCCTCTTGCAATGGATCTGCAGCACAATTTCAGTTTTGCTGACCTCAAATGCCATGTTCGAACATGCCTTGGACTTCCAGAGGATGGAGAAGTGGTTATGAAATTGAGAAGGACTGATGGAACTTTGCTGCCATTGTCGTGCTTGCTTGTTGGTAGTTCAGAAACGGAGTAAGTTCAGTATTACATTACCTGAAGGAACTTTCATGTCTGATGAACAAGTGTCAGTTTTTAGTTTAAAAATTGAGAGTAATCTATTTTGTTTTCTTTACAGGCCATTCATATTAGATGTTGTGAGGATACATCAAAACAGTAAGGAGACTGTTCAATTGATTAATTAGAAATACTGTTATTTTATGAACCATTCTTATTTCTATAAAGTCATGTTAGTGATTCATATTGTATTATATACTGGAAAAAAAGTATGACCTTGAAATGCTTACTTGATTCATGTCGTTTGGTGTCCGACTGAATATGGAACAAGAGAGGAAAGTTACTATTATTGTGACTCTCTGTTGTTTGCTTCATCTATTTTGTGATTAAAATAAGATTGCAAATGGTGTGTTGGCTATGATGTAGTACACAGATTTCTCCGAGTTGTGCTTTTCTTTATAAATATCATAGACTTTGCAGTACATACGTAAATATAATTCTGGTCTTCCCTATGTCACTCAGAATCATTCAGTAAATTGTGGTAGGCATTTCCTTTACCAGATTTTGCCCAGACTGCATGTAAAGTGTAGAAAACATGGACAGCATTTTGTTGATGCCTTGAAGTGAAGTATGCCTTTCACTGCATTGATTTCCATGAAAGTCGTAAGTGCTCAAGTCATGTGGAGATATTCTGAACCAAATTCTACACAGATTGGTCAAGAAATGTGGAAATTATGGTTAGAAATTCATCTGTGCCCATAAATAGAGTACAATTCACTGTGCTGATTTTCACGAAGCTGGCGCTTGACAACTTTCTCTGAAGAATGCCTGTACTAAATTTCATGAAAATGCAGCACATTTCAGTTGCTGTTATGCGCTCCACACAAGGTGTTCTTTTTTACTGTGTGACATTACGACAGGTTTTCCTCCAATTACTTCAGTTCTTCCCAGTCTGTATCATTCCACCAGTGCTTCATACTCATTCGTTCATCTGTCATTAATGCTGTATAGTCTTCGCAATTGACAGTGTCGAAAGAAAAAATATTACCCCATTGTCATTGCATATCAGAATGGAAGATTAGCAGCATACACCCACTGACAGAAATGTAATTGTCACTGCGCACATGTGACAGTATGAACAAAATATGCTGTCAGGTTTTAACTGAAGCTTGGGAGCATTTTTTTAAACCAACATTTGTGTACTACATTATTTTCTTTTAAACTAGAAGAAGTAATTTTGCAGACTAAGTCAGTGAATCAGACAGCAGCACTTTACAGTTGACTGTTTGGCATGTACGTTATTGTACTGCCTTCTGTTTACAGCTCCTGCCTGTGTGCGATCTGCCGTCCCTCCACCATACATTGAGACTGTTCGCAGTAAATTGAGATGTCTGGAGCAAAGGGTAAGACTATGTGGAAGCTTCGTCTGTGGTGTATGAGTAGGTACTGTGAGTCTGAATGGGCTGAACATGTAGCACACATGGAGAAACATGAAATACAAAGAAATCTAACCAAAAGATGCCATTGGTAGAATGAGACATGCATGCGTGGAAAGATAACAGAATACTTATAGTGAAACTAGCAGTGGGCCTATCATATGATGAGCCCAACACAATGTTTGTGTGCTGACTAACATGGGTGCAACTTCATTCTCAGACCAGCGGTGATGCCACCTGTCACATGAAGAGCGTTATGTTAGGTGCATGGCTTTGAGAATTGAAGCGGGTTTGAACTGGGTGTAATGGGTTCTTATATTGGGCTGATTGCATTGAGCCTTTGTGTTTCACACTCATTTCAATGTCTTCGATAATGATCTCTACCAAACAGTAAGTATGTTACATAACATAATGATCTCTACCAAACAGTAAGTATGTTACATAACATAATGATCTCTACCAAACAGTAAGTATGTTACATAACATAATGATCTCTACCAAACAGTAAGTATGTTACATAACATAATGATCTCTACCAAACAGTAAGTATGTTACATAACATAATGATCTCTACCAAACAGTAAGTATGTTACATAACATAATGATCTCTACCAAACAGTAAGTATGTTACATAACATAATGATCTCTACCAAACAGTAAGTATGTTACATAACATAATGATCTCTACCAAACAGTAAGTATGTTACATAACATGATATAGCCTGTATCACTTATTTTCCAGGTAGAACAGGTGGAATCTTTGATTCCAGAGTTACGATCTCGCCGTCAGGCCAGTGTGGAGCGCGTCTTGAACCAGTTGGCTTCAAAGGTTTATTTTCTTGATAAACGTCTTGATGAATTGGTCCCACCTGAATGGAAGGGACAATTGCAGTGAACATACGTTCATGGATGCGCATATTTGTGGCTGTATGGGTGACAGTGAAGTCATAATTGTATGTTAATTGCACTGAAATTATTAACTTGAATGTGTCGGGTAGTGTTGAAGTGTTGTGCACATCACTTCATGCTGTTTGCTCTTTATATGAACCAATACACAGCCCAGACTGATTATTGGGTTTACATACATACATACACATACATACATACACATACATACATACATACACATACATACATACATACATACATACATACATACACATACATACATACATACATACACATACGTACATACATACATACATACATACATACATACATACATACATACATACATACATACATACACATACGTACATACATACATACATACATACATACCATACACATACATACATACACATACATACATACATACATACATACATACAATACATACATACATACATACATACACATACGTACATACATACATACATACATACATACATACATACATACATACATACGTACGTACATACATACATACATACATACACATACGTACATACATACATACATACATACATACATACATACATACTACATACATACATACATACATACACATACGTACATACATACATACATACATACATACATACATACATACATACATACATACACATACGTACATACATACATACATACATACATACATACATACATACATACATACATACATACAATACATACATACATACATACATACATACATACATACATACATACACATACATACATACATACATACATACATACATACATACATACATACATACATACATACACATACTACATAACATACATACATACATACATACATACATACATACATACATACATACATACATACATACATACATACATACACATACTACATACATACATACATACATACATACATACATACATACATACATACATACATACTACATACATACATACATACATACATACATACATACATACATACATACATACATACATACATACATACATACATACATACATACATACATACACATACTACATACATACATACATACATACATACAATACATACATACATACATACAACATACATACATCATACATACATACATACACATACATACATACATACATACATACACATACATACATACATACATACATACATACATACACACATATACACATATACAGTCACCAATCCAACATCCACGTAAGTGGGATTGGATATGGAATTTGTCAAGAACAGAGTAGATTGCAATATGCAATCGAGTCGAAACACTGAGATACAGATGAGATACAAAGTTACATTAAATTAGTAAAACACTATAAATAACAAGAGAATTCATACTCGCTCACTAAGACAAGGTAAATATGTGGATTACAATAAATAATAAGTCAACTTTTGAAAATTAAGTAAAATAAAGGACATACACAGAATACACATACATGTTGCTAATAATAATGAACTATAAAAGGAGTGCAACAGCAGTTGAAAAATTATTTGTTGCTGGTTAACTATTACAATCTTTAGAAAGAAATTCATCAATAGAATAAAAAGCATTCTTAAGAAGTTAATTCCTTAACATAGTCTTAAAACTGTGTATATTGTTATGAAGTTTTGAAATATTTTGTGGAAGGTGATTAAATATTTTAACAGATGAATAATATACACCTCTCTGTATTGTGGAAGATCTCACAGAAGGTACATGCAGTTTATTTTGTTGCCTAGTATTCCTGCATGAACTGAGGTGTTGGTTTGATAGTGTTTAGGATTTTTAGCTACAAATAACATCAAAACATAGATATACAAACAAGGAACTGTAAGTATATCCAGTTTTTTTAAACCTTCTCTACAAGAACTCCATGGACCCAGCCTCAGCATAATCCTAATTGCTCTCTCTTGAATTATGAAAACATTTCTTATTGATGAAGATGAACCCCAGAAAATTATACCATAATTAATTTATGATTGGAAATGTGCAAAATAAACCATTCGTAGTGTTTGTACATTTAGAATAGGTGATAATTTTCTCAAGAGAAAACAAATATAACTCAGTTTTTTAATTAAATTTTCTAGATGCAAATTCCATGTAAGATGACAATCTAGATACACACCTAAAAATTTAATATTTTCAGCAACAGTAATAGCTTGATTATTGCATGAAACATGTAACGGATAAGTAGAAGATTTAGATGAAGTAAATTTGATCAATTGCGTCTTATTTAAATTAAGTACCAACTGATTGTTTAGAAACCATTCAGAAATGCAACAAAATACCTTATTTAATTTAGCATTTAGTTCAGTCTGATCATTAGACGAAACTAGAATATTAGTGTCATCATCAAAAAGAATGGTGTGAGAAACTTTACCTATGGTGCTTGGAAAATCATTAATATAAACATTAAACAGTAAAGGACCCAACACACATCCCTGAGGAACACCATGTCTAACAGTTTGCCAGTCCGATAAATTATTAAGTGAGCTGTCAAGTTGCAACTGCACTCTTTGTTTTCTGTTATACAAATAAGATTTAAGCCAATTTAAAATAGAGCCATTTACTCCATAAAATTCCAACTTTGAGATCAATAATTCATGACTGACACAATTGAAGGTCTTTCTCAAATCACAAAATAACCCCGTTACATATTCTTTGTTATTCCAAGCTTTAAGAATCGAATCAGTAAGTTTAAATATTGCACTTTCAGTAGATACATTATCCCTATTTACAATTACAAAGTTGATGTATAAATGTCTAATTTAGTACAACAAAGAGAAAACCCCCAATTCCAAAAAAGTAAAACTTCTTATATAAGAAATTATGAACACAACCAAGGAGTAAAGTGGAGAAATATGCACAGACTGTAACACTGCTTGTGTGTTTGCTCTGTCATTTTTCTCAGGTGTAAAATTTGTGAATACTTTCTAGAAAAATGCCACATATTTTAATAACAGATTTGCTGTTGATTATCATCAAAATAATATAAGCAGGGAGATTTACAATTGATATCTCTTAAATGTCGATACTCAGCATTTACATTTGCTTGTGTCGATGTACAATGTTTCTTTAGCATCATGTTGTACCTCACAGAGAACACAGTCTGTTTCCTATAAAGACCAAAGACCAGTCTTGGTGAGAAGTCAGAAACATATGTAGGTTTTGTTGTACGGTGTCTGTTATTTTTGTCTGATGTTAACCAAAATTGGAATGTGTCAGTAGATGTTAGTAAAAATCCTGAACGTGAAGTTTCATGAAAATCTGTGTGGTTTGGGTTTGCTGTGGTCTGTGCAGACTGATAGACTTCACAAAGCTAATAGTCACTTTTCACAAGTTTGATAACATGCCTAAAATTACTTAACTCATTAACTGCTACATCTTATACCTATTTGATACCGTCCGTTGCTGGGTTGTCATGGTCTTTGTGTGATGACATTTACAATTCCAGAAGTGTCAGTTATTGCATCGGTGGCACTGCATAATACACGTTCTGCTAGCACCCACACCACTAGGATAAGTCGTTATGCAAACCCACATGTCTGTAATCCTGCAGTAGCTGTTGGCAGTATCAGTGTTGGCAGTATCAGTGTTGGCAGCACAACGTTAGTAGCATATGGAATGAAAGGCCTAAAAGTAGGTGAAAGATACTGGGATAAAGAATTAGGCCTCAAAAGTACTCTTTTAAAAGTGTGCCAGTGTGTACATATATTGAAATACTTTTTGCCTCCTGTGTGGGTTTTTATTTTGTAGATATTTCTCTATTAACCCTTTGAAGCCCAATGGTTACTTCATGTACCACAAGGCTTACCATTAAAAAATTCTGCATTCTGCCAACAGAGTGTGTGCATGTGTTTTGTATGGATCTCAGAACAAACAGCGATTATTTCACTGTACAACATTAACTGACTGGTTTGTATAACTGAGACGGAGTGTGTTTACTGCGCGGTACGGACTGTATTTATGTGTTTTGTGTGGATCTCAGAACAAACAGCGATTATTTCACTGTACAACATTAACTGACTGGTTTGTATAACTGAGACGGAGTGTGTTTACTGCGCGGTACGAACTGTATTTATGTGTTTTGTGTGGATCTCTGAACAAACAGCGATTATTTCACTGTACAACATTAACTGACTGGTTTGTATAACTGAGACGGAGTGTGTTTACTGCGCGGTACGGACTGTATTTATGTGTTTTGTGTGGATCTCAGAACAAACAGCGATTATTTCACTGTACAACATTAACTGACTGTTTGTATAACTGAGACGGAGTGTGTTTACTGCGCGGTACGGACTGTATTTATGTGTTTTGTGTGGATCTCAGAACAAACAGCGATTATTTCACTGTACAACATTAACTGACTGGTTTGTATAACTGAGACGGAGTGTGTTTACTGCGCGGTACGGACTGTATTTATGTGTTTTGTGTGGATCTCAGAACAAACAGCGATTATTTCACTGTACAACATTAACTGACTGGTTTGTATAACTGAGACGGAGTGTGTTTACTGCGCGGTACGGACTGTATTTATGTGTTTTGTGTGGATCTCAGAACAAACAGCGATTATTTCACTGTACAGCATTAACTGAGTGGTTTGTATAACCGAGACGGAGTGTGTTTACTGCGCGGTACGGACTGTATTTATGTGTTTTGTGTGGATCTCAGAACAAACAGCGATTATTTCACTGTACAACATTAACTGACTGGTTTGTATAACTGAGACGGAGTGTGTTTACTGCGCGGTACGGACTGTATTTATGTGTTTTGTGTGGATCTCAGAACAAACAGCGATTATTTCACTGTACAACATTAACTGACTGTTTGTATAACTGAGACGGAGTGTGTTTACTGCGCGGTACGGACTGTATTTATGTGTTTTGTGTGGATCTCAGAACAAACAGCGATTATTTCACTGTACAACATTAACTGACTGGTTTGTATAACTGAGACGGAGTGTGTTTACTGCGCGGTACGGACTGTATTTATGTGTTTTGTGTGGATCTCAGAACAAACAGCGATTATTTCACTGTACAACATTAACTGACTGGTTTGTATAACTGAGACGGAGTGTGTTTACTGCGCGGTACGGACTGTATTTATGTGTTTTGTGTGGATCTCAGAACAAACAGCGATTATTTCACTGTACAGCATTAACTGAGTGGTTTGTATAACCGAGACGGAGTGTGTTTACTGCGCGGTACGGACTGTATTTATGTGTTTTGTGTGGATCTCAGAACAAACAGCGATTATTTCACTGTACAACATTAACTGACTGGTTTGTATAACTGAGACGGAGTGTGTTTACTGCGCGGTACGGACTGTATTTATGTGTTTTGTGTGGATCTCAGAACAAACCGATTATTTCCCTATACAGCATTAACTGACTGGTTTTTGTAACCTAGATGGCTCCTGTTTATGGCACAGTGTGAACTGAATCTTTAAATATAATTCAGGTTAATCTTAGTATTTAAAAGCATAAACAGATATTTTAAAATTATATTTTATGTTCATAGACCATGAGAAAATGTTCAAAAATGACAACAGTTGAAGACACAGTAAAGAAATTGTAAGTGGGTACACACAGTGAAAGTGACAAAATGACACAACAAAATAAAGGCGTGACAAAACTAAATAAATGTTGTACTGGGACGTCACATTATGGAGGGCTTAAAAATGAGATAATTTCTGTAGTGTACTATTCTGTCACAGTACGGGAAGAACACAGGCTAAGGTGTTTGAGGGTAGTGTGCTGAGGGGGGTACTTGGGACTGTAAGGACAGAAACTGTAGCATGATGAGGTTGATGATGTGTGCTGCTCACCAGATATTATTTGGGTGAGCAAAATCATGGAGGATGAGATGGGTGGGGCATGTGGCATGTATGGGGAGAAGAGAAATGTGTTCAAGGTTTTCATGAGTAAACCTGGAGGAGACTGCTTGGGAAAATTAGGCATAGATGGGATGATGTTAAAGTCTGTGACTACCTGGGGAATTGTTAGTTCCTCAAGAAGGACTTTGCGGCATGGAATCAGTGCATTTATATGATTCGTGTGATTTTGGTAAACTTCATGGTTCAGAGGGTTTTGATGATGTGGTTTCTGGCTGTATTGCCGTGAAATTAATGATTTTCCCCATCTTGCAGTGTGTGATATGAAGTGAATGCTGTTTTACTAGTAATTTTTGTGTGCTGTCGATAGGGTTGCACACTGCATACTTTCTGTGACGGGAATTGAAAGGTGCAGAGGTGGGCCCATGCAAAAAAATGCATTTATAAATCAATGTCCGAGACTTCATGGTGAATATTACGGTATTTTATATGTGTGATTAGGGAAGGGTTACTGTGTTGTCCATAGTGCATGGATCTGAAGATTGAGGGCAGCATATTCTTCTGCAGTGTTGTTGTGCATGTACCAGACTACACTGCGTCACATTCCTGAAGCACGGAATGTATCGGTAGTGTGTAAAGGTGATAATTTTATGGAATATGATACAAAAATAAGAGCATGTATAGAGTGTTTTGTTTGTTCATGCCTGTACCTTACTGCTGTATGTGCCGCTGTGAGCACCTGCTGCCTGTTTCCTTCTTGCCCACACAGTTGTTCTCTCCTCGCCTGTTATATTTTAAATGTTCTTTACTATATAAAAAAGAACACCATATTTTGGGACCATGCCTATCCCTCTACCTGTGACCCAGAAACAGCAACTAAACCGTTTGTCACATTTTCATGAAATTCGGTATAGGAGCTCTGTACAGAAAGTTATCGAGCAATTGCGAATTCGTGAAAATCGGCTGAGTGGCAGCCGTACTTTGCTTAAAGGGTAAATTAATTTATACCCGTAGTTTATGTGTTTCTTTGCCGATTTGGGTGAGATCCAATGCAGGGGATGTCCACAAAAATTTGTTGAATGAGTGCATGTTTTGTGAGAATCGGCTCAGTGAAAGCCATACTTAGGAGCATAAATGAATTGTTATCGATACTTTCCTCATTTATTGTCTGATGTGGGTGAAATTCGGTGTGAGAGATCTGCACATAATTCTGTTCAGCATTTGTGTCCTGAAAATTGCCGGGAAGGCTGTACTATTCTTGTGGGCTTAAATGAAATTATAATTACACATGTATCGTGATAGGGCGTGATATTTAGGAACTGAAGAAGAAGTTGCATCATGTCATGGAGTACACAGTTTGCAATCTGAACATATCTGAGAGCGTGTGGTGGCTATTTCACAAAATTCTGGTAGTTAACATTGCACTCTAATTCCTGCTTTCCCACATTCACCCTCACTGCTCCTAGTGTTAAAAAAAAAAAATATGTCACCGGTAAATGCAAACAAACTAAGTACTAACATAACAAACAGCTGATGATTAAAGAAGCATATTGTTTTTGCGTGAAACTAACAGTTGCTCACCTACTCATGAAGTTCCCTATCTCTTATGGAATCTGAACATACATTGATGTCTTATATGACGGTGTGGTAATGTAAACAGTGTGCAGTATATCAGTTTTATCAAGACAAACAAAAAGTATACTGTGTTGTCATGTATTGATAAAATACATGACTGTGTTTACAACAACCCTGTACTAGTCAGTATTTTGAGCCAGATGAATGTGGTGTATCCATCCTATTCACTGAAGATTCATGTTAATATTATCCTCTATGGTGAGTGAAGTCTCTCAGGTGGTCTGTTTCCTTTAAGCTTTTTGAGAGATATTGTGTATACCTTCTCTTCCATATCTGCTGCATGCCCCACCCATCTCATTTGATTTGATCCTAATTGTCTTCCTTTTTTCATGTCCCTGAGCGTTGACATTTTATCGCATGGAAGGCGTGCATCTGCTGAGACATCAGGGACATGATAAAAGGGACACACTCTCTTGTAAGAGTACAAATTGTACAGCTCCTCATTGTGCAGTTTTCTCCAACCCCATGTCACTTCTTCCCTCTTGCGACCAACAGTTTGTATTGATTTTGTTCTCTCTTTTTACTGTGGTTGAAAATAATTTGTAAGCATTTAGTGTGGTTTGATTTGTAATACAGGTTGGTAGTCACTGACCCAAAAGTCATTATGATCATTTTTAAGTGTGAGTTATTGCAGATTTGCTCCTTAAAAGAAACAATATGGTAATACGGTAATCCCTCTGTTTGTGTCCTTAATTTGTTCCCCCAAAATATTCTCCGCAACACAAAGTTCACCATAATACAACACAGCAGTACCCAAGTGATATGTCACTGTGTTCAAGTGACATGTTAATACAACACACAGCAGTACCCAAGTGATATGTCACTGTGTTCAAGTGACATGTTAATACAACACACAGCAGTACCCAAGTGATATGTCACTGTGTTCAAGTGACATGTTAATACAACACACAGCAGTACCCAAGTGATATGTCACTGTGTTCAAGTGACATGTTAATACAACACACAGCAGTACCCAAGTGATATGTCACTGTGTTCAAGTGACATGTTAATACAACACACAGCAGTACCCAAGTGATATGTCACTGTGTTCAAGTGACATGTTAATACAACACACAGCAGTACCCAAGTGATATGTCACTGTGTTCAAGTGACATGTTAATACAACACACAGCAGTACCCAAGTGATATGTCACTGTGTTCAAGTGACATGTTTAATACAACACACAGCAGTACCCAAGTGATATGTCACTGTGTTCAAGTGACATGTTAATACAACACACAGCAGTACCCAAGTGATATGTCACTGTGTTCAAGTGACATGTTAATACAACACACAGCAGTACCCAAGTGATATGTCACTGTGTTCAAGTGACATGTTAATACAACACACAGCAGTACCCAAGTGATATGTCACTGTGTTCAAGTGACATGTTAATACAACACACAGCAGTACCCAAGTGACATGTTAATACAACACACAGCAGTACCCAAGTGATATGTCACTGTGTTCAAGTGACATGTTAATACAACACACAGCAGTACCCAAGTGACATGTTAATACAACACACAGCAGTACCCAAGTGATATGTCAGTGTTCAAGTGACATGTTAATACAACACACAGCAGTACCCAAGTGATATGTCACTGTGTTCAAGTGACATGTTAATACAACACACAGCAGTACCCAAGTGATATGTCACTGTGTTGAAGTGACATGTTAATACAACACACAGCAGTACCCAAGTGATATGTCACTGTGTTCAAGTGACATGTTAATACAACACACAGCAGTACCCAAGTGATATGTCACTGTGTTCAAGTGACATGTTAATACAACACACAGCAGTACCCAAGTGACATGTTAATACAACACACAGCAGTACCCAAGTGATATGTCACTGTGTTCAAGTGACATGTTAATACAACACACAGCAGTACCCAAGTGACATGTTAATACAACACACAGCAGTACCCAAGTGATATGTCACTGTGTTCAAGTGACATGTTAATACAACACACAGCAGTACCCAAGTGACATGTTAATACAACACACAGCAGTACCCAAGTGATATGTCAGTGTTCAAGTGACATGTTAATACAACACACAGCAGTACCCAAGTGATATGTCACTGTGTTCAAGTGACATGTTAATACAACACACAGCAGTACCCAAGTGATATGTCACTGTGTTGAAGTGACATGTTAATACAACACACAGCAGTACCCAAGTGATATGTCACTGTGTTCAAGTGACATGTTAATACAACACACAGCAGTACCCAAGTGATATGTCACTGTGTTGAAGTGACATGTTAATACAACACACAGCAGTACCCAAGTGATATGTCACTGTGTTGAAGTGACATGTTAATACAACACACAGCAGTACCCAAGTGATATGTCACTGTGTTGAAGTGACATGTTAATACAACACACAGCAGTACCCAAGTGATATGTCACTGTGTTCAAGTGACATGCTTAGTGATAGCTTATGTGCAAACAGTAGTTACGTTAATTGAAGTTGTAAGGGAACCCACGAACGTCGTACCATCCGTACTGTAAGGCTGAACAACATGTTTATTGCGTATTACAACGCAGATTCTTCAATGGTGACATTGGTGGGTCGTCCATATCAAGATGGACGCTTTTGAGATGATTCAAGAAGATACGCCGAGAACAACAATCTGTTCGTGAGAGGAAGGAACACATATAAGTGAAGTTTGGCTTGCAAATTGACGGACAGGTATTAATTTATGCACTTGGTGTAAGGGAAATATTGTAATTTTAATTGATGTCAGCCCCTTCTGTTGTTAATAGTACAACAATTAAACCGATATCTGTCCAAACACAACAAAATACTATTTATTATATATAACTACATGTTTCGATCTATCTCAGGTCATCCTCAGGTTCACAGTTGGTCTTTAAAACATGTTGATAGAGATGTACATAATGTAAGACCATAAAACACAGTGTTATTAAAATTGCTGAAATCATTATGGTCACAAACATAAATAATATGTGTTGACAGAGGTTCTTTTTGTAAATTATTGATTGACGATTGCAATTTACAGTACGTACAGTGTACAAGGAAGAAGTTACAAAATTGTTCCGATAACCAATTTAACTAAAATCAGTACATGGACCGAAAGTTATAAATAGGGAAAAATAAAAATAATATTAGTGAAAAATACTAAAAAACAATGCCTGATGGTGAGCTGGTTTACAGTGGTAAATGTTTGGTGGTTTGTGTTTGTAGATTTTGTATGCAGAGTTTAAGTCGGCTAGTGTTGGACCAGAGGGTTAAGATGAGATGGGCGTTTAGTAAAAAATTTGGCCGTCAGGTGGTGAATGAAGTCTCGAAGAGATTTAATATTAAGGGAGTCGTGCAAATGGGAGATGGGAGTTCCCCTGGAATAATCTCCGATGATGCGCAAGCTGTTGTTTTGGACGACTTGGAGTTTGAGGTAATTTGAATTACATGTGGTATTGCAGACAGGGGCGGCGTGTGTGTAAGAAGGGATCGTGTTAGTAATTTGTGTAGTGTTAATTTGGAGGTTTGTGAGAGTGTGGAGTGTCGATTAAGGAGAGGGAAGATGTTACAAAGAGTACCTGTGGCTTTGTTGGGAACTGTACGTAGGTGTTTGTTGTAGAGCAATTTTGGGTCTAGCAGAAGACCTAAATATTGTACGTCAGAGGCCCAGCGCACAGAACAGAGGTTCTACCGCAACTGTTACAAATGCTGTTTACACATTTTACTGCCTTTGCTATTCCAGAGTTGTCACAGCATCATCTGCGGTCCGAGTATATCGATGTGGATTCATTCCAAGTTTGTGTAAGTGGACTTCCACATTTGCTGATCCACAGTTCCGACGGGGAGTTAGTAACTAATTATAGGTGTATAGCTTTATGTTGTGCTTAGTATTGCCTATAACACGTGTGTAATGATGAGATTTGTGTTGTGCTTAGTATTGCCTATAACACGTGTGTAATGATGAGATTTGTGTTGTGCTTAGTATTGCCTATAACACGTGTGTGATGATGAGATTTATGTTGTGCTTAGTATTGCCTATAACACGTGTGTAATGATGAGATTTGTGTTGTGCTTAGTATTGCCTATAACACGTGTGTAATGATGAGATTTGTGTTGTGCTTAGTATTGCCTATAACACGTGTGTAATGAGATTTGTGTTGTGCTTAGTATTGCCTATAACACGTGTGTAATGATGAGATTTGTGTTGTGCTTAGTATTGCCTATAACACGTGTGTAATGATGAGATTTGTGTTGTGCTTATTATTGCCTATAACACGTGTGTAAAGATGAGATTTGTGTTGTGCTTAGTATTGCCTATAACACGTGTGTAGTGATGAGATTTGTGTTGTGCTTAGTATTGCCTATAACACGTGTGTAATGATGAGATTTGTGTTGTGCTTAGTATTGCCTATAACACGTGTAATGATGAGATTTGTGTTGTGCTTAGTATTGCCTATAACACGTGTGTAATGATGAGATTTGTGTTGTGCTTAGTATTGCCTATAACACGTGTGTAATGATGAGATTTGTGTTGTGCTTAGTATTGCCTATAACACGTGTGTAATGATGAGATTTGTGTTGTGCTTAGTATTGCCTATAACACGTGTGTAATGATGAGATTTGTGTTGTGCTTAGTATTGCCTATAACACGTGTGTAATGATGAGATTTGTGTTGTGCTTAGTATTGCCTATAACACGTGTGTAATGATGAGATTTGTGTTGGCTTAGTATTGCCTATAACACGTGTGTAATGATGAGATTTGTGTTGTGCTTAGTATTGCCTATAACACGGTGTAATGATGAGATTTGTGTTGTGCTTAGTATTGCCTATAACACGCGTGTAATGATGAGATTTGTGTTGTGCTTAGTATTGCCTATAACACGTGTGTAATGATGAGATTTGTGTTGTGCTTAGTATTGCCTATAACACATGTGTAATGATGAGATTTGTGTTGTGCTTAGTATTGCCTATAAACACGCGTGTAATGATGAGATTTGTGTTGTGCTTAGTATTGCCTATAACACGCGTGTAATGATGAGATTTGTGTTGTGCTTAGTATTGCCTATAACACTGTGTAATGATGAGATTTGTGTTGTGCTTAGTATTGCCTATAAACACGTGTGTAATGATGAGATTTGTGTTGTGCCTAGTATTGTCTATAACACGTGTGTAATGATGAGATTTGTGTTGTGCTTAGTATTGCCTATAACACGTGTGTAATGATGAGATTTGTGTTGTTGTGCTTAGTATTGCCTATAACCGTTGTAATGATGAGATTTGTGTTGTGCTTAGTATTGCCTATAACACGTGTGTAATGATGAGATTTGTGTTGTGCTTAGTATTGCCTATAACACGTGTGTAATGATGAGATTTGTATTTGTGCTTAGTATTGCCTATAACACGTGTGTAATGATGAGATTTGTGTTGTGCTTAGTATTGCCTATAACACGCGTGTAATGATGAGATTTGTGTTGTGCTTAGTATTGCCTATAACACGCGTGTAATGATGAGATTTGTGTTGTGCTTAGTATTGCCTATAATACGCGTGTAATGATGAGATTTGTGTTTGTGCTTAGTATTGCCTATAACACGTGTGTAATGATGAGATTTGTGTTGTGCTTAGTATTGCCTATAACACATGTGTAATGATGAGATTTGTGTTGTGCTTAGTATTGCCTATAACACGCGTGTAATGATGAGATTTGTGTTGTGCTTAGTATTGCCTATAACACGCGTGTAATGATGAGATTTGTGTTGTGCTTAGTATTGCCTATAACACATATGTAATGATGAGATTTGTGTTGTGCTTAGTATTGCCTATAACACGTGTGTAATGATGAGATTTGTGTTGTGCCTAGTATTGTCTATAACACGTGTGTAATGATGAGATTTGTGTTGTGCTTAGTATTGCCTATAACACGTGTGTAATGATGAGATTTGTGTTGTGCTTAGTATTGCCTATAACGCGTGTAATGATGAGATTTGTGTTGTGCTTAGTATTGCCTATAACACGTGTGTAATGATGAGATTTGTGTTATGCTTAGTATTGCCTATAACACGTGTGTAATGATGAGATTTGTGTTGTGCTTAGTATTGCCTATAACACGTGTGTAATGATGAGATTTGTGTTGTGCTTAGTATTGCCTATAACACGCGTGTAATGATGAGATTTGTGTTGTGCTTAGTATTGCCTATAACACGCGTGTAATGATGAGATTTGTGTTGTGCTTAGTATTGCCTATAACACGCGTGTAATGATGAGATTTGTGTTGTGCTTAGTATTGCCTATAACACGCGTGTAATTATGAGATTTGTGTGTTGTGCTTAGTATTGCCTATAACACGTGTGTAATGATGAGATTTGTGTTGTGCTTAGTATTGCCTATAACACGTGTGTAATGATGAGATTTGTGTTGTGCTTAGTATTGCCTATAACACGCGTGTAATGATGAGATTTGTGTTGTGCTTAGTATTGCCTATAACACGCGTGTAATGATGAGATTTGTGTTGTGCTTAGTATTGCCTATAACACGCGTGTAATGATGAGATTTGTGTTGTGCTTAGTATTGCCTATAACACGCGTGTAATGATGAGATTTGTGTTGTGCCTAGTATTGTCTATAACACGTGTGTAATGATGAGATTTGTGTTGTGCTTAGTATTGCCTATAACACATGTGTAATGATGAGATTTGTGTTGTGCTTAGTATTGCCTATAACACGTGTGTAATGATGAGATTTGTGTTGTGCTTAGTATTGCCTATAACACATGTGTAATGATGAGATTTGTGTTGTGCTTAGTATTGCCTATAACACGCGTGTAATGATGAGATTTGTGTTTGTGCCTAGTATTGTCTATAACACGTGTGTAATGATGAGATTTGTGTTGTGCTTAGTATTGCCTATAGCACATGTGTAATGATGAGATTTGTGTTGTGCTTAGTATTGCCTATAACACATGTGTAATGATGAGATTTTTTGTTGTGCTTAGTATTGCCTATAACACTTGTGTAATGATGAGATTTGTGTTGTGCTTAGTATTGCCTATAACACGTGTGTAATGATGAGATTTGTGTTGTGCTTAGTATTGCCTATAACACGTGTGTAATGATGAGATTTGTGTTGTGCTTAGTATTGCCTATAACACATGTGTAATGATGAGATTTGTGTTGTGCTTAGTATTGCCTATAACACGTTTGTAATGATGAGATTTATGTCCTTGTGTGTAACAAATTAGAGATTAAAATTAAAACTTTAATTATGTAATTACATGTTTGAGATTATGCATCTATATGCTGTGTAGGTTGTCAACCTACACAGCATAGATAGGTCGAAACATGTAGTTCTATATAATAAATAGAATTTAGTTGTGTTTGGACATATATTGATTTAGTGTTTGAAATATTGTAAACTGATCGCTTGTATACCGAATTGCTACCGTACTGATGCATTTCAGTATTGCGAGATGTCTTGACACACAGAGACTGCCTGATAAAGGCACAGTTTATTGGCACAGTATGCAGGCGTGTCGGCGGGGGAGGTATAGCTTCACATTCTTAACCTCGGTGAGTGGTCAGCTTCACGCCCCGGCCATTTAAGCCCCGCAGTAGCAGCCCACGGTACCAATTGAGTAGAAGGATGGGTGGACTCCAGAGCTTCTCTGGACTTTTGGAGAAGGTAAATTATTTTACGGATTTCAGTTAACTTCAGTATTAGAGGACAATACCAGAAACAAGAAATAACGGCACAGTTCTTGTGGCTAATTAAGCACCACACTTTCAAGACGTGTGAGGATTGGAGGTGTAACTCCACCAGTTCTTAACTTTCGACACTGTAACGAGAGTTGCTGGGTGGGACTGAGGAAAAGTACAGGGCGGCAGTGGCGTAGCTGGGATTTTTGGCACGTGGGGCGAGTAACCACAATGGCCGCCGTAACACATTGTGAACTTAAAGAAATTGCAATTGTGTATTGAATTTCCTTGTATTCGGCTCAGTAATTTAAAATTTGTTGACCGCATTAAATCAGTTTTTTTTTCATTTAAAGCATCCATTTTTGCTGCCCGGACGGCCGCACCAATGGCTGCCCTCCCCCCCCCCCCAAGCCCATATTGACTAACATGTCATTATTTCATGAATGTCAATACTCGCTGAGTGACATTATTTAATGACGCTCTAAGAGCATCTGATATTTTGTCATTCGAGGAAGGATACGTAGAGAGCGGCCGCGAAGTGAGTGTTATCTTGAACTGCAGCGTGTCCTTTTTATCGTGTCCCTGATCACGACAGCTGTAACTTGATATCGCGGCGGGTGCTGGCCTTCTGTCCGATAAAGCTCCAGTAGTCGGGGACCCGATAAAGGGACAAAGTGTATTTCTATGTAAGGCACTGCTGCGAAATGTGTAAGGTACTGTTACCTCAAGCTATTTCTGTGTAAGGCACTGCTGCGAAATGTGTAAGGTACTGTTACCTCAAATGCTAGCTTGCTGTGTAATAGGCACTCTGGCTATGCGAAATGTGTAAGGTACTGTTACCTCAAGCTATTCTGTGTAAGGCACTGCTGCGAAATGTGTAAGGTACTGTTACCTCAAGCTATTGCTGTGTAAGGCACTGCTGCGAAATGTGTAAGGTACTGTTTACCTGCTCAAGTCTATTTCTGTGTAAGGCACTGCTGCGAAATGTGTAAGGTACTGTTACCTCAAGCTATTCCCTGTGTAAGGCACTGCTGCGAAATGTGTAAGGT
Source organism: Reticulitermes speratus (assembly GCA_021186555.1). NCBI lineage: Eukaryota > Metazoa > Arthropoda > Insecta > Blattodea > Rhinotermitidae > Reticulitermes > Reticulitermes speratus. Next base: position 2,326,718 of record JAJKFL010000042.1, read on the forward strand.
ACTGTTACCTCAAGCTATTTCTGTGTAAGGCACTGCTGCGAAACTGTGTAAGGTACTGTTACCTCAAGCTATTGCTGTGTAAGGCACTGCTGCGAAATGTGTAAGGTACTGTTACCTCAAGCTATTGCTGTGTAAGGCACTGCTGCGAAATGTGTAAGGTACTGTTACCTCAAGCTATTGCTGTGTAAGGCACTGCTGCGAAAAGCCGCTGTGAGATGCAGTCCGTGTTTGTTTACGGAGCCACACCGAACGCGATGTCCCTCACTTCTCCCCTTCAATGAACTCTAACTCAACACATAACGTACACGTCAGTCCGACAGTAACTCGCTAGTGACGTCACAGCTCTCTGTAACTAGCTGGTGATTTTGTGACTGTCACGGGCAAAAAGTGAACGATACTGCGAATAAATTTTTCTTTCCAAAAAAGAATGGCCCGAGAAAGCGCGGTATGTTCCTTACAGCTTTTGGCTGCTGTAGTTTTAAGCAGATCGGCAACCAGACATTGTCTGTGCTACAAGACCCAACCCTGGGGCCTGCGCCGACCTTTTAAGGTTTGAGGAACCTGTCAGGTCACAGCCTCATGCACGCTGCTCCTGACAACAAGATGCACTGTTCTTACTGGGTCAGGGTTTTCATTTCTTCACGCTTCACGATCGTGTAACTTCCGGTGTTGTATGGAGGCGGTCGGTCACGCATTTCCTGTTCAAAGATCGCAGTTCTGTTCTGTTAGCGTTCCAAAGGAACGGCATTACGCGCCCGCTGTTCTGTAAACCCTGTTCAGCAGGGTGATTACGTATGCATGACCTGCCGTACATTAGAGCCTCTGCTTTTTGCACACACAGTCTATTTACGTGTTTCATATGGCACCCAGAATGACAGTGGAGTATTTCCTTAAAAAGTGTGAACTGAATGATCTTGGTAATGCACAGGTATTTTCTAAAAGGTTCTGACGACTGTGTGTAACATTGAGAACTAATGGGTTTCTGGACTTTGTACATGTCCTGAAATCTAAAATAACTAGATAACACGACGTTTCGGCAACTGGATTTGCTTCCGTCCTCAGGTGAAGGGGGAGGGGAGACACCTACTGTTGTGTCCCTTAGATACACCTAACCTCAATCACACCTACTCTGTTGTGTCTTTTAGAGCTAACCTCAATCATACCTACTCTGTTGTGTCCCTTAGATAGAGCTAACCTCAATCACACCAACTCTGTTGTGTCCCTTAGATAGACCTAACCACAGTCACACCTACTCTGTTGTGTCCCTTAGAGCTAACCTCAATCACACCAACTCTGTTGTGTCCCTTAGATAGACCTAACCTCAGTCACACCTACTCTGTTGTGTCCCTTAGAGCTAGCCTCAATCACACCTACTCTGTTGTGTCCCTTAGATAGAGCTAATCTCAATCACACCTACTCTGTTGTGTCCCTTAGATAGAGCTAACCTCAATCACACCTACTCTGTTGTGTCCCTTAGATAGAGCTAATCTCAATCACACCTACTCTGTTGTGTCCCTTAGATAGAGCTAATCTCAATCACACCTACTCTGTTGTGTCCCTTAGAGCTAGCCTCAATCACACCTACTCTGTTGTGTCCCTTAGATAGAGCTAATCTCAATCACACCTACTCTGTTGTGTCCCTTAGATAGAGCTAACCTCAATCACACCTACTCTGTTGTGTCCCTTAGATAGAGCTAATCTCAATCACACCTACTCTGTTGTGTCCCTTAGAAAGAGCTAACCTCAATCACACCTACTCTGTTGTGTCCCTTAGATACACCTAACCTCAATCACACCTACTCTGTTGTGTCTTTTAGAGCTAACCTCAATCACACCTACTCTGTTGTGTCCCTTAGATAGAGCTAACCTCAATCACACCAACTCTGTTGTGTCCCTTAGATAGACCTAACCTCAGTCACACCTACTCTGTTGTGTCCCTTAGAGCTAACCTCAATCACACCAACTCTGTTGTGTCCCTTAGATAGACCTAACCTCAGTCACACCTACTCTGTTGTGTCCCTTAGAGCTAGCCTCAATCACACCTACTCTGTTGTGTCCCTTAGATAGAGCTAATCTCAATCACACCTACTCTGTTGTGTCCCTTAGATACAGCTAATCTCAATCACACCTACTCTGTTGTGTCCCTTAGAGCTAGCCTCAATCACACCTACTCTGTTGTGTCCCTTAGATAGAGCTAATCTCAATCACACCTACTCTGTTGTGTCCCTTAGATAGAGCTAACCTCAATCACACCTACTCTGTTGTGTCCCTTAGATAGAGCTAATCTCAATCACACCTACTCTGTTGTGTCCCTTAGAAAGAGCTAACCTCAATCACACCTACTGTTGTGTCCCTTAGATAGACCTAACCTCAATCACACCTACTCTGTTGTGTCCCTTAGAGCTAACCTCAATCACATCTACTCTGTTGTGTCCCTTAGAGCTAACCTCAATCACACCTACTCTGTTGTGTCCCTTAGATAGAGCTATCCTCAATCACACCTACTCTGTTGTGTCCCTTAGAGCTAACCTCAATCACACCTACTCTGTTGTGTCCCTTAGATAGACCTAACCTCAATCACACCTACTCTGTTGTGTCCCTTAGAGCTAACCTCAATCACACCTACTCTGTTGTGTCCCTTAGAGCTAACCTCAATCACACCTACTCTGTTGTGTCCCTTAGATAGACCTAACCTCAATCACACCTACTCTGTTTTGTCCCTTAGAGCTAACCTCAATCACACCTACTCTGTTGTGTCCCTTAGAGCTAACCTCAATCACACCTACTCTGTTGTGTCCCTTAGATAGAGCTAACCTCAATCACACCTACTCTGTTGTGTCCCTTAGAGCTAACCTCAATAACACCTACTCTGTTGTGTCCCTTAGAGCTAACCTCAATCACACCTACTCTGTTGTGTCCCTTAGATAGACCTAACCTCAATCACACCTACTCTGTTGTGTCCCTTAGAGCTAACCTCAATCACACCTACTCTGTTGTGTCCCTTAGAGCTAACCTCAATCACACCTACTCTGTTGTGTCCCTTAGATAGAGCTAACCTCAATCACACCTACTCTGTTGTGTCCCTTAGAGCTAACCTCAATCACACCTACTCTGTTGTGTCCCTTAGATAGAGCTAACCTCAATCACACCTGCATGTCAGCATATCATTTAGACAAGTGTCAGCAATGACTGCATTCAGCACTTCCATCTGCCGCACAAACTATAAACGTTCCCCAACATTTTCCTGCTCGCCATGTTACCTCGGACACTGCCTGGGAACTTCTGAAACCGCAGCTTTTCTATCGCTTTTCCTAGCAGGGCTAATCAGTTAAGCACCTTTCGCTGCCCCTTACACTCCTTCTGTCTGTCTGTCTGTCTATCAAGTTTCCAGCTGTTTATGTTTGCCCGTCTTTCCTTAGTTCAATTAAGATACCGGTGTTTTTCCTAAACATGTGCCACCAGACTTCGCACAATGTTGCTGCGTTTTAAACCTTCCTTTTCATTGGACGCAGTGGTTAGTTAGGTGTGAGGCATGTTTCTTGTTTGGGAAGAACTTGGATCGATTCTGTTCGAAATATAATTCGTGCGTACACTCCGGTCATTTCCAGCAAACACCAAACCACACTCTGTCATTCATCCTTCCTTCATCTTCCCGTTTGACGCTAAATAACTTGAGTAGTTGGTAAGACGACATCGATGTGTTTTTTGCTAGGTTTTGGAGCTCTCGCTACGAAGACTTGCACCTTGTTAGTCTGCTTGATACAGCAAGAAATTTCCATTAAAGATGGTTGAAGCATTTACTGAAATGTGTCGATACATTGAAATTTCTGTTTCAGTCGCACAGCAGTGGCGTTCGCTTTACATGAAGTCTCACGTACGTTGCTGCTCGTATCTCGAGCGTGGAGCAAAACGGAGCAGACACGTGTGTGTCCAGTGCAATGTTTGGTACAGACACGTGTGTGTCCAGTGCACTGTTTGGTACAGACACGTGTGTGTCCAGTGCACTGTTTGGTACAGACACGTGTGTGTCCATTGCACTGTTTGGTACAGACACGTGTGTGTCCAGTGCACTGTTTGGTACAGACACGTGTGTGTCCAGTACACTGTTTGGTAAGACGACACGATGTGTGTTTTCTAGTTTACACTGTGCTACGGTACTTGCACCTGTTAGCTGCGTGATCCAGAATTCCATTAGTTTGAGATTACAGCGACATTGAATTCTGTTCAGTGCCCCATGTTCGCTTACAGAACCACGTGTGTGTAGTCGACGTTTCGGACAGACACGTGTGTGTCCAGTACACTGTTTGGTACAGACACGTGTGTGTCCAGTGCACTGTTTGGTACAGACACGTGTGTGTCCAGTAGCACTGTTTGGTACAGACACGTGTGTGTCCATACACTGTTGGTACAGACACGTGTGTGTCCAGTGCACTGTTTGGTACAGACACGTGTGTGTCCAGTCACTGTTTGGTACAGACACGTGTGTGTCCAGTACACTGTTTGGTACAGACACGTGTGTGTCCAGTACACTTTTTGGTACAGACACGTGTGTGTCCAGTGCACTGTTTGGTACAGACACGTGTGTGTCCAGTGCACTGTTTGGTACAGACACGTGTGTGTCCAGTGCACTGTTTGGTACAGACACGTGTGTGTCCAGTACACTGTTGGTACAGACACGTGTGTGTCCAGTGCACTGTTTGGTACAGACACGTGTGTGTCCAGTGCACTGTTTGGTACAGACACGTGTGTGTCCAGTACACTGTTTGGTACAGACACGTGTGTGTCCAGTGCACTGTTTGGTACAGACACGTGTGTGTCCAGTGCACTGTTTGGTACAGACACGTGTGTGTCCAGTACACTGTTTGGTACAGACACGTGTGTGTCCAGTGCACTGTTGGTACAGACACGTGTGTGTCCAGTGCACTGTTTGGTACAGACACGTGTGTGTCCAGTACACTGTTTGGTACAGACACGTGTGTGTCCAGTGCACTGTTTGGTACAGACACGTGTGTGTCCAGTGCACTGTTTGGTACAGAGAAGTGTTACGTTGTGCGTGCACCTTCGCTACCTTAACTTCATTCTGCTCAGTGTATTCCTTGACATTCTCAAGAATCTCGTTTTATTGAGCCAAGTTTCACTTTTATACAGCCTACACGTAAAAGTGTGCGAATTGCCATAAATTTATCAAATTTCAACTTTTATCTCTTTCCATGCTTGTGTCAGTTTATCGTGTTGTCTGCATCAGACTCAGTTCCGTAACAAATGTCACTTCCGAAGTAGTGAAAATTAGATCTTCGCTCTTCTAGGATGTTACGCAGCGTAGATTGGTAATTACTTGCCGACGTTTCGGGACAATCTGTCGGTCCCATCTTAAAGGGTCAACCTGTTTGACCCTTGAAGATGGAACCGATAATGGTTGACTCTTGAAGTGGGACCGATAGGTTGTCCCGAAACGTCGGTAACTAACTACCAACTACGCTGCGTAACATCCCAGAAGAGCGAAGATCTCATTCACACCACGGGGGAATCCTGAAATTACGTTTAGTGAAAATTGTAATAAACTATAACTAAATCTGGAGAGTCGGGATAGCTCAGTGAGTACAGTGACTGTCTTTGTCTTCGGGTTGGCCCATACAGTTCGAGTGTTGGTAGGGATTTTTTTGTTCAACGTGGCCGTGTGTATGTGGCGTGTGTATGTGGCGTGTGTATGTGGCGTGTGTATGTGACGTGTGTATGTGGCGTGTGTATGTGGCGTGTGTATGTGGCGTGTGTATGTGACGTGTGTATGTGGCGTATGTATGTGGCGTGTGTATGTGGCGTGTGTATGTGGCGTGTGTATGTGGCGTGTGTATGTGACGTGTGTATGTGGCCGTGTGTATGTGGCCGTGTGTATGTGGCGTGTGTATGTGGCTATTGTGTATGTGGCGTGTGTATGTGGCGTGTGTATGTGGCCGTGTGTATGTGGCCGTGTGTATGTGGCCGTGTGTATGTGGCCGTGTGTATGTGGCGTGTGTATGTGGCGTGTGTATGTGGCCGTGTGTATGTGGCCGTGTGTATGTGGCCGTGTGTATGTGGCGTGTGTATGTGGCGTGTGTATGTGGCCGTGGGTTCGCCTAACCTCGTGTCCAGTGAGTTCCGGGGACTTCCCTCGGTAGCAGAATGGCTTCGGCGTGAAGCTGACAAATTACTGTACCTAATACAGAGATTAAGAATGCGTGGAGCTATACCTCCACTCCTAAATAGGGTACGGTTTCATTGTTCGATGATTAATTAATCTCAGGATTACAATACAGTGTTAACTGTGTTCATGCATTCGACACAAATTTCTTACTGTATTTCATGAATATTAAAACACCATATTCCAACCTTGCACATCAGTTCTTCTTGAGGGGCATGTGCATAACTGCAGAGAAGAATTAAAATATTTACAGGACTTTGATAAATTATTGAAGGAAATGTAGCGGTCGTGTTACTTTCATTCCGTCCTTCAATAATGTAATCAATATATGGACATGATGATGACCTGGTATGAAATGTCGAAACGTGTCGCAGTGACTGCTTGTGAAACGCATCAAGAAAGTTGTGTTGCCTGCACTTTGTGTGCATTGTGTTGCAGTTGTGTCAGACAACCGGATGCCATCTTCTGAGATCGGGCACAGGGACATCTTTACTTTGTAACTGACTGTACGATCGGGCACAGGGCCATCTTTACTTTGTAACTGACTGTACGATCGGGCACAGGGACATCTTTACTTTGTAACTGACTGTACGATCGGGCACAGGGCCATCTTTACTTTGTAACTGACTGTACGATCGGGCACAGGGACATCTTTACTTTGTAACTGACTGTACGATCGGGCACAGGGACATCTTTACTTTGTAACTGACTGTACGATCGGGCACAGGGACATCTTTACCATTGTAACTGACTGTAACGTACAGTAGAACCCCAGTTACAACGACATCGGTTTATACGACACCTCGCCTATAACGTCAGATATTCTGCGGTACCAATCAATTCCTCACTGTTAACCATAATATTATACTCCCCGGTTATAACAACTCTCGGTTATAACAACACTCGTTTATAACGACACAAAATATTCAGTCCCTGTCATGACGCTATAACCAGTTCTACTGCAGTTAGTGTGCGGCAAGTTCAGATGCCGGTACCTCTGTACCAGCACCTAACGACCCAGCAATGCTGTCACGTCAGACGCAGACGGCCGCCCGTAGCCCCACGTCACCAGTCAGATGCCGGTACCTCTGTACCAGCACCTAACGACCCAGCAATGCTGTCACGTCAGACGCAGACGGCCGCCCGTAGCCCCACGTCACCAGTCAGATGCCGGTACCTCTGTACCAGCACCTAACGACCCAGCAATGCTGTCACGTCAGACGCAGACGGCCGCCCGTAGCCCCACGTCACCAGTCAGTTGCCGGTACCTCTGTACCAGCACCTAACGACCCAGCAATGCTGTCACGTCAGACGCAGACGGCCGCCCGTAGCCCCACGTCACCAGTCAGTTGCCGGTACCTCTGTACCAGCACCTAACGACCCAGCAATGCTGTCACGTCAGACGCAGACGGCCGTCCGTAGCCCCACGTCACCAGTCAGATGCCGGTACCTCTGTACCAGCACCTAACGACCCAGCAATGCTGTCACGTCAGACGCAGACGGCCGTCCGTAGCCCCACGTCACCAGTCAGTTGCCGGTACCTCTGTACCAGCACCTAACGACCCAGCAATGCTGTCACGTCAGACGCAGACGGCCGTCCGTAGCCCCACGTCACCAGTCAGATGCCGGTACCTCTGTACCAGCACCTAACGACCCAGCAATGCTGTCACGTCAGACGCAGACGGCCGTCCGTAGCCCCACGTCACCAGTCATTTGCCGGTACCTCTGTACCAGCACCTAACGACCCAGCAATGCTGTCACGTCAGACGCAGACGGCCGTCCGTAGCCCCACGTCACCAGTCAGTTGCCGGTACCTCTGTACCAGCACCTAACGACCCAGCAATGCTGTCACGTCAGACGCAGACGGCCGTCCGTAGCCCCACGTCACCAGTCAGTTGCCGGTACCTCTGTACCAGCACCTAACGACCCAGCAATGCTGTCACGTCAGACGCAGACGGCCGTCCGTAGCCCCACGTCACCAGTCAGCTGGCCCAGACGGTAACACGAATTGTATTCCGCGGGGTCCGACTGGTGACTTGGGCGCGGCATCGACTGTCCTTAAGGTGTTCTGCGTTATCTTCCTCAGTCCCTCTCTGCCAACTCTGTAACGGTGAGATCTAAAGTTGTCACGGTTGTGACTATGAACAGTACCGTCTCCTGGCATGTGACGTCGTGTAGTTTGGTAGACATGTACTGACGTTTCGGAGGAACCTAGTGCCTCCTTCTTTAGGGTAGATGCAGGCTCCTCCGAAATGTAAGTACATGTCTGCCAGACTACACGGCGTCACATGCCAGAAGACTTATTTATCTTCACTCCTCGAATTAGGCCAGTACCGCTACCTTCCAAATCCTTTCCAATTCACGATTGTCTAGTTAGCCAACCATTCAGCGCTGTACAGTTCTGATTTGATTTTCGGTGCCGATAATTTAGGAAGCATCTTGCGTCCAGCGGGGGCACGCGGTGGCGCAGTTGGTTGAGGCACTGCGCTACAAACCGGAAGGTCGCGGGTTCGATTCCCGATGGTGTCACTGGAATTTTTCATTAACATAATCCTTACGCCCGCACTATGGCCCTGGGGTCGACTTAGCCTCTAAGAGAAATGAGTACCAGGGATATCTCCTGGGGGTAAAGGCGGCCGGTCCGTAGGGCTGACAACCTTACCACCTTCATGTGCCGATTGTCTAGAAATCTGGTAGCCTCAACCTCCTGGAACACTCAGGGCCTGTCCAGGCCTGTAATGGGATTGCTTTACCTTATCTTGCTTCCAACGCAACGCTTGGCGTGACTCCTGTTGTTGACTCAGGGCAATTTCGTTGTTAGCCGCGTTGTAAAGTAGTCTTCGCGTTCTTTGTCTCGTAAGGATGGGTGGGAATTGTTTACAGCTGAGGTGCAGGAAGCCTCAGTCCTGCGACCGTCTAACGTCAGGGTGAAAGTTGTGGGGATTTCACGCAATGTTTTAGTGCCAACTGCACTGTACGCTGTTTCTCGTGTGTAACGTAAGTACTGACTGTGGGGCTTTGAACACTTGGGCAATGTTTGTCCATATCCGTCTTCATCGATGACATTTTTCATTCGTGCACCAATTTGGCGCCAAAAGAATGAGCGTTATTATTGGTTAAGCCTGCAGTCCAAATGATATTTACAAATCCAGTTTCCACCTCACAGAAAACACACTGCGTTTTCAGACCAGCTGTCAGTGCTCTGTGTTCTCAGGATATATACACTGCGAGCAAAATGCATAGTTCCCTTTAGTTTTAATACAGATGGTATATTTATTTACTGCTGTCTTTTAAAGGGTTAATAGGTGCATGCACGTGACGGTAAGCAGCTGCATACATCGTGACTGTCACCGTTTATTTTACTAATTATTACTTAATATAACCCTTTAAAGGCTACGGCGAAAATAAACGTCACTGCAGGCACAGAGCGGAGGCGGAGGTATGGCTCCAACCCATTCGCAACCTCGGCACTAGGAGGAGGTAGGTCAGCACTACGCTGCAGCCGCTTGACCCCCTGGAAAGACGCGGTGCCTTTTGTACAGGAGGTTGGGTGGGCTTCGGGGCCGGTCTGGCTTGAAAGGCTGAGGTTAACGTGAATTATATTTAAACATTCAGTCCGTACCGCGCAGTAAACACACTCCGTCTCAGTTATACAAACCAGTCAGTTAATGTTGTACAGTGAAATAATCGCTGTTTGTTCTGAGATCCACACAAAACACATAAATACACTCCGTACCGCGCAGTAAACACACTCCGTCTCAGTTATACAAACCAGTCAGTTAATGTTGTACAGTGAAATAATCGCTGTTTGTTCTGAGATCCACACAAAACACATAAATACAGTCCGTACCGCGCAGTAAACACACTCCGTCTCAGTTATACAAACCAGTCAGTTAATGTTGTACAGTGAAATAATCGCTGTTTGTTCTGAGATCCACACAAAACACATAAATACAGTCCGTACCGCGCAGTAAACACACTCCGTCTCAGTTATACAAACCAGTCAGTTAATGTTGTACAGTGAAATAATCGCTGTTTGTTCTGAGATCCACACAAAACACATAAATACAGTCCGTACCGCGCAGTAAACACACTCCGTCTCAGTTATACAAACCAGTCAGTTAATGTTGTACAGTGAAATAATCGCTGTTTGTTCTGAGATCAACACAAAACACATAAATACAGTCCGTACCGCGCAGTAAACACACTCCGTCTCAGTTATACAAACCAGTCAGTTAATGTTGTACAGTGAAATATCGCTGTTTGTTCTGAGATCCACACAAAACACATAAATACAGTCCGTACCGCGCAGTAAACACACTCCGTCTCAGTTATACAAACCAGTCAGTTAATGTTGTACAGTGAAATAATCGCTGTTTGTTCTGAGATCCACACAAAACACATAAATACAGTCCGTACCGCGCAGTAAACACACTCCGTCTCAGTTATACAAACCAGTCAGTTAATGTTGTACAGTGAAATAATCGCTGTTTGTTCTGAGATCCACACAAAACACATAAATACAGTCCGTACCGCGCAGTAAACACACTCCGTCTCAGTTATACAAACCAGTCAGTTAATGTTGTACAGTGAAATAATCGCTGTTTGTTCTGAGATCCACACAAAACACATAAATACAGTCCGTACCGCGCAGTAAACACACTCCGTCTCAGTTATACAAACCAGTCAGTTAATGTTGTACAGTGAAATAATCGCTGTTTGTTCTGAGATCCACACAAAACACATAAATACAGTCCGTACCGCGCAGTAAACACACTCCGTCTCAGTTATACAAACCAGTCAGTTAATGTTGTACAGTGAAATAATCGCTGTTTGTTCTGAGATCCACACAAAACACATAAATACAGTCCGTACCGCGCAGTAAACACACTCCGTCTCAGTTATACAAACCAGTCAGTTAATGTTGTACAGTGAAATAATCGCTGTTTGTTCTGAGATCCACACAAAACACATAAATACAGTCCGTACCGCGCAGTAATCACACTCCGTCTCAGTTATACAAACCAGTCACTTAATGCTGTACAGTGAAATAATCGCTGTTTGTTCTGAGATCCACACAAAACACATAAATACAGTCCGTACCGCGCAGTAAACACACTCCGTCTCAGTTATACAAACCAGTCAGTTAATGCTGTACAGTGAAATAATCGCTGTTTGTTCTGAGATCCACACAAAACACATAAATACACTGTGTGGGCAGAACGTACAATTTGTGAATATTAAACATGGTGGTACATATAGTAACCACTGAGCTGTATAGGTTTAGTCGTGTCTAGCTGAAGCTATATAGCGTCTAATGGTAGGATAATTACTGTATAACGAACTGGGAAGGATGCGGAAGGAATTGGTCGTGGCCTATATGAGATATTTTCGTTGAGCGGACTGAATAAACTCTTCGAATGCTATGCGGGCCGATATTTGAACCCGGGACGTTTAGAACACGAAGCAGCCAGCAGTGCGACCTTCCGTATGAAGTCCTTCACCTCGTTTTCACTTTTCGCCAAGCGGACGATGCAGGCGATCCACAAACCGGACGTATTTCGGAGGAAGCACAGTCGTGGGTGCGATCTAGCGCTGTGCAGACATGAGAGTTGTGCGCTCTGTCCTGCTGTCATGTAAGTAGGGGCCTGTAGATTCAGTTTTACACTTGATGTTGACACTTGCTACATGTTTCGGCACGTTATTTGCTTATCTACGAAATTTGTCAAATTACAGTGCCAGCAGACTTATGTTTAAAGAAGGGATCCTCAGCGGTACATATGTATTGGAATATTTTTAAAAAGTTCTAAAAATTAGCAGTATTACAACCAACAAATACACTTTTTGTACTTCTGTTACACTTTACCCTACACATGTTTCGGCTGTGGTCCAGCCATCATCACGGTACACCAGTAGGTTCACCTCACTGTCACCGGTTCATTTGGTATTATCACGTCATCACAATGTTTTTGTATTTCTGTTACACTTTTACCCTACACATGTTTCGGCTGTGGTCCAGCCATCATCACGGTACACCAGTAGGTTCACCTCACTGTCACTGGTTCATTTGGTATTATCACGTCATCACAGTGTTTTTGTAGCTTTTGTTCACTCTCAAATGCAGTTTGTGTTCGTCTTGCGTCAAAAGCTCGAGGTATAACACTGCGGGTTGTAGATACAAAACTGTACCTGGTTGGTAGTAGTTGAAACATTAAAGTTGTTAAAATTGTTAAAAATTGTTGAAATTGCTGGCAGATGGTTTTTTATTGGATGTTGACATCCGCGTCCTATTGTTGCTAGTGTCTTGTTGTGGTTGTGACTGTTGTTGCTAGTGTCTTGTTGTGGTTGTGACTGTTGTTGCTAGTGTCTTGTTGTGGTTGTGACTGTTGTTGCTATTGTCTTGTTGTGGTTGTGACTGTTGTTGCTAGTGTCTTGTTGTGGTTGTGACTGTTGTTGCTAGTGTCTTGTGGTTGTGACTGTTGTTGCTAGTGTCTTGTTGTGGTTGTGACTGTTGTTGCTAGTGTCTTGTTGTGGTTGTGACTGTTGTTGCTAGTGTCTTGTTGTGGTTGTGACTGTTGTTGCTAGTGTCTTGTTGTGGTTGTGACTGTTGTTGCTAGTGTCTTGTTGTGGTTGTGACTGTTGTTGCTAGTGTCTTGTTGTGGTTGTGACTGTTGTTGCTAGTGTCTTGTGGTTGTGACTGTTGTTGCTAGTGTCTTGTTGTGGTTGTGACTGTTGTTGCTAGTGTCTTGTTGTGGTTGTGACTGTTGTTGCTAGTGTCTTGTTGTGGTTGTGACTGTTGTTGCTAGTGTCTTGTTGTGGTTGTGACTTGTTGCTAGTGTCTTGTGGTTGTGACTGTTGTTGCTAGTGTCTTGTTGTGGTTGTGACTGTTATTGCTAGTGTCTTGTTGTAGTTGTGACTAAACATATTTCGTGTCGATACACACAAGGAACCCTTTTGTGGCTGCCTATTTGTATAATTTGTGCATCCCTCGTTGAGTGTATTGTGGCAGGGGTTCCATTGGTGAGGTCTAAATGTTTTGTGTGTTGATATCTCTGCCCTTCTGACTTTTTGACCCTTGAAGACGGTACCGATAGGTCGTCCCGAAACGTCGGTACAGAACTACCACTCAACGCTACGTAATATCCCAGAAGAGCGCAGACCTCATCTACATCGCGCGGAAGCGTGAAATCACGTTTGTCATGTTATTTGTATTTAAGTGACTTTTGGTTGACAGGGGGACAACGATGAGGATTTAGGCCTCCTGCATTGTTATTAATTCCGACGTTTCGAAAGAACCAGCCGATTTATCTTCAAGGGTTCTGGAGACCGCCGAAGTTAACTTCAGAAGGGCTCTTGTGGGACTCCTGAACACTTGAAGATGAAGACGGTACGTTTCTTCAAAACGTCGGCAGTCCATAACCTCGTTACTCAGCATAACAACCCAGACCTGAGTTCTCAACATGAACGCTATAGAAACCTAAAATCTTGCTTGGGCCACAGTTCGTATTGTGTTGCTGTACGGCGGTGCACTGTAGTTCGTATTGTGTTGCTGTACGGCGGTGCACTGTAGTTCGTATTGTGTTGCTGTACGGCGGTGCACTGTATTTCGTATTGTGTTGCTGTACGGCGGTGCACTGTAGTTCGTATTGTGTTGCTGTACGGCGGTGCACTGTAGTTCGTATTGTGTTGCTGTACGGCGGTGCACTGTAGTTCGTATTGTGTTGCTGTACGGCGGTGCACTGTAATTCGTATTGTGTTGCTGTACGGCGGTGCACTGTATTTCGTATTGTGTTGCTGTACGGCGATGCACTGTAGTTCGTATTGTGTTGCTGTACGGCGGTGCACTGTAGTTCGTATTGTGTTGCTGTACGGCGGTGCACTGTAGTTCGTATTGTGTTGCTGTACGGCGGTGCACTGTAGTTCGTATTGTGTTGCTGTACGGCGGTGCACTGTAGTTCGTATTGTGTTCCTGTTCGGCGGTGCACTGTAGTTCGTATTGTGTTCCTGTTCGGCGGTGCACTGTAGTTCGTATTGTGTTCCTGTTCGGCGGTGCACTGTAGTTCGTATTGTGTTGCTGTACGGCGGTGCACTGTAGTTCGTATTGTGTTGCTGTACGGCGGTGCACTGTAGTTCGTATTGTGTTGCTGTACGGCGGTGCACTGTAGTTCGTATTGTGTTGCTGTACGGCGGTGCACTGTAGTTCGTATTGTGTTGCTGTACGGCGGTGCACTGTAGTTCGTATTGTGTTGCTGTACGGCGGTGCACTGTAGTTCGTATTGTGTTGCTGTACGGCGGTGCACTGTAGTTCGTATTGTGTTGCTGTACGGCGGTGCACTGTAGTTCGTATTGTGTTGCTGTACGGCGGTGCACTGTAGTTCGTATTGTGTTGCTGTACGGCGGTGCACTGTAGTTCGTATTGTGTTGCTGTACGGCGGTGCACTGTAGTTCGTATTGTGTTGCTGTACGGCGGTGCACTGTAATTCGTATTGTGTTGCTGTACGGCGGTGCACTGTAGTTCGTATTGTGTTGCTGTACGGCGGTGCACTGTAGTTCGTATTGTGTTGCTGTACGGCGGTGCACTGTAGTTCGTATTGTGTTGCTGTACGGCAGTTCGTATTGTGTTGCTGTACGGCAGTTCGTATTGTGTTGCTGTACGGCAGTTCGTATTGTGTTGCTGTACGGCAGTTCGTATTGTGTTGCTGTACGGCAGTTCGTATTGTGTTGCTGTACGGCAGTTCGTATTGTGTTGCTGTACGGCAGTTCGTATTGTGTTGCTGTACGGCAGTTCGTATTGTGTTGCTGTACGGCAGTTCGTATTGTGTTGCTGTACGGCAGTTCGTATTGTGTTGCTGTACGGCAGTTCGTATTGTGTTGCTGTACGGCAGTTCGTATTGTGTTGCTGTACGGCAGTTCGTATTGTGTTGCTGTACGGCAGTTCGTATTGTGTTGCTGTACGGCAGTTCGTATTGTGTTGCTGTACGGCGGTTCGTATTGTGTTGCTGTACGGCAGTTCGTATTGTGTTGCTGTACGGCAGTTCGTATTGTGTTGCTGTACGGCGGTGCACTGTACTCGTTTTTTAATACCTTTCGTCGCGAAATGATCAGAAATAGTTTTGGTGTAGTGTCAAGTTTAAGAATGAGTCAGTTCAGGCGGTCATTCGCCGACATCTCATTCCGCGTAGGATTTGTGGACGACGAAGTGGCACAGGGACAGGTTTGTCTCCGAGTACGTCTGTCGTCCTGTCAATACCATTCTACCAATGCTACATGCTCATCCACTCATGTATCACCGACGCCATGTAGACTTAGCAACTGATAGCGTTTTTAAACAACACGCTTAACAAACAAAACTGTTGGCGTTACTGTCATTTTAGGGTGGATGTGCACATCAGCTGCCATTATACAGGCTGAGGCAGAAAATGAGGCATCGCTGTCAGAGAGAAGATATCTTACACGGAGCTACAGACGCCCGCATATAGAGCGCGTGTGGATCGTGCGGCCAGACGATAGTATTAACCACAACATTCGAGCTATCGATAACTTCACTGATCCGGTTAGATCGTTCGCTGTTGCCATACGCGAACCTGAGACTTTTCTTCGCTATCTGAGGCATGAAGAAGCCCAACGTTTAGGGCAGCAAACCTGGACATCGCACAATCAAAAGCTTCCGAGTTCAAGACATGTTCAGATGCAGATACTGTCGCAGTCAGATTCGAAAGAAGAGTCCCCGGTTTTGAATATTGTAGTGCAACAAGATGATAAAATGAACATGAATTCTTTCATGGACTTGATGGAACAGGTCTCATCTCTTCCCACTTACAACAAACAACGGTCAAAATATAATTATGAGGATATGTCCAGTTCTGAATTAGAGAAGCAACAGAAGGCAACATGGACACGACCTTACGTGCAAAGGAAGTACCAGCAAAACGGAAATAGTCACCACAAACAGCAACCGACCGAAGGAAATACCAATCCTGATGGGGAGAGAAACGTTAAACCGAAAGAATCAGAGTTAGAAACGGAACGAATCTGGAAACAACAGTCTCTAAGGAAGACAGATCGGAAGCATAGAGAGCGACATTACCGTCAAAGGGATGGCGTCGTTGAGCCCATGCTGATCATGGGCGAGTTTGGTAAAAGAAACCCAAATTACTCAAGACCTTCAACACGTCCATTTAATAGACCACAATCACAAGACATTTCAATGGCTCCTTCTGAACACCTTTTACCACCCTTATTCTCCACTTTTAGACATAGCGATTTACCGCAGAATCTCCCAAGTTCTACAGAAACGCCTATTACCAAATCGGATGATACTAGTGCCTCAAGGAAACGGAAGAAGCGACCAATAGGCTATAATTCTCGCCGTCCTGTCAATGTCGGCAGTCCATCTACCGATATTCCTCAGTCCTCCCTTCAGACTCTTCTCCTGCACAACAAAACCAGTCCTCTGGCCGCAAATGTCTCTGTTGTATCTACTGACATCCCTCGTCAATCAACGGATAAAGATATATCACATGTCCATATCAGTATACCTCGAATATATACGAGTGTCTCTCATCCACATAAAGATGTTTCTGTCCCTCCATTTACTGACATTTCTCGTGTTCACATTGCTATATCTCGACAACCTCTCAATCCTGGTTTCTCTTCCCAAGCGGGTGTTGAGGATCGTTCGCCACCAAATGCATCTGAATTGTCTCCTGAAACTACAACCTCCTCCTACCAATCCACAGAAACCATGCAGCCAGATGACAGTTTCAGACTGAATATTAACATCCTACCTCCGTCTGTTGATATTCTCCCTCCGCTAATAACAACGTTTACGGAAAATCACACCACGAACGAGCAGTCAGGTGTGCCTGAGGAATCCCAAGATGATGAAATCTACGTCGGTAGTAATCCGACTGACAGCAGTTATCAGAACGAAGAGTCTGGTGATCTTGGTGCAGCTGTTGGGCGCGATTACACGGCGTCGAGCCCACAGGAGCCTTCTCATCCCGTCGCCCGAAACATCAAGCCGGTGCAGAGGGACAGAGCTGACGGTGGCGACACAAAGCGGCATTCAGTCAGTAGCCACAGCGACTACGGCGAGCTGCAACTGACCGCTGCCGAAACGGCGTACTACAGGAGGCGACAGCTGAGGAAGCCTTTGGCGATTTTGGAAATTACCGGTAAGTGGCTGTGTTTTAAAGTGAAGTTTTGGGTACGTTGTTTCACCGTAATTTGTGCTGGGATTAGAAGTTCTTTTAACTCTCTGAAGCTTAGTGGTTACTTTGTTTACCACCACTTTCTGCGTTGTCACACAATTTGTAAGGTCTCAGAACAATCTGTAATACGCGTCAACGGTCATTGACACTGTGTGTACTCCAAAATGGAGGACACTTCGCTCTGTACTTTGACAAGATTTTATGGGTTTTGGTAAAATGTAATGATATGACAATTGAGGTTATCACAGGGGTGCTGATGAACATTCAAGTCTTCTGTGACATGAGGGTTTGTCGAATGGTAAAGAGTTACTGACGTTTTGGAGGAGAATGCTGTCTCCTTCTTCAGGGCAGTTAAAGCACGATAAGTTGCCTTAAAGAAATAGTCGTATTATACAAGAAAATTACATGTTAAGCGATTGGGGTAGCGAGGTAATAGGAATACTGGTGTTATGCAGTGGGTAGAACACGCAGGAGGAAGGACAGCCAACTTACTCTTCTTGAACTATTTTGAAGATGGAGGCAGCAAGCTCCTCCGAAACGTCGGTAGCCATTTTACAGTTACATCCCACAAAACGTGAATCTTCAAGCTGTGATTATTTCTGTAATTTATAATCATGGGCTGTTAAATCGCGGACAGCAAATACAAAAATTGTGGGTTGTTCAGATAATTTCATTATCTCCCCCCCCTCCCCAAAAAGGATGTTTCGAAATTCTGAAGTGATATTCGATGGTTATTGGAAAGAGAGAATAGCAGAAAATGGGATGAGTGTGGAAGGGACATTCAACATATATGGAACAACTTGACAGACACACAAGACTACTGTCACAAAGCCTCAATGGAAAATGCCACTTGGTAGACATAAGCTTAGATGGGAGGATAATATTAAAGTGGACATTAGCAATACAGTTTGTGAAGAGATGGGCCGGATTAACATGGGTCAGGGTGAGACCAAGCGGCTGGATGTCTTAAGTAATTGAGTTACATAAAGAATAATTTTTTGACTAGCTTAGTAACTGTCAGCAGAATTCAAATCAAGCCTGCATGATGGAATTGACTTCAGGGTCAACGATTCGGTTACATGTATGAGTGACTTCATTTAGCACAGTCCTTATTGGAAAGCTAATATTTCCTCAGCTGGTCAAGATATTGCCTGCAATTTTTGGAGTCTGAATGTTCATCACCGTATTCACAAAAACAGGCTGATTTTTTCTTTTGAATTGAATTGAATTTATTTTCGTTTTATAAATCCGAATACAGGATATAGAACACGTCAAAAAACTCTAACATAGAGCTGATAATGTACAATGTAATTATCTAGAAACTGAACGGACTTTAGTTTAGCATTCCCTACTTACATGAAAGTGCAGTGATACATCGGCTAACGAGTGACCCTGCTAACGAATTTTTCGGCTAACGAATATTTTTTTCGCTGTTTTTCGGACTCGGCTAACGAATGTTTTAGTGGATGCTCGCGCTAACATAAAGCAGCAAACATGAACGGTCGGGCCATTCCAGGAGCTTATCTTTTCCGTCTGTATGTGTGTGACAAAGAGATCAGCTGACCACATCACATAGGGGAGACCCACCAACCAAAAAAAGTAAGCGACAACCCCAAGGGAAGCAGAAAGTTGCTCACGTTTCGGCTAACGAAGATTTCGGCTAACGAATGTGATTCCGGAACGAATTATCTTCGTTAGCCGAGGTGTCACTGTATCCATCTATAGTGTAGAAGTGAGCATGTAAATGATTATTTAGCGTGACTCCATTCCACATCTTTACACTGTTTCTCTAAGATGTACTTAATGATATTTTTTCAATTAATACGTGTCCATAATTACTGTCGTCTTCGCAGAGGAAACGGGATCAATTCCAGGAGTGCCAGGAAGGGATTACCCTATTTACAGTCGACCTCCAAAGACAAATTTTGCTTGTGCCAAAGGTCATGGTGGATACTACGCAGACATCAGCACCCGGTGTCAAGTAAGTGTGGTGCCCCTTACACTGTCAATTCTGTATGCTTAAGAAGCGCGTGACTTTCTCTTTTATCATGTCCCAGAGCACAGCAGCTGTCGCGGAATGTCCCGGCGGATGCAGGCTTCCTGTGTGATAAAGCTGACATGTTCGGGGACACGATAAAAGGGACACTGTATAATTTACAATAAATACCATATTAATGTCTGTCTGTTTTGTTGAATGTTTGCTGATCTTTCGGACGTAACCATTTTAATGCTGATGTGTCGTGTTTCAGGTGTTCTATGTGTGTTCCGATGAGGGGCGTGGAGAGCCCATGCTGTGTCCAAATGGAACACTGTTCCATCAAGACTTCCTGGTTTGTGACTGGTGGTTCAATGTGGCCTGTGGCAGCGTTCCTTAGTCGGCATGCTTCACGCCATTTAGAGATGGATGTGTTCCATTGATTCATTTTATTAAATTCATAGGGGAACAGGAGTCATTTGTGTGAGGGCACGGAGTAATAACATTACGCGTCAATTAGACTGTTCTAGTCTACTGGTCATGATGTGTAAGATGTATACCGATTAGCCTTTTAAGGCGTAGTGGCAACTATGTGTACCACCTGCTGTAACATTAAGAAACTCCACATTTTGCCCACACAGTTGATATATTTGTTTAGCATAATTCTCACAATAAACAGCATTGAATTATGGGCCTTTGTCATTGACAGTAGTGTGACAAAGGCAGCTAGCAGAATCCGTAAAATTATTAATTCTCAGTGGAATAAAGAGGAATTGCCTGAGCAGTGGAAGCAGTCAATCATTGTACCTATTTATAAGAAGGGTGATAAAACAGATTGCAGTAATTATCGAGGCATACCACTTTTGTCAACCACATACAAAATTCTATCCAACATCCTTCTGTCAAGGTTAACTCCATACGCAGAGGAAATTATTGGGGAGCATCAGTGTGGATTTAGACGTAACAGGTCGACTGCTGATCGTATATTGTGCATTTAGACGTAACAGGTAGACTGCTGATGTATATTGTGCATTTGTCAAATGCTGAGAAAAAATGGGAATACAATGAGCATGCATCAGCTGTTTATAGACTTCAAGAAAGCCTATGATTCAGTTAGGAGGGAGGTCTTGTATAATATTCTCATTGAGTTTGGTATCGCTATGAAACTAGTAAGGCTAGTAAAAATGTGTCTAAATGAAACCTGTAGCAGAGTCTGGGTAGGCAAACATTTGTCTGACACATTTACTGTTAAGAATTGTTTGAAACAAGCAGATGCTTTATCTCCATTGCTTTTCAACTTTGCTTTGGAATATGCCATTAGGAGGGTTCAGGCAAACCAGGAGGGCTTGAAATTAAATGGTACACATCAGCTTGTGGTTTATGGTGATATGTTAATATTATTGGGCGGAAGTGTACATGCTATAAAGAGAAACACAGAAGGTTTGGTAGTCGCTAGTAAGGAGATTGGTCTAGAAGTAAATGCTGAGAAAACTAAGTACATGGTCATGTCTGGAGATCAGAATGTGGGACAGCAGAACTAAGTACATGGTCATGTCTGGAGATCGGAATGTGGGACAGCAGAACTAAGTACATGGTCATGTCTGGAGATCGGAATGTGGGACAGCAGAACTAAGTACATGGACATGTCTGGAGATCGGAATGTGGGACAGCAGAACTAAGTACATGGTCATGTCTGGAGATCGGAATGTGGGACAGCAGAACTAAGTACATGGTCATGTCTGGAGATCGGAATGTGGGACAGCAGAACTAAGTACATGGTCATGTCTGGAGATCGGAATGGAGGACAGTAGAACTAAGTACATGGTCATGTCTGGAGATCGGAATGCAGGACAAAATTACAACATAAAGTTAGATAATAAATCTTTTGAAAGGGTGGAACAGTTCAAATATTTGGGAACAACCGTAACGAATTGAAATGCCATTCAGGAAGAAATTAAGAGCAGATTGAAGTCACGTAATGCTTGTTACCATTCGTGCAGGATCTTGTGTCTTACAGTTTGCTGTACAAAGATACAAACATTAAGATATACAGAACTGTAATTGTGTTGTTGTTTTGTATGGGTGTGAAACTTGGTCTGTCACACTGAGGGAGGAACATAGGCTGAGGGTGTTCGAGAATATGGTGCTGAGGGGGATATTTGGGTCTAAGAAGGACGAGGTAACGGGGGAGTGGAGAAGACTACATAACGAGAAACTTAATGATCTGTACTCATCACCAAATATTATTCGGGTGATCAAATCAAGATGAATGAGGTGGGCGGGGCATGTAGCACGTATGGGTGAGGGGAGAGGTGCATACAGGTTTTTGGTGGGGAGACCTGAAGGAAGGAGACCACTTGGAAGACCCAGGCGTAGATGGGAGGATAATATTAAAATGGATCTTCAAGAAGTGGGATGGGGGGGCATGGACTGGATTGATATGGCTCAGGATACGGACAGGTGGCGGGCTTTTGTGAATGCGGTAATGAACCTTCGGGTTCCATAAAACGCGGGGAATTTCTTGACTAGCTGACGACCTGTTAGCTTCTCAAGAAGGACTCTGCTGTATGGAGTTAGTTAGTTAGTTAGTTCGTTAGTGAGACATAAGCACTGAACCTCTGCATTTTATTTAGACGAATTTCATGCATCGCTGGTTTAACATGTGTTGCACATTAATTTAATTTCTATATGCAGTAATTAGTAGCCTAATATAATATTCAGTGATATTCGAACATTCGTGCTCTCATAAATACAACAGCATCAGTGTATTTGTATGCACTTGGGTTTGCCAGTTTTTCTGTGTTAGAGGGCGTAACTCTGTGTTTTTGCATCTGCTCTGACTCATTTCTGACTCTACTGACAACACTACTGACAACAGTACTTCCCCCCTCCAGCGCACTTCACCACACTCCTTTCCAATCTGGTCATTTTTTCACACGAATTTTGGTAATGAATAACCCTAGAGATGAGAGATTTGGGCTGGTTAACTTAGGTCAGAGGGGGGCTGGAGCGAATGATGCGGTAGGCAGAATGTGGGAAACGTCGAGTTACAGCATCCATTGGACTTATTTCCGTAGCCTCAGTAAGTGAGTCCTTAGCCTTCTATGTAAGGACGGAACGAGATCCAGCTGCCGAAACGTCGTGCTGTTTGTGGGCCACCAGGCGATCGGTTCAGTCAAGATCCCCATGGGACAAAGTGGCACTGGGAAGGGGTTTCTCCGAGTACAGCATCGTTAAATAAACACTTCTGTCTCTGTCGCCAGTACAGACTGATATTGCTGACTGTTACGACGTTTCATTGTGCTGTCTGCACGTTGCTCAGGTCTGTAGCATCAGACGTGTGTGAAGATCATGGTGAATGGTGCGAGGGTCAAGACGAGCTGTCTTTAAGCTCGTAGTGGTCAAGATCAGCTGTCTTTAATCTTGTAGTGGTCAAGACGAGCTGTGTTTAATCTTGTAGTGGTCAAGATCAGCTGTCTTTAATCTCGTAGTGGTCAAGACGAGCTGTGTTTAATCTTGTAGTGGTCAAGATCAGCTGTCTTTAATCTCGTAGTGGTCAAGACGAGCTGTGTTTAATCTTGTAGTGGTCAAGGTCAGCTGTCTTTAATCTCGTAGTGGTCAAGACGAGCTGTGTTTAATCTTGTAGTGGTCAAGATCAGCTGTCTTTAATCTCGTAGTGGTCAAGACGAGCTGTGTTTAATCTTGTAGTGGTCAAGATCAGCTGTCTTTAATCTCGTAGTGGTCAAGACGAGCTGTGTTTAATCTTGTAGCGGTCAAGATCAGCTGTCTTTAATCTCGTAGTGGTCAAGACGAGCTGTGTTTAATCTTGTAGCGGTCAAGATCAGCTGTCTTTAATCTCGTAGTGGTCAAGACGAGCTGTGTTTAATCTTTTAGCGGTCAAGATCAGCTGTCTTTAATCTCGTAGTGGTCAAGACGAGCTGTGTTTAATCTTGTAGCGGTCAAGATCAGCTGTCTTTAATCTCGTAGTGGTCAAGACGAGCTGTGTTTAATCTTGTAGCGGTCAAGATCAGCTGTCTTTAATCTCGTAGTGGTCAAGACGAGCTGTGTTTAAGCTTGTAGCGGTCAAGATCAGCTGTCTTTAATCTCGTAGCTGTCAAGATCAGCTGTGTTTAAGCTTGTAGCGGTCAAGATCAGCTGTCTTTAATCTCGTAGTGGTCAAGACGAGCTGTGTTTAAGCTTGTAGCGGTCAAGATCAGCTGTCTTTAATCTCGTAGTGGTCAAGACGAGCTGTGTTTAATCTCGTAGCGGTCAAAATCAGCTGTCTTTAATCTCGTAGCGGTCAAGATCAGCTGTCTTTAATCTCGTAGCGGTCAAGATCAGCTGTCTTTAATCTCGTAGTGGTCAAGACGAGCTGTGTTTAAGCTTGTAGCGGTCAAGATCAGCTGTCTTTAATCTCGTAGCGGTCAAGATCAGCTGTGTTTAAGCTTGTAGCGGTCAAGATCAGCTGTCTTTAATCTCGTAGTGGTCAAGACGAGCTGTGTTTAAGCTTGTAGCGGTCAAGATCAGCTGTCTTTAATCTCGTAGTGGTCAAGACGAGCTGTGTTTAAGCTTGTAGCGGTCAAGATCAGCTGTCTTTAATCTCGTAGCGGTCAAGACGAGCTGTGTTTAATCTTGTAGCGGTCAAGATCAGCTGTCTTTAATCTCGTAGCGGTCAAGACGAGCTGTGTTTAAGCTTGTAGCGGTCAAGATCAGCTGTCTTTAATCTCGTAGCGGTCAAGACGAGCTGTGTTTAAGCTTGTAGCGGTCAAGATCAGCTGGCTTTAATCTCGTAGCGGTCAAGACGAGCTGTGTTTAAGCTTGTAGCGGTCAAGATCAGCTGTCTTTAATCTCGTAGCGGTCAAGACGAGCTGTGTTTAAGCTTGTAGCGGTCAAGATCAGCTGTCTTTAATCTCGTAGCGGTCAAGACGAGCTGTGTTTAAGCTTGTAGCGGTCAAGATCAGCTGTCTTTAATCTCGTAGCGGTCAAGACGAGCTGTCTTTAAGCTTGCCATCGTCTGCTCTAATGCAATGCACTGACGTTGTATATGACAAGAGTGTCATGTGCTCTGCTGATGTAAAGTAGTTCCGATGATCGGGATTTCGACCTTTCGTGATTGGTTCAGACGAATCGGGATGAGATCACATGGCTGGCTCATCGACTCTGCCCATTTCCTGCTCTTGTGCAATCACTCTCAGCTAAGTTAGGCTCCGTGACTGCTTGCGTCTGCTCAATAATATTATGTATTGTGTTCTTCCAAAAATTGTTTGTGTTATTCAAATAAACTGACGTGCTTATGAGGTTTTGTAAATTTTATTACTGGTGCTTCAAAGTTCTTGGAACCAAATATGTGTTTTAGATTAAAATTGTATTCCGATGTCCCCTTTAATCACGAACGCTGACAGTCCGCTGCAGCACGTCAGCAGTTCACGTAGTTCAGCACTGCCGTGCAGAACAGCACCTTGCCCACTTGAAGGCTGATAACCGAACACGGACGAAACTTAAAGCTAGCTAAGGGATTTGCGCCTAACGCAGGTCCTTTAAGCCATTCCTGTGTAAGAACCTCACCTCTGGATTGTCACGGTTACCTTGTAACTTTAATGGTGGTTGTGCTTGCGTTAACGGATGTCCCGTCTTGGCTGAGGTCCTTGTGGTCATAGCAAGGACTTGTGCTACAAATGGCAATATGCTTTTTGGAGGATGTCTGGGGGTTGAACCCAGATTTAAAGGATTCTGCGATCAAACGATGGGGGGAGGGGGGCGTTACTTTGGCTGAAAGACTTCGTGACTGGAGATGTGCTTCGTGCCCCATATTTTAATTATGCCTTCTTATTCGCTTTATAACTGAGGAAAATCACGGAATATATTAGTCAGTGTAGCACAAAATTATCTAAATTATACATTCTTTTTCATTTCGTGCCTCACAGAGGCACATTGTGGCCTCACAGAGGGCACATTGTGTGCCCATTATAAACAACACGTTGGCCCTATTGAATGCAGTGATTTGTGTTCACAGGAAACACAATAAACACCCTGCGTGGAGAAATTGTTACAGCAGGTGGCATATATAGTTACCACTGTACTTTAAATGGTTAAGTCGTCTATCGTTGACGGAATGTTACGATCACACAAGCACTAGTGTCCGTTGTTTGACAGGTTGTTGTTGCTGTACTTGCAGACATCAAGATGGGTAGGGCTGAAAGTTTAAAGAAGGAATAAAACTTAAATTAAGAAATTAAAGTTAGCTATATAATTAAAAAGTGCGGTGCGTGAGTTTCGAATCTCATCCAGAAACTCTTGTGCAGTACTTGCATATCGCGTAACATCTGTGGCTACCGTCCGGATTGGTCAGAGTACGGAGTGCATTTCATAATAATCTGTGTGTTGTTTATTATGCCATAGACAGGAAACATGAAATATATAAGAAAATTACTCCTTTATGTTATTATTGGCAAGGACTAATATGGGTACATAAGTATCTGCAGATGCGAGGTTTTGAGAGTCAAGCTACAGCAACAGCCCGGCAAAGTGGACGACAGCTGCAATAAATGATGTACAACACTGTCCTGTCGTGTGTCCACCGAATTCACCGGACCTCAGATTTTCCATAATTTTTCCTTTGGTGCCAGTGTCATCCGCTGTGTACAAGGTGCATCCGAGAACCATTCTTGAGAGACAGATTGCGTCCATATGCACTAAAAGTACAAAGAAATATCCTGTAAGAACCGAGGGCCTTTCGTCGGGTTATAATCTTTTTAACCCAATGTTGTACAGATTGTAATCTGTCCAGCCCAGCTGGATCTCGAGCTGGAGATGCCTGGAAATGAGTTGTGAGAAGAGATAGCTGCCATGTTCTTGACATAAGGCACCAGCACTTACTTGCTGTTGAAGTCGTCATTCCACAGGCTGTGGCATGAGATGCTCATAAATTCTCCAGCTCCTCCACGGTGTCTGGTAGCCTGGCACCCAAAGTCTCCGGGAAGAGCAGGGCGAGCAATCCAGCGATGAAGGACACAACAGCAAAGAGCAGCAGTGGCAGAGAATGCATGTACACACTCTGTGCGGCACGGAAACGGGAGAGATGTGATTAAATGTGAAGACTAAATTCGGATGGTGCTTGACGCTAATCACTGCACTGTTTTTATTCTCTGAGCCTTTTCTAAATAAAAATATTACTTATAAAACATAATATTGTTACGGTCAAACTTCGTTTCCCACAGAAACAACAGACGACAGACACAGTACTTCGGACTAAGTTGCCAAAGACCTTTTTGGATCTTAGAATTTTGAGACATTCATAACGACGTAACAGTAAAAGTAGAGTTTTCCTTATGGAAGCCACTGAGGCATATGGAGAGTGGAGTATAGCTCCAGTCGTTGTTAACCTAGGCACTAGATGGCTATAAGTGATCAGCTTCACGCCCCGGCCGCTTTACCTCAGGAGTAAAAGCACCCCAGGTGTGCCCGTTAAGTGGAAGTTTTGGTGCCGGCAGTGGAGCCACTGTTCCTCGGCCACCCAACCCGTAGCCGTCACTGTGCCGACTCAGCTGTGCCGGCTACTTGTGTCAGCAATCGTCATAGAATGTTGTTAGACTGGGTACGTCGCAGGGGACAAGATGAACGGGACACGTAGAATATGGCACGAAATAGGAAATGCAATAGAAATTTTTGTCTGCATACTTGAAGGGAAGCAGCCACGTGGAAAGCCTAGGCCAGAATGATGATAATATGGCAATCAGTCTTAGAGAAACCGGAGCTAGTGGCTAGCTTTTGTATGCTGAATTCTTGACATCAAGTATTAGTGGCGAGCTTTTGTATGCTGAATTCTTGACATCAAGTAATTTAGTGCGACTTTTGTATGCTGAATTCTTGACATCAAGAAATTCAGTGGCTAGCTTTGTATGCTGAATTTCTGACATAGAATTCAGTGGCTAGCTACACTCTCACTTTCGTCTTATTTATTAATTCATTAATGATTTCAAGATTCAACTTTTCTGGGACGTCACGCCGTGTCGAATGGTAAATATTACCGACGTTTCGGAGGGCCTAGTGCGTTCATCTTCAGTGTGAACCATTCCAAAGAAACTATTAGAAGGCGACTTTTTATGCCTTTATGTTTTCTGTCTTTTGGACTGCTTCACACTAAAGATGAAGACACTAAGGTCCTCCGAAACGTCGGTAACCATTTACCAATCTACGCGGCATAACACCCAAGAATATTTTAAACTTCAACAGAAACGCTGTGATAACCTTAAATGTTCATGAAGACTGTTGTTAAGTTTGTGCTTCTTGACGTCGTTGTATCAACTGCATGTGTTATGCAGTGATGAACGTGAGGATAATTGTGAACAGGGAACACAGTGCGCAGTCTCACCAGCAGGGGAACGAACGGCGCCAGCATCGCTCCTATTCGGGCCACAGTGGAGCTGGTGCCCACCCCAATACTTCGCATCGCTGTGGGGTACAGCTCTGCCGTGTATACGACTATGATGCCGAATGATGACGTAATTCCCAGTTTGCCAATCAGGAACAGAAGCACTACGGCCCAGTTCAGATCTGCAGGACACAAAGCAAAGAGATGTCACAGCGCGCCTTTCTATGCACGTACAGTCGAACTCGGTTATAACGTCACGAAAGGACTGAATATTTTGTGTCGTTATAAACGAGTGTTGTTATAACCGAGTAGTATAATGTTATGGTTAACAGTGAGGAATAATTGGTACCACAGAATATCTGACGTTATATACGAGGTGTCATATAAACCGATGTCGTTATAAACGGGTTCGACTGTATTTCTAATATTTCTGGTCTTGCAATTCTGTTACTATGTTGTATTTCGTTTTACTTATACAAGCAACTTGTCACATAAGCACACATTCTGCAGATATTCAATCTGTCGGACATAACCTGCAAAGTGTTACCTCAGTACCATATTTGTAACTATTGACTTACCAACCGCATATGAAAGTCATGCAAGCGCCCGGATGGTGCATTCTGTGTGGTAACCGCGCTACTGACTGGTCAACCGAGGGGCATGGTCCATACCTGGCAGAGACAACGGACGTTTCTCTCCTCCGAAACGTCCAGACCGGCCCTTTAGCTCGTCCAGCCTCACACTCGATGGCTACTGGAGACTGTTTCCATGGGGAAAAAGGTGGCCACGACCTAAAGCTGACCACACACCCCATCTGGTGCCGAGGTTAAGAATGACTGGAGCTATACCTACACTCCGTCATATGTCTTCCTGGCGTGCTTGGGAACACTTTTAGCTTATTTAAAACTAATGTGTGGCCCATAAATTTTATGGTCTGTCTCCATACCAAATTTTGTCGTCACAAAACGGAAAGCCAATTAAAACTATGCCCACAGAGTTACCGTAAGAGACGTTGCATATTTTTAGGTTACCACACATTATTTCAATCCCCAAAATTAAGGATGGTACTGCCACTTCCACCGCACAAATTCGCGCTCCAGCCATGTTGTTATTTCCGATTGAAGAAAATTACGTAGTAGTGCTATGTGGGGGTGACCTCTAGTGGCATAACGTTCGTACCAAGTTTCTTGAATATTGGTTAAGTGACTCAGAGGTTGAGAGGTTGAAAGGAGGACGCACAGACACGTAACGATCTCACAAACATACTGCATCTCCTACAGAGAGGAAAATATTTCGTATATTAAAACATGGTGGCCGTGCCATGGTTCAGGCGGTTAGTCGTCGGCCTCCCACCGCGGAGGTCCGGGTTCGACCCCATGCCGATCCCAGTGGCCGTGCGGTCTAAGGCGTGGGTCTTCGGCCGCTCGCTTACTAGGATCGTGGGTTCGAATCCCGCAGGGGGCATGGATGTTTGTGTTGTGTTTGTCGTAAGGACGGTAGTATGGAACGTAAAGTGACATGAAGGACGAAAGGATTTAAACAGTACAAACTGGATCAAAGGGGAAAAATGGGACAGGAAAAAAAAATCCCAGGCCAGTCCATATAAGGCTGTGAGGAAGGAGGACTCCTGAAATAGGAGTACTGGACACGCCCCCCCCCCCCTGTCCAGAAACGTATGAACTGACGCACAAAGCACAGCGGTCACATCTAGTACCAACATTTCTTTGACTGTGTATAATTATTGTTAACGAAATGACACAAAACTGAAGACAATTATGGACAGTATAAGCAGAGGTGTGCGAGAACCGGGTTAGCTCAGTAATTACGGCAACTAGGCGACAGATGAAACGGGGGTTAAGGGTGTTCTGCACAACGTCAGACGAGACGTAGGGCCCACCTATCGAAAGTGTAAGGGGGGAGAGGTAATGCCGTCGGGAAGTGAAGCTGATCACTTATCTCTATGCAGAGGTTCAGAATGCATGGAGCATATACCTCCACTTGCAGATAATTTTGTCGTGACGTGATATTTCAGGGAGCACAGACGCATCTGTGTCCTTTCTACCAGTAAAAGTGGTTGTGTGGACATGACGGCGGTTGTCGGAAACGTCACTTTTATGTCGTTAGAGTCCTTGTGAGCTGTGGGCGGACATGGCTAACAGTGTGCCAGGATCGGTCTGAGCCGCGCCCGCCCACAGCTCGCCTGTTCCACCGTGAAGAAGGCACCTTGAGGGACGAAGACAGCCATCACACACGTCGCGGTGCAGAGCAGCAAGGAGCCGCAGAGAGACCGCCGTCTGCCGAGACGGTTCATGGCGATCCAGGCGAGGCTGTAGCCAGGAATCTCAACAAGACACACGAGGGCGAAGTTCAAGTACTTGTTGCCACCCAGACTGGTCGAGTTCACTGACATGCCGTAATACACGAAGGCGTTGGCAGTCCTGAGTAAACAAACAGCACGTTTGTTTGTTACGACAATAGCTAATGAAGACGGACACATCGGCAGGCTATTCCTTCCAAATTTGGTAAACATCTACAAGACTAGACGGTGTCATAACCGCCACAGCTGTGAAAACATTTTTGTAGACTTTATGATTTCTGTCTAGAACCCATGTTCTTTGTTTTTAGATTGTAGTTAAATACAAGGACAGTATGTAATTACTAAGCGGATTCTAACCAACGATCTCCATGTTGGAGTGCTCTGATGTGCTGCCTTAGACCTTGAACGTTTTTCCCGAATTTCCCACACAGTAAGATATTTCGTAACTGTGCCAGTAGATGAGGGAACTGCCTGCATAGAACGGATTGCGAAATCGCAGCTTCGCTTTTGAACCGTTTAAAGCAGGCCTGTCAACATTTATGTGCTGCGGGCAACATGAAATTGAATACAGAAAATGAAGAATGAGAAGTCTACCTGTAATTATATATAACTTTACCTGTGTATCTTTTTGTATGTCATGTGCAATAAAAATATACTGATGATAAGAGAACACATTTACAAAAATGTAATTCACATCCTCGGCCAGGGTGTCGCTGTTTTTACCACATTTTTACAAAATGAATTAGTCATGTAGTGTAATTCTCCATAAATAAACAGCCCATAAGTTTTCAAAATTAATTCATTGTTTTATCTCGGCTTTGCCAGGGAAAGTGTTAAAAGACTTTTTTTTTATTTCAAATGTCTCCACGGGCAAAAAACACAGATTGAGCGGGCGTGCTTTAAAGGTTTTAGGTTTAACATTCACAAATTGTACGTTCTGCCCACACAGTGTATTTATGTGTTTTGTGTGGATCTCAGAACAAACAGCGATTATTTCACTGTACAACATTAACTGACTGGTTTGTATAACTGAGACGGAGTGTGTTTACTGCGCGGTACGGACTGTATTTATGTGTTTTGTGTGGATCTCAGAACAAACAGCGATTATTTCACTGTACAGCATTAACTGACTGGTTTGTATAACTGAGACGGAGTGTGTTTACTGCGCGGTACGGACTGTATTTATGTGTTTTGTGTGGATCTCAGAACAAACAGCGATTATTTCACTGTACAACATTAACTGACTGGTTTGTATAACTGAGACGGAGTGTGTTTACTGCGCGGTACGGACT
This sequence comes from Reticulitermes speratus, assembly GCA_021186555.1. Classification (NCBI taxonomy): domain Eukaryota; kingdom Metazoa; phylum Arthropoda; class Insecta; order Blattodea; family Rhinotermitidae; genus Reticulitermes; species Reticulitermes speratus. The sequence goes on from JAJKFL010000042.1 coordinate 2,358,064, forward strand.
GTATTTATGTGTTTTGTGTGGATCTCAGAACAAACAGCGATTATTTCACTGTACAACATTAACTGACTGGTTTGTATAACTGAGACGGAGTGTGTTTACTGCGCGGTACGGACTGTACTTATGTGTTTTGTGTGGATCTCAGAACAAACAACGATTATTTCACTGTACAGCATTAACTGACTGGTTTGTATAACTGAGACGGAGTGTGTTTACTGCGCGGTACGGACTGTATTTATGTGTTTTGTGTGGATCTCAGAACAAACAGCGATTATTTCACTGTACAACATTAACTGACTGGTTTGTATAACTGAGACGGAGTGTGTTTACTGCGCGGTACGGACTGTATTTATGTGTTTTGTGTGGATCTCAGAACAAACAGCGTTATTTCACTGTACAGCATTAACTGACTGGTTTGTATAACTGAGACGGAGTGTGTTTACTGCGCGGTACGGACTGTATTTATGTGTTTTGTGTGGATCTCAGAACAAACAGCGATTATTTCACTGTACAACATTAACTGACTGGTTTGTATAACTGAGACGGAGTGTGTTTACTGCGCGGTACGGACTGTATTTATGTGTTTTGTGTGGATCTCAGAACAAACAGCGATTATTTCACTGTACAACATTAACTGACTGGTTTGTATAACTGAGACGGAGTGTGTTTACTGCGCGGTACGGACTGTATTTATGTGTTTTGTGTGGATCTCAGAACAAACAGCGATTATTTCACTGTACAGCATTAACTGACTGGTTTGTATAACTGAGACGGAGTGTGTTTACTGCGCGGTACGGACTGTATTTATGTGTTTTGTGTGGATCTCAGAACAAACAGCGATTATTTCACTGTACAGCATTAACTGACTGGTTTGTATAACTGAGACGGCGTGTGTTTACTGCGCGGTACGGACTGTATTTATGTGTTTTGTGTGGATCTCAGAACAAACAGCGATTATTTCACTGTACAACATTAACTGACTGGTTTGTATAACTGAGACGGAGTGTGTTTACTGCGCGGTACGGACTGTATTTATGTGTTTTGTGTGGATCTCAGAACAAACAGCGATTATTTCACTGTACAACATTAACTGACTGGTTTGTATAACTGAGACGGAGTGTGTTTACTGCGCGGTACGGACTGTATTTATGTGTTTTGTGTGGATCTCAGAACAAACAGCGATTATTTCACTGTACAGCATTAACTGACTGGTTTGTATAACTGAGACGGAGTGTGTTTACTGCGCGGTACGGACTGTATTTATGTGTTTTGTGTGGATCTCAGAACAAACAGCGATTATTTCACTGTACAGCATTAACTGACTGGTTTGTATAACTGAGACGGAGTGTGTTTACTGCGCGGTACGGACTGTATTTATGTGTTTTGTGTGGATCTCAGAACAAACAGCGATTATTTCACTGTACAACATTAACTGACTGGTTTGTATAACTGAGACGGAGTGTGTTTACTGCGCGGTACGGACTGTATTTATGTTTTGTGTGGATCTCAGAACAAACAGCGATTATTTCACTGTACAACATTAACTGACTGGTTTGTATAACTGAGACGGAGTGTGTTTACTGCGCGGTATGGACTGTATTTATGTGTTTTGTGTGGATCTCAGAACAAACAGCGATTATTTCACTGTACAACATTAACTGACTGGTTTGTATAACTGAGACGGAGTGTGTTTACTGCGCGGTACGGACTGTATTTATGTGTTTTGTGTGGATCTCAGAACAAACAGCGATCATTTCACTGTACAGCATTAACTGACTGGTTTGTATAACTGACGCCATATCAGTGTACGTTTAAACTTACCAGTTAAAAAATAAGTTGATAGAACGCAACAGCAGTTTCTTAGTCTTGCAGATTTGCAGCATTGTCTCCAGTATTTCTTGCTTGTGTTTGTCGTCCATTTGTTTGCCTCCTCAGACTGAAATGAAGCACATTGAAGCAACGTGTTCGTTATATGCTGCTTTCGGTGTGCCTACAGCAAGATACTGACTGCTGATATCAATCGCTGTGCCTACAGCAAGATACTGACTGCTGATATCAAGCGGTGTGCCTACAGCAAGATACTGACTGCTGATATCAATCGGTGTGCCTACAGCAAGATACTGACTGCTGATATCAATGGAAATGTCAACTTTCTTTGTAAACTGTAACATAATATTCTTCCTGCCTGCCGTCTCACTGCCCACACTGCATGTCCCAGTTCCAGCAACATGCTGCGCGCACTCTTACCTCACTGTGTTCCGTTTTACGATCCTCGAACCCAGACAGCAGACGTTCTGACAGGACGACGCCGTTGATTCTGGCCGCCTTCCTCACAATCTTGCCGGCTCTGCGGTTCTTCTGCCTTGCCAGCAACCACCGCACAGACTCGGGGATAAACCTGAGGAAAATCACCGTCATAGTAACAGTAAAATATCTTCAGTGCTTGCTTGGCACAAGACAACTCTTCTCTTCTCCGAAACGTCCAAACCCGCTCTGGGGTCCACCCAGCCTCCTATTCAGTGGGCACCTGAGACTTTTCCCTGAGGAATAAAGCGGTCGAAGCGTCAAGCTGATCACTCACCCCATTTAATGCCGAGATCATGTATTAGTGGATGTATACTTCCATTCCCCCACACGCCTTCAATCTTATGCGTAGTGCCAACTTAACAATACCTGTTAGAGCACATTGACGCATTTTTTATTTGTTTATAACGAATTATTTGTTATTAGCATCATCACGCACATAACGAGATTGGAAATATATATGTGTATATATATACATATGTACACACACATATATATATGTGTATATATATACACAAGTAACAGAGTCCTTCTTGCGAAATTTACATTTCCCCAGCTAGTCAGCATTTTAGGGAACCCGAATGTTCATTACCGTTTGCACAAAGCCCACCAATTTTCCCTATCCTGAGACAGATACGCCCAGTCCCCTTCTTCCCATCCTGTTTCTCTAAGAGTCACCTTAACATTATCTTGCCATCTATCCTTATGTCTTACAAGTAGTCTCCTTCCTTCAGGTTTTACTCGCCAGAAACCTGTATGAATTTCTTTTCTCCCATTTTTCTGTCATATTCCCCCCCCCCCCCCCCGCCCCTGCTGACCCTTCTTGATTTGATGAAGCTAAAAATATTTCGTGAAAAGTACAAATTATGACGCTGCTCAGCCTCCTGTCAATGCCTCCACCTTAAGCACCCCATTATCAAGCACCCCATTATCAAGCACCCCATTATCAAGCACCCCATTATCAAGCACCCCATTATCAAGCACCCCATTATCAAGCACCCCATTATCAAGCACCCCATTATCAAGCACCCCATTATCAAGCACCCCATTATCAAGCACCCCATTATCAAGCACCCCATTATCAAGCATCCCATTATCAAGCACCCATTATCAAGCACCCCATTATCAAGCACCCCATTATCAAGCACCCCATTATCAAGCACCCTCAACTTATGTTTCTCCCTTAATGTGACTCTGCTTTTATACACAACAACAACTAACATCTGTGAGAGTTGGTAAAAGCTACAGCCATCTTTATACAGGCCTGGACAGACGCTGACTGTTCCAGCAGCTTGAGGCTCCCAGATTTATAGACAGTCGGCACATGAAGGTGGTAACGTTGTCAGCCTTACGCACACAATCCTTCCGGCCGCACTATGGCCCTGGAGTCCACCCAGCCTCTAAGAGAAATGAGTACCAGGATCATTTCCTGGAGGTAAAGGCGGCCGGTCCGTAGGGCTGACAACCTTACCACCTACATGTGCCGATTGTCTATAAATCTGTGAGCCTCAACCTCCTGGAACCCTAAGGGCCTGTCCAGACCTGTAATGGCATTGCTGTGCCTTACTTTACCTCTGTGAGATTTGAGTTTCACAGAACGGCGTGGCTGAGATTCAGCTCTTATGCAATGTGACATTGTGGCTTTTGGTGAGTGGTTCTCGACGTTTCGAAGAATTGTAATGCCTCTACCTTCAGCGGTAAACAGTCTAAGAAGAAGGGACTCCTGCTCTTCCTTGAAGAAGAAGGCATCACGATCCTTCGAAACGTCGGGAGCCACTCACCCAACGACACAGAGTCAGAAGACGTGACAGTCCAATCAGACATATCGCATGCAGTTCACAAACAACAAATGTGTGTTCCTACCAGTAATACAGGATAAATACAGCCGGAGGAGCAGACACTGCCAGCTGAATTACCACCCAGGACTTCGACAGCCATGCCACCAGAGCCACGGCTGCCTCGCCGACGGCATAGAAGTAGTTGAGGACCATCGCGCTCATCTCCCGCTTCTGTCGCCCTACCATTTCCACTCCTGCAACACAAATTTGAACATCGTGGCTCTGAATCCAGTCAGTTGATGCTGTTAGCGTTTAAGATCAAGTGGATGGAATTGTAACACCTGAAACAGTCAGCAGTTTGTGTGTCAGTAGCGACTGTTAGAGTTCAGCTGTCAGCAGTTTGTGTGTCTGTAGCGAATGTTACAGTTCAGCTGTCAGCAGTTTGTGTGTCAGTAGCGACTGTTACAGTTCAGCTGTCAGCAGTTTGTGTGTCTGTAGCGAATGTTACAGTTCAGCTGTCAGAAGTTTGTGTGTCTGTAGCGAATGTTACAGATCAGCTGTCAGCAGTTTGTGTGTCTGTAGCGACTGCTACAGTTCAGCTGTCAGCAGTTTGTGTGTCAGTAGCGACTGTTACAGTTCAGCTGTCAGCAGTTTTTGTGTCTGTAGCGAATGTTACAGTTCAGCTGTCAGCAGTTTGTGTGTCAGTAGCGACTGTTACAGTTCAGCTGTCAGCAGTTTGTGTGTCTGTAGCGAATGTTACAGATCAGCTGTCAGCAGTTTTTGTGTCTGTAGCGAATGTTACAGTTCAGCTGTCAGAAGTTTGTGTGTCTGTAGCGAATGTTACAGATCAGCTGTCAGCAGTTTTTGTGTCTGTAGCGAATGTTACAGTTCAGCTGTCAGCAGTTTGTGTGTCAGTAGCGACTGTTACAGTTCAGCTGTCAGCGGTTTGTGTGTCTGTAGCGAATGTTACAGATCAGCTGTCAGCAGTTTTTGTGTCTGTAGCGAATGTTACAGTTCAGCTGTCAGCAGTTTGTGTGTCAGTAGCGACTGTTACAGTTCAGCTGTCAGCAGTTTGTGTGTCAGTAGCGACTGTTACAGTTCAGCTGTCAGCAGTTTGTGTGTCTGTAGCGACTGTTACAGTTCAGCTGTCAGCAGTTTGTGTGTCTGTAGCGACTGTTACAGTTCAGCTGTCAGCAGTTTGTGTGTCAGTAGCGACTGTTACAGTTCAGCTGTCAGCAGTTTGTGTGTCTGTAGCGAATGTTACAGATCAGCTGTCAGCAGTTTGTGTGTCAGTAGCGACTGTTACAGTTCAGCTGTCAGCAGTTTGTGTGTCTGTAGCGAATGTTACAGTTCAGCTGTCAGAAGTTTGTGTGTCTGTAGCGAATGTTACAGATCAGCTGTCAGCAGTTTTTGTGTCTGCAGCGAATGTTACAGTTCAGCTGTCAGCAGTTTGTGTGTCTGTAACGACTGTTACAGTTCAGCTGTCAGCAGTTTGTGTGTCTGTAGCTTCTGTTACAGAATAAGTGGAGCTATACATCCACTCCTATATGTCTTAGTGCCAGTCTTTTTCATTTTTGTGTGACAACCACATTGGGGAGTCCAAAAACAGAAAAAGTTTCTGAAATATTCATTGTTAATTGCATAAGTTTCATAATTCGTGAATTTACGTCGCAGTAGAAAATCAAGTTAAGCCTACTTAATTCTGTCCTTGAAGTGACACGTTCTTTACCCGTGAAAAGGCTTAGCAAAAACGAAGTTGTTCCGTGACAATGAGCGTGCTTCCGCTGTGAACGCTGCTCATGTAATCACATTGCTCAGCACAATATTGCCTACAACATTTCAGCAGAAACTTGACACTTAAAAATTGTAGTTTGTATTAAAGAAGAATAAAAACATTATGTCATAACATAATGTTTTAGAAACAAGCCTGAAAGTGGGGGCCGATCCTGTCCCCGAAACGTAGTTTTTTTATCACTTTTTTTGTGGTGAAGGGCCCCGCAGCAGAAGCTACGGACGCACCTCAGCCTTAAGGCTTATTGTGCAACCTGTGATGAAGATGAAGAGAAAGATGATCATTTTTTCATGTTTACAAGTAATGGAGCAGCGGTGGAATGAAATTGACGGGGGAAAACCGAAATACTCGGGGAAAACCTGTCCCAGTGCCACTTTGTCCACCACAAATCCCACATGGACTGACCCGGGATCGGGCCTCCGCGGTGAGAGGCCGGCGACTAACCGCCTGAGCCATGGCACGGCCTTTGTATCACTTATGTTAATTGTAATATATTAGGCGATGGAAGGAGTCCATTCATTTAATGAATTAGACTTAACAGTTTGTCCTCCATGCTGGAGTGCGCAAGACACTTACGACTGAAACTTACCGATGATAAATGCCAGAGGATAAACACCGGCAGTTCCAAGGGCATTCATGAAAACAAAGACTTGGAATGTGACGTAATTTGGTGCCACTGCCTGGGCCACTCCTGTGAGCGACATCAGCGTGGTGCAGACGACGAAGACCAGCTTGCGGCCGAACCTGCAGGGTGACAGGTGACGTAACGTTAGCGTGAGGCAACAGCGGGCCGGGACCTAACTGACAGTGCGGGTGGAGCGATGTGGGCAGTCACACACATTTGTTTGAAATTCGAACTACTGCCAACTGCCCCCCCCCCCAAAAGTTGGGGCCCCACGCATTATAACTCGGCTGTTGATTGAGCGGGACTTTACTTCCGGGTAACTCTACTCCAATAGGAGACTGGCGTAAGGTATATGACGCCGCGTAGTTTGGTACAGGTTCCGACGTTTCTGAGGAACCTTCTGCCTCCATCCTCAGGGTGGAAGGGTACTGGTACCTGTGTTTTGAACCCTGACTGTTGAAGGCCTAATATTCATAGTCACAGCCGCGAAAATTTAGTCTCATGCCGGGAATGTGACTAGGCTGTGACTAGAATTTGGCCAGAACGTAACTTGGCTGCCCTGACGAAGCCAAGTGACTGTGTAGTTGGAGTGTTGGCACAGCGAAGATGGAATTAAGGTGAAGACGGCAGATAAGAACAAACAGTGATAATGAGAGTGTGGCTGGTGTGTCTGTCTGTCCGTCCGTGCGCATAAATCACGTACAGTCACTTCAAAATATGAAGGTTGCACTGAGTAATTAGGCCTCACTACAGCTGCTCGCGCAGCACTAGCCGTACATTCTGATAAAGGTAAAGTTCTCCCTAGAACAGGCCATGAAGGCCCAGAGGGGGAGTAGAGGTGTAGCTCTACTCTTTCTTTAACCTCGGCACTAGATGGGGGTGGGTGGTCAACGCCACGCCCTGGCCGCTTTACCCCCGGAATGACCCGGTACCCATTGTACAGGAGGCTGGGTAGGCCCCAGGGCCGGTCTGGACGGGTGCTGAAAATCTCGCCCCCACCGGGATTCATCCCCGGACCGTCCAGCCCGTAGCGAGTCGCTATACCGACTGAGCTATCGCGGCCCAGCCTTACCTTCTGTGTGCATTAACGACAACCCTCTAAGTCACAGGAAATGTCATAACCGCTGACACAAAATAACACTCACCTGTCAGCGAGCAGACCGAATATTATGGAGCCCAATAAGATGCCAGCAAAGTGCACAGTTCCAACGAGGGAAAGTTTCCACTGATTGTGCAGGCAGGTCAGGTTCCACTGGAACATGCACAGATGTGAGAACATTTATACATGTGTCAAATGTTCGCGGAATCTATGGTTAGGCCTGTTGTTGTGTATGGCTGTGAAACTTGGTCTCTGACGTCAAGGGAAGAACGTAACCTAAGGGTATTCAAGAACAGGGCGCTGACGGCCCCTCCACCAGGTCTGCTACGTTCTTCACTGGCCAGGAACTAAGACATAACCTATATCTAAGTAACACAAGCATAGCATATCGAAATGACAGTCAGTGAAGTTTCTAGCAGTGTAGGCCTTACTCCACGCAAGGTTCTGTCGCGCCTACCTCCCCCACAATAGTGTGTTCGTTGTCTTCATAGACCCACGCGTCACAAGTGATCGTGTTCCGTGAGAAGTGTCCCAGGGGACACGTCAGGTTGGTGGCGTTGCTGTAAGGGATGTACATTTGACACTGATGTGGCTTGTAGGGCTGGGAGCCTTCATGGTCAGCTGGAGGCATGGCTTCAGCCAGCAATGGTGCCAAGTAGCTGGGGTTTGTTGGATCGTCGCAACCCGGAACGAGACACCTGCAACACAGCGTTCCCACGACAGGTGTACTTTACAAATGCGCCAATGACTGTGAATTGTACAAGCACCTAAGTGAATAATGTCATGCTGCTTCCACGACTGGTTTGTTTGGCAAATATTTGTCGTCGGGTATGCTTGCCAAATATTTGCTTGGTCATTGCAAATCACGTTCCCACGACTTGTAATCTTGGCCATTCGACGTACCTAATGACACTGTCCGTCCCGACACAAGCCACTTATCAGCTTGTCAAGTAAAAACTGGTCGTGGCGACGCAGCAAGTCTCGACTTGATAAGTAAACAAACATCTGCGATTTCTTTGATTTGTGTCAAAGTTTGTGGGAAATAGGCTTGTGGCCAATGTTTGTACAAGTGCACCGTTTACACGGCGTGACAAATATCCACAAGTGACGAACGTCTGTCAGCTGTACGAGTTGTGGGAACGCGGCTTTGTGAAATCTGAAGTGATCACAACGGTGAATATTCGGGGTAGCTCAGTCAGTATAGCGACTAGGTTACGGGCTGGATGTTCGAAGAATCGCGGTTCGATTTCAGGTAGAGGTAACAAATTTACCTCACCTCAAAAGGTCCAGATTGGCGCTGGGGCGCACGCAGAATCGTATTCAGTTGTTATCAGGCGTCCTTTCCCGAGGGGTAAAGCGGCTGGGCGTGAAGCTAACCACTCACCTCCGATTTGTGCCAAATTTAAGAATAAGTGCAGTTATACCTCTGCTCTTCCATACGCCTTGCATCAAGTACAGGGACAACATTACTTCACCTTTGCGTCCTTCTGACACACGACGCTAGGCACACATCCTCATTACCACCAAGCAATGTGCCCTCAGTACCATTGTAAGGATCTGTGCCCTCGCCGAAAAAGAATTTCGGTTTTCCGGTCTTTCATCTCGTACCCCAGTCACTGTAGTCAATGAGCTACGCCGGTTATTCAACATTTCAAGCAGCTACATGCAGTAAAGGGGGGGCACGCGGTGGTTAGAGGCACTACGCTACAAGCTGGAAGGTCGCGGGTTCGATTCCCGATGGGTGTCATTGATATTTTCATTGACATAATCCTTCCGGCCGCACTATGGCCCTGGGGTCGACTCAGCCTCTAACAGAAATGAGTACCAGGGATATCTCCGGGGGGGGTAAAGGCGGCCGGTGAGTAGGGCTGACAACCTTAGCACCTTCATGTGCCGATTGTCTAAAACTGGGAGCCTCAAACTCCTGGAACCCTAAGGGTCCTGTCCGGGCTGTAATGGGACTGCTGTACCTTTACATGCAGTAAGGGCATATGTTACCTGTAATTTGGTACTCCAGCTGTGAAGACATAGGTTAGACTGTTGGCAGCACTGAATAACACCGGCAGACATATCAGTAAGTAGTTGGTAATCTGGTATCGGCCGAACTCTCCGATTTCCTCCAAAACTTCGTCAAAATCCATAGTTGCTTGTTCTGTAAACACATATCAACTGCTCAGATTTACACCATACATTTGTAAGATGGCTTTCAGAAGTCATGGACGACAGGATTGTTGGCCAACTTGGTGTAGCGACTGAGGAAACACACGAAAACAGTACGGGACCTCAGAAATAATCCAGCGTGCTGACAGCTGCCCAGTGACGTTCCGTTCACAAAATGTGTTCGCTCTAAACTTATGCAAATGATATTTATAAATTCACCTCCTACCTCAAGGAATATCCTACATACAATAAAAATAAGAAAGGCTAACTGGATTGGTCACATCTTGCGTAGAAACTGCCTTCTGAAACACGTGATTGAAGGAAAGTTAGAGGGAAGGATAGAAATGACGGGAAGACGAGGGAGAAGACGTAAGCAGCTACTGGATGACCTTAAGGAAAAGAGAAGATGCTGGAAATTGAAAGAGGAAGCACTAGATCGCACTCTGTGGGGAAATCGCTTTGGAAGAGGTACGAACCTGTCGTAAGACAACTGCAGAATGAATGACCTCACAGTAAACACACACCGTCTCTCATTATGAAAACCAATCAGTTAATGTTGTACAGTGAAATAATCGCTGTTTGTTCTGAGATCCACACAAAACACATAAATACAGTCCTACCGCGCAGTAAACACACTCCGTCTCAGTTATACAAACCAGTCAGTTAATGTTGTACAGTGAAATAATCGCTGTTTGTTCTGAGATCCACACAAAACACATAAATACAGTCCGTACCGCGCAGTAAACACACTCCGTCTCAGTTATACAAACCAGTCAGTTAATGTTGTACAGTAAATAATCGCTGTTTGTTCTGAGATCCACACAAAACACATAAATACAGTCCGTACCGCGCAGTAAACACACTCCGTCTCAGTTATACAAACCAGTCAGTTAATGTTGTACAGTGAAATAATCGCTGTTTGTTCTGAGATCCACACAAAACACATAAATACAGTCCGTACCGCGCAGTAAACACACTCCGTCTCAGTTATACAAACCAGTCAGTTAATGCTGTACAGTGAAATAATCGCTATTTGTTCTGAGATCCAATAAAACACATAAGTACACTGTGTGAGTAGAACGTAGGATTTTTAAACCCCATTACGTGTGGTACATATAGTTACCAACGTGTTTTAGAGGTTATATCTACTTCATTTCTTTCGTTGATAGCAATTTGCCTCATTCTCTACCGATGCAGTACTGCTCGACCATATTGACAAAGACAAGTCCTTGAGCGGCACAAAGCGCTTCAAACTACAGGGTGAGTTTGCAGTACCGAAGTGCGATGTTCTGCAGCTGGCAGGAGGAGCAGTGGTAAAACTACGCATTCTCAAGTCTGAAATAAAATAGATGTGATTTTCAAATTTAGGCCGCAAAAAAGAACACCCAGTATGCCTACCGTAGTTGTCCCTATTATCGTGTCCCCGAGAGCGGCAGACTTTATTGCATAGAAGCCCTGCATCCGCCGGGACATCCCGTGAGAGCTACCGTATTCGGGGACACGATAAAAGGGACATCAAATATTTGACAAGAGGCTGGGTGCTGCCGAGGGCTGTCTGTGACTGGGGACAAACAGGAATAGAATGTGGCCGTAAATATCGCAGAAAGTCATTAATTTTGCTAACTGTTCAACTTCCCTTAAAGTAAATTATGTACTTAGGATATGAACGGACGTGTTACGTAAACATAGTTTCTTATTAATTCCTCTTGTCCGTTCTGCTGTGCAAAGTTGCTCGGTTATTAATTAACCACCACGCCATGAATGCGTGCAGGCGCGGAGATATAACTCCACGCATTTTTAGTCTCGACACTAGGTCGCTTTACCTCAGGTACCCATCAGATAGGAAACTGGTTGAAACCCAGATACGGCCCGATTGCTTCGGGGAAGAACAAAGTGCCTCTTGCCCTTCAGGACTGCAGTCGACCAGTCTGTAGCTTAGAATGCGCCAAAGACATGGCACCGGGATACAAAACGCTGCATATAGAAGAGGGCCAAGCAGTTACTTGTTGGTGCATTTACGGAGCTAAAACAAGCCTTACGTTGACAGCATGCACACACCTCCGTCCGTCTATGCCTGTTACTAGCGCACTAAGCCGTTTATTGGGCCGGGATGGCTCAGTCGGTATAGCGGCGGGCTACCAGCTGTACGGTTCGGAGTTCGAACCTCGGTGGCGGCGAGTTTCTCTGCAATCATCCAGACCAACACCGACCCCATACAGACTAATGTGTACCGGGGTTCTTTCGCGGGAGTAAAGCTGACGGGACGTGGCGTTGACCTCCCCATCTAGTGCCAAGTTTAAGCTTGGGTAGAGCTATACCTTCTTCTGTGCCTCCAGTGGAATGTTAATGGGTGACCTTTACCTTTATCTTTAAACTGTTTGTCGGATTTTCACGAGGCTTGGTATAGGAGACCTTGACAAAAAGTTGTCGAACCAGCGTAACTTTCGCGACAACAAACTCAGTCACAGTCGCACTTTACTGAATGGCGTAAATAAACTTATACATTTCATTTCCTTAGCTAGTGACCGATATGGGTGGCGTTCGATACGCAAGATCTCCACGTTCGATACGCAAGATCTCCACGTTCGATACGCAAAATCTCCACGCATTGCCATTAAGAATCTGTCTGTGAGTTTTGTAAAAACTGTACTGTGAATTGCATATTTTCCTCACTCTGAATCCTTCGGACCCTGCTAAACGTACGAATGAACAAATGAGGAAATGAATTCTATAGCGGCCTAAGGCACAAAGTGTCCTAATTGTGATTTCTCTGCCACCGCCACTGATCGTGCAGTGCTCTGGTTTTGCATTATATTGCAGTGGAAAAAAGAAACCGCTGAAAAAAAGTTTTTATTTAAATTCTACACACAGTTGCTTAAGACAATATCGCACCTGCATAAGTAAGCTGAAGCGACACGAATTCTGCTGGGTTGAGACGCTGCGTCACTGGGTTAATTTTTCCCGGCGTTACGACGTTTCAAGCGTTGAGGGCTCTAGAGACACTCACCCCTTGAAGACGAAGGCAAGCTTTCCTTCGAAACGTCGGGAAACACTGACCCAGCGACACAGCGTCACACCCCAGAAGATCTGAATCATTAACTGTCCGCTCTGAGAATATCAAATCTTGCAATGTCTTCGGTTACGTGCACAAAATTACTGCACAAAGTTACATGCACAAAGTTACGTCCACAAAGTTACATGCACAGAGTTACGTGCACAAAGTTACGTACACAAAGTTACATGCACAGAGTTACATGCACAAAGTTACGTGCACAAAGTTACTGCACAAAGTTACATGCACAAAGTTACGTCACAAGTTACTGCACAAAGTTACGTGCACAGAGTTACGTGCACAGAGTTACGTGTACAGAGTTACGTCACAGAGTTACATGCACAAAGTTACTGCACAAAGTTACGTCCACAAAGTTACTCACAAGTTACATGCACAAAGTTACATGCACAAAGTTACGTCCACAAAGTTACATGCACAAAGTTACGTGCCACAAGTTACGATGCACAAAGTTACTGCACAAAGTTACATGCACAAAGTTACGTCCCCAAAGTTACATGCACAAAGTTACATGCACAAAGTTACATGCACAAACTTACGTGCACAAAGTTACATGCACAAAGTTACATGCACAAAGTTACATGCACAAAGTTACGTCCACAAAGTTACATGCACAAAGTTACATGCACAAAGTTACGTCCACAAAGTTACATGCACAAAGTTACATGCACAAAGTTACGTCCACAAAGTTACATGCACAAAGTTACGTCCACAAAGTTACATGCACAAAGTTACGTCCACAAAGTTACATGCACAAAGTTACATGCACAAAGTTACATGCACAAAGTTACATGCACAAAGTTACATGCACAAAGTTACATGCACAAAGTTACGTCCACAAAGTTACATGCACAAAGTTACATGCACAAACTTACGTGCACAAAGTTACATGCACAAAGTTACATGCACAAAGTTACGTCCACAAAGTTACATGCACAAAGTTACATGCACAAAGTTACGTCCACAAAGTTACGTCCACAAAGTTACATGCACAAAGTTACATGCACAAAGTTACGTCCACAAAGTTACGTGCACAAAGTTACGTGCACAGAGTTACGTGCACAGAGTTACGTGTAAAGTTACGTACACAGAGTTACATGCACAGAGTTACGTGCACAAAGTTACGTGCATAAAGTTACGTCCACAAAGTTACATGCACAAGTTACGTGCACAAAGTTACGTGCACAAACTTACGTGCACAGAGTTACGTGCACAGAGTTACGTGCACAGAGTTACGTGCATAAAGTTACGTCCACAAAGTTACGTCCACAAAGTTACGTGCACAGAGTTATGTGCACAAAGTTACGTGCACAAGTTACGTGCACAAAGTTACGTGCACAAAGTTACGTGCACAAAGTTACGTGCACAAAGTTACGTGTACAGAGTTACATGCACAGAGTTACATGCACAGAGTTACGTGCACAGAGTTACGTGCACAGAGTTACGTGCACAGAGTTACGTGCACAGAGTTACGTGCACAGAGTTACGTGCACAGAGTTACGTGCACAAAGTTACGTGCACAAAGTTACATGCACAAAGTTTTATTGCATTCAGCCGACAAAATGAATTTAAGAAAACTTGCTTTTCACGGAAGTTTAATTTTTTTTCAGAACTGATGCTTTGCGTGTTAGGCCGTTATGGCACTAGGGGCCTGAGTTGTAATCGCTTTCACGCGCTCAGTTGCTAATGTTGACACCCACCTCACTCCGGCTCAGACCACTCGCTAATGCTGCTCCGGTGGCGCTGCGACCCGCAACGTTTGTGCACGGAGCTCGAAGTGTCACCTTACACTGCGCAGGTGTATGGCGACAGCCCACAATGCAGTGCGGCCTGTAACCGTGTGATGGCGACAGCCCACAATGCAGTGCGGCCTGTAACCGTGTGATGGCGACAGCCCACAATGCAGTGCGGCCTGTAACCGTGTGATGGCGACAGCGCACAATGCAGTGCGGCCTGTAACCGTGTGATGGCGACAGCCCACAATGCAGTGCGGCCTGTAACCGTGTGATGGCGACAGCCCACAATGCAGTGCGGCCTGTAACCGTGTGATGGCGACAGCGCACAATGCAGTGCGGCCTGTAACCGTGTGATGGCGACAGCCCACAATGCAGTGCGGCCTGTAACCGTGTGATGGCGACAGCCCACAATGCAGTGCGGCCTGTAACCGTGTGATGGCAGTCGCGAAGTACGATATTTACATGAATCATAGAGCCAGCGGGAAATTAAATATGACAGTTTGATGAGTAAGAAATCATTTGTAAATGATGTTATGACTTGGAGATAATGTAAAGATGTTGGTATTTGTTACTTCTTGTTCTCCATTCTAAACGTATGAGGTGTACATGCACAATATCAGGAAGATGGAGGCTGAATGACCTAACTTGGAACTACATCCCTGCATAAATATGATAACTGTAATGGAGTTCATATGTTGTGCATACATTGGTGTAAAACACAGCCATATAAACTTTTACCATATTTAAAGTAATTCAACTACACCATTTAGATTTGTGGATGACACATGATAGTTGATTGTGGGTAGGGAAGGCTGGTCAAAAGTTTTCAAAATCAGTAAGTACTTTCATGTCCAAAACAATGATCTCAGAACAGGAATATACTTCAGTGGTTAATTAATGTACAAATGTTTTAGTAATTATGTCATCACCAAACTGAATTTCTAAGAACGAATAACAATTTTAACCTTAAAAATAACACGTGGAAATGACTTATATTGTATATAATATTTTTCATTCAATCAAATTTTTTTTTAAAATTATTGTAATTCGGATGTAGTGTAATCAGTATGTGACCAGTGATCTTTCTGTTATACTGGCCATGGGAGCCATCTGGCCACCTATCAAATATGAACAGTGAGTTATGTCTGCTTAGTGCCAAGGTTAGGAATGGGTGGATCTTCACCACCGTGACCATATCTGCCTTCGTGGCATGGTACTTAGGTGCAGGGACTGTTTACATTATGTTTTTATTTAAACCTATGTTGTCACTAATGTGTAGTGTCGACGTTGCAGGACGGGTTGCTGTGGCAGGCGCTGTTTGAGAGTTATGCTGCACCAAAACTGTGTTCTGCACGAAGTACTGCAAAGGGCCATCAAGGAATTCCCAAAAACATACATTTGTTGACCACAGCTGTGAGCGTCAGTTGAGCACAGTATTGTTTAGCTTTGACTCAATAAAAAACATTTTTTTTGCATCGCTTTTGTTGTAGAAGGTCATTCATCATCGTCATCATCAGCATCATCATCCATTATTTATTTAAGTCATTATTTCTTATGTGCACTGTCCACAAAATGTTTACATTACCATTCATCATCATCTTCACCCAATACTGTCATCATTTTGGAAACTTTGTCTCTATCATGTGATGCTTTCCTTACGTTACGCATTTACCTCAGTTGGTCTGTCCATGCTTTGCTCTCCTGTAAAGTCGCCGTACATTTTATTGTCACTACTCTATTCGAATGCCATTTATTTTTCCAAAAATGTTCTTTTGTCCCACACTTTTTCAATTTCAGTTTTTGTGGCATAAATTTTATTGTTTTGGAAATAGTAGCAGTAATGTATGTGACTAGCAGGCACTTCGCAGACTTGGTTTTCTATTAATTTTGTTGTGAACCTCATTGTAACTGTGGAGCCCTCTGTTGTCAAACAAATGAAACATATCCAACCTTGATTTCAGGCTTCCGCGCGCGACGGTGTTGATGTAATTCTGGGGTCTTTTGGTAAATTACATCGGCGCCTGTGGTAATTATTTACCACACGACGCCGTGTAATTACCCAGAAGACCACAGATTACATTAAACACATCCAAGTTGAAATTTGTGGTTAGAGTGCAATTCCTTGGACATAGTGGTTAAAAATAATTGAGGAACTAAAAAGGAAAGTTTGGGGTTATTTACACATAATTGTTTGAGGCTGGTGCTGGTGGCATTGGAAGTCCATGGTGGAAGATAACAAGATATTTCATTAGAACAGACTCTGTGATGGCTCGCTTATTTCTGGGCCTTATAGCAAGGCAGCATCAGTACGATTTTCATTCATTGCTTTGTTTAACGAACTGAACAGCCCAAACGCCTTTACGTTCACGGTAAATAGGGATGTAGCCGTGCTGTGGATGGTGGTGATGATGATGGCGGTGGGGGGGGGGCGTGGTTGTGTAATGCATCTAGAGGGGACAAGTTTGTGGTTTACTTCACTGTCACAATTCCAAAATGACTGAACGTACTAAACAATTTAATAAATAAGATTAACCTCAGTTATATATAAAGACTCATCCGTACCGCGCAGTAAACATACTCCGTCTCAGTTATACAAACCAGTCAGTTAATGTTGTACAGTGAAATAATCGCTGTTTGTTCTGAGATCCACACAAAACACATAAATACAGTCCGTACCGCGCAGTAAACACACTCGTCTCAGTTATACAAACCAGTCAGTTAATGTTGTACAGTGAAATAATCGCTGTTTGTTCTGAGATCCACACAAAACACATAAATACAGTCCGTACCGCGCAGTAAACACATCTCGTCTCAGTTATACAAACCAGTCAGTTAATGTGTACAGTGAAATAATCGCTGTTTGTTCTGAGATCCACACAAAACACATAAAACAGTCCGTACCGCGCAGTAAACACACTCTGTCTCAGTTATACAAACCATTCAGTTAATGTTGTACAGTGAAATAATCGCTGTTTGTTCTGAGATCCACACAAAACACATAAATACAGTCCGTACCGCGCAGTAAACACACTCGTCTCAGTTATACAAACCAGTCAGTTAATGTTGTACAGTGAAATAATCGCTGTTTGTTCTGAGATCCACACAAAACACATAAATACAGTCCGTACCGCGCAGTAAACACACTCCGTCTCAGTTATACAAACCAGTCAGTTAATGTTGTACAGTGAAATAATCGCTGTTTGTTCTGAGATCCACACAAAACACATAAATACAGTCCGTACCGCGCAGTAAACACACTCCGTCTCAGTTATACAAACCAGTCAGTTAATGTTGTACAGTGAAATAATCGCTGTTGTTCTGAGATCCACACAAAACACATAAATACAGTCCGTACCGCGCAGTAAACACACTCCGTCTCAGTTATACAAACCAGTCAGTTAATGTTGTACAGTGAAATAATCGCTGTTTGTTCTGAGATCCACACAAAACACATAAATACAGTCCGTACCGCGCAGTAAACACACTCCGTCTCAGTTATACAAACCAGTTCAGTTAATGTTGTACAGTGAAATAATCGCTGTTGTTCTGAGATCCACACAAAACACATAAATACAGTCCGTACCGCGCAGTAAACACACTCCGTCTCAGTTATACAAACCAGTCAGTTAATGTTGTACAGTGAAATAATCGCTGTTTGTTCTGAGATCCACACAAAACACATAAATACAGTCCGTACCGCGCAGTAAACACACTCCGTCTCAGTTATACAAACCAGTCAGTTAATGTTGTACAGTGAAATAATCGCTGTTGTTCTGAGATCCACACAAAACACATAAATACAGTCCGTACCGCGCAGTAAACACACTCCGTCTCAGTTATACAAACCAGTCAGTTAATGTTGTACAGTGAAATAATCGCTGTTGTTCTGAGATCCACACAAAACACATAAATACAGTCCGTACCGCGCAGTAAACACACTCCGTCTCAGTTATACAAACCAGTCAGTTAATGTTGTACAGTGAAATAATCGCTGTTGTTCTGAGATCCACACAAAACACATAAATACAGTCCGTACCGCGCAGTAAACACACTCCGTCTCAGTTATACAAACCAGTCAGTTAATGTTGTACAGTGAAATAATCCTGTTTGTTCTGAGATCCACACAAAACACATAAATACAGTCCGTACCGCGCAGTAAACACACTCCGTCTCAGTTATACAAACCATCCGTTAATGTTGTACAGTGAAATAATCGCTGTTTGTTCTGAGATCCACACAAAACACATAAATACAGTCCGTACCGCGCAGTAAACACACTCCGTCTCAGTTATACAAACCAGTCAGTTAATGTTTGTACAGTGAAATAATCGCTGTTTGTTCTGAGATCCACACAAAACACATAAATAAAGTTTGTGTGTTTGAAAGGTATTAAAGTACTGACTGACAGAATGACGTGCGTTCTTCGAGAAACAGTTTTCATTTGTCGGACCCTAAAATGTAAAATCACAAACGCTAAAATTGAACACGACTTGAAATTACGACTGGGTGAGAAAGTGTGATGTCGTACAGCAAGTCTAGTTGTGATAATTTTATATTAAATAAGCATTTGTTATTTAATGTAAAACGTCACATTAAAGCCTTTTACATAACAAAACGTAAGGTTGCCCCATCATCTGCGGACCGCCTGTTGACAGGCCTGCCCAACGCCGCAACGGTTGGTTGGAGTGGGGAGACAGCGACTGCTATCGTGTTCTTCGAAGCAGTTCGTCATAGGCGGTCAGGGTGCTTCAAGCTTATGCGGTGCGTTAGGAGGTGTATTTGGTGTTTATATACTACGAGTAAAGCTAATATTTTTGTAAGCATAGCAGCTGATACTAGAATAGAATGCACTTTTCTGAAAGCATGATAGGTTGACAATTGGTCTATGAAGATGGTGCTTATTGCTTGTATTGATACTGTGTATTGATGATTTGTTTGAAAGTTTTTGATTATCAACGAGGAAGTTCATTAATGAAATATATATTGGCATGGAACAGGCAAAATCTCCAGTTTTTTAAATAGACTTCTGCATGAAGTTCTAGGATGTGCCCAACCGTAATTCTGATGATTTTCTTTTGTAATGTAAATATCTTCTGCTGTTGGACGAATTTCCCCCAAAAATTATTCGTATTGTACAATAGAGTGAAAATATGCGAAATAAATTTAAGTTTAAGTTTCAGCACCATACAAAGCTAGCTCCAAATGTAGCACTTTACTAGTTTCTTCCTTAAATTTAATTCCAGTTTGCTGGTGAAAAGATATTTCTTCTTGTTGAATGCTGCTTTAGCCATGGCAATTCTACATTTAATTTCTCTGTACACCTTGCATCACTTGTTATCATGCTCCCAAATAATTGAAATATTCCACATTCTCCAATTGCTTTTGATCTATCATAATTTTCATTGGGGATGGTTGCCTTAGATTCTCATTACTTTAGTTTTTCCCACACTCATTTTCCATTCATAGCGTCTTCCAATTTCACTCAGTCTATCAATCATGCCCTGTAGCACCTTTTTTCCCTAGCCAGTAGCACAAGGTCATCTGCATATTTCACAGTCCCAATTACTTGTCCTCCTATTTTGAAGTCATCCAAACCCTTCAAGAGCTTCCTTGGTAAGGTACTCGCTGTATAAGTTGAACAGAATCGGTGACAAACAGCAACCTTGTCTAACTGCCTCTTCCAATCTTCACACTCATCGTCTCCCCTTGGTCCAGTCGTATTTTGACACTTGTTCCATGTACAAGTTTGCTGATCAATCTTCTTTCGCGCCAGTCTATCCCAATTCCCTTTAGGATTTTGCATTAATTTGGTCCAGTTGACACAGTCAAATGCCTTCTGCCAGTCCATCAAGCAAGCACACAATTCCTCATCTATGACCAAGGTTCGTTCTGATATTATTCTCAGCATCCCAATTGCATCCCTATTTCCTTTTCCTCTCCTAAATCCAAACTGATCTTCTCCAAGTGCGTCCTCTGTCTTCCTTTCAACCCTTCTTCTAAGTATCTTCGCTACTAAATTTGCTGCATGTGCGATGGTCGCTGCGTTTTGTAGCTTTGGACTTCTTCTTTAAGGCAATCATTGTAACGTCAATGAAATCTCTGTGCCACTCCCCAGTTACATACATGCTGTCGATCAGCTGTGTCATTAGTCTGACCATCTTCTCCCAACAATTTGAGTAAACCCCTAGGTACATCATCATCGCCTGTAGCCTTCTTATCCCTCATCCGTTTAATCCGTATATCGTAATATTTATAACTTGACTGCAGACAGACGTCTATCTAGAGTGTCACGTTCGTGTGCAGATATTTGTGCCTGTCTGCCGTCGTTGTGTGCGACACCGTGGATGGATGAGCGTGCTTATCTGTTATAAATATTACGATATACATACATGCAGTCGGGGCTACACTATTTGATCATATATATATATATATATATATATAACTGAAGTTGTCTCTTCCATTCACCGTATTCACATAATGTTCTGAATGCATATCTCATCTTCCCATGCGTGCTAGAGGCCTTTACTGTCTTATACTAACTAACTAACTAACTAACTAACTCCATACAGCACAGTCCTTCTTGAGAAGCTAACAGGTCGTCAGCTAGTCAAGAAATTCCCCGCGTTTTATGGAACCCGAAGGTTCATTACCGCACTCACAACAGCCCGCCACCTGTCCCTATCCTGAGCCATATCAATCCAGTCCATGCCCCCCATCCCACTTCTTGAAGATCCATTTTAATATTATCCTCCCATTACTGTCCTATACTGCATGATTTAATTACCAACATCATTAGCTGAGTAGTACAATTTGTGAAGTTGCTTGAAGTGTAAATATCCAAGATGTTCCAAAACATATTTTTGTATGCGGTACTTTGCACTAACCTGTTCAAATTCTGACGGTGTATTGTAGTAGTATTGTACCCACTTGGGCCGATGATTGAGCCGACAGGAAGCGACCATTTGAATGTACAGGGTAGAGTGCGCAGACTTTATGTTGCGCGTCATCAGTCCCGTAGTGAATGTATTGCATAAAACACTGTATAGAACGTGTTTCAGTATTGACTACTGCTGTGGTGTGCGTACTGTGTTGAAGGGAGACCTGCGTGTAACGGAAAAATAATGAGATGCCTGTGATATTAGTATTACGACACTTGTATTGACCGTAATTTAATACAACTGTATAGAACGTGTGTCGGTTTCAGTAGTGACAACTGGTGTGGTGTGTTGAACGGAGACCTGCCTAAAACGGAAAGATAATCAGATGTATTATGAAATGGTTGTTAAGCGACCCTTGCGTTGACCGTAATTTAATAACACTGACACCGTAACTGTGATCAGTCCAATAAACAGCCGTGATGAATGTTGACATGACACCGTAACAGTGATCAGTCCAATAAACAGCCGTGATGAATGTTGACATGACACCGTAACTGTGATCAGTCCAATAAACAGCCGTGATGAATGTTGACATGACACCGTAACTGTGATCAGTCCAATAAACAGCCGTGATGAATGTTGACATGACACCGTAACTGTGATCAGTCCAATAAACAGCGTGATGAATGTTGACATGACACCGTAACTGTGATCAGTCCAATAAACAGCCGTGATGAATGTTGACATGACACCGTAACAGTGATCAGTCCAATAAACAGCCGTGATGAATGTTGACATGACACCGTAACAGTGATCAGTCCAATAAACAGCCGTGATGAATGTTGACATGACACCGTAACTGTGATCAGTCCAATAAACAGCCGTGATGAATGTTGACATGACACCGTAACAGTGATCAGTCCAATAAACAGCCGTGATGAATGTTGACATGACACCGTAACAGTGATCAGTCCAATAAACAGCCGTGATGAATGTTGACATGACACCGTAACAGTGATCAGTCCAATAAACAGCCGTGATGAATGTTGACATGACACCGTAACTGTGATCAGTCCAATAAACAGCCGTGATGAATGTTGACATGACATCGTAACTGTGATCAGTCCAATAAACAGCCGTGATGAATGTTGACATGACACCGTAACAGTGATCAGTCCAATAAACAGCCGTGATGAATGTTGACATGACACCGTAACAGTGATCAGTCCAATAAACAGCCGTGATGAATGTTGACATGACACCGTAACTGTGATCAGTCCAATAAACAGCCGTGATGAATGTTGACATGACACCGTAACTGTGATCAGTCCAATAAACAGCCGTGATGAATGTTGACATGACACCGTAACTGTGATCAGTCCAATAAACAGCCGTGATGAATGTTGACATGACACCGTAACTGTGATCAGTCCAATAAACAGCCGTGATGAATGTTGACATGACACCGTAACAGTGATCAGTCCAATAAACAGCCGTGATGAATGTTGACATGACACCGTAACAGTGATCAGTCCAATAAACAGCCGTGATGAATGTTGACATGACACCGTAACTGTGATCAGTCCAATAAACAGCCGTGATGAATGTTGACATGACATCGTAACTGTGATCAGTCCAATAAACAGCCGTGATGAATGTTGACATGACACCGTAACTGTGATCAGTCCAATAAACAGCCGTGATGAATGTTGACATGACATCGTAACTGTGATCAGTCCAATAAACAGCCGTGATGAATGTTGACATGACACCGTAACTGTGATCAGTCCAATAAACAGCCGTGATGAATGTTGACATGATATCGTAACTGTGATCAGTCCAATAAACAGCCGTGATGAATGTTGACATGACACCGAAACTGTGATCAGTCCAATAAACAGCCTTGATGAATGTTGACATGACACCGTAACTGTGATCAGTCCAATAAACAGCCGTGATGAATGTTGACATGACACCGAAACTGTGATCAGTCCAATAAACAGCCTTGATGAATGTTGACATGACATCGTAACTGTGATCAGTCCAATAAACAGCCGTGATGAATGTTGACATGACATCGTAACTGTGATCAGTCCAATAAACAGCCGTGATGAATGTTGACATGACATCGTAACTGTGATCAGTCCAATAAACAGCCGTGATGAAAGTTGACATGACATCGTAACTGTGATCAGTCCAATAAACAGCCGTGATGAATGTTGACATGACATCGTAACTGTGATCAGTCCAATAAACAGCCGTGATGAATGTTGACATGACACCGTAACTGTGATCAGTCCAATAAACAGCCGTGATGAATGTTGACATGACATCGTAACTGTGATCAGTCCAATAAACAGCCGTGATGAATGTTGACATGACACCGTAACTGTGATCAGTCCAATAAACAGCCGTGATGAATGTTGACATGACATCGTAACTGTGATCAGTCCAATAAACAGCCGTGATGAATGTTGACATGACATCGTAACTGTGATCAGTCCAATAAACAGCCGTGATGAATGTTGACATGACATCTAGTGCTGTTTCTTAAATTTTACAGTATATTATCTTTTCCTTAAGGTAATCGAGTAGCAGCTTACGTCTTGTCCCTCGTCTTCCCGTCATTTCCATAACACAATAATTATAATATTAAAAATTTTCTTAAAGAAGTTTGGTATGAGGGTATTGATTGGATATTTCTGGCTCAGGACAGGGAACAGTTGCGGGCTGTTTCGTGTACGTCAATGAATTTTTCGACGTCCTGTAACAGGCAGGCAGTTTATTGACCTCAGAAATGCTTCTGTTGTGTAGAGTTGCGTCAACTTGAATTTGTTTGAACTGCAGTGGGTTTTAAATCCGTCTTTGTGACATATATATGTATCTTAATAATCGTATTTCTTTTAAAATCCTATTTAATATTATCCTTCAATTTACGCCAATTGTTATTTTCCTTCACATTTTCCAACCAGACGTATTTGTGTATTTCTGAGATTTCCCATGCGTGCTAAGCTCCCTGCTCACCTCTTTCATGATTTATCCCTCCTTTCCAATTTCATTCCTGGATTTTGGAGAAGTGGTTTTTGAAGTGGCCCATAGCAGTTGGTTAGGTAATGCCAACAGGCGTTGTACAATCTGAAAGTTGGCATCTTTTGTTTCTGAAGTTAAATTATCTCGAATAACATTCATGGCGGTCCGAATTAAATGTGTTGATAATTAATTAAGTGGAAAACATTTAGTTTAGAATCTCCATTTGTAAAATTGGAGCCCCGTTTCATCCGCTACAGGCAGCCAGTAAAAGTTCAGAGACCCATCGCGAGTCATGCAGACACATTTAAATACAACCCATTTTGGACTTAACAGCAAAACAAATTGCGAAAATTACTGTTATTGTAAATTCCCGTAATTCTGTAATTTTCCGAAACATTAAATGTGTGTTTATGTGGGAGAGATTGCGGGTTCTCGCAGCGGTGTTATGATGAGCCTGTTCTGTTTTTGAATGTGACCCTTCGTCGTTGGGCGAGTGGTTTCCGACGTTTCGAACGGTCGTAATGCCTTCGAAATTTCGAAACGACACAGGGTCACATCCCAGAGGACCTAATTGCGTGTGATACATATCCATATATTTGTCCTGTCGTTCTGTATCGGTTTCTTCTCATGCGATGTGCGATGTGCGAGGCAGAGTGAATGTATTGCTTACTTCTGTACAATAATCTGCGACAAATGCAAAGTGTGTCATTTGTCAACATAATCGCCCCCTTTTTAAACGCATTTTGTGTAGCGGTTGACAAGCCTCTGATCCCATCTGCAAAGAAAGCTTTCAGTTGTGATCGAAGCCACATGTCCACCGCCTCTGTAACCTCATCACCAATGACAAGTGTTCTTCCACGCAAGGCTCCTTTTAGTGGTCCCAACTTGTGATAATCCGATGGAGCTAGTTGTGGACTGCTTACGAGTGATCGGTGACTTTCCCAGGGCACTCCCATCTTCCATTAGTACGACACCCTTAATACTGAACCCATGCGAGACTTTATCCACCAACTTACGGCCAAATGTTTTGCTAACTGTCCATCCCATCTTAACCCCCTGGTCCAACAAATCGGAAATTACACTCTAGTCGACCTGAACTCTTTACACAAAACTTCCAAACACAAACTACCAAACATATCCTGCTGTAACCAGCTCACCATCAGGCATAGTGTTTTTTAGTCTTTTTTAGTAATTTATTTATATTTCCCTATCTTTAACTTTTGTTTCACGCACTCATAGTTAGCTAAATTGGTTATAGGAACAATTTTGTGATTTTTCTTAGCATACTGTAAATACTGCCAATATCACCTTTAAATAAATATTTAAAAAAGAGGTCTGGACTAAAGGGAGAAGTTGAAGTTTCAACTGCTTGATTGCTTCAAGGGTAGTAACGCTAACATTCTCCTATAAATTTTAGGCGTTTTAACGCCTTCTGGCCACAAAAAACGCCTACAGCTCGCTGTTCGACAACACTGTAATTCGAAAGCAGTGCCGCCATATTTAATGAAGATTTGTAAACAAATACAACACTAACTAAACCTGACACTGTCTCGTCGCAGTAATGCCTAGTATGTAGTTATTGAGACAACCGCTAGAGTTTGCAGTGCGTCGATTGCAGCGCCTCTACAGGCAAATGTACATAACTTTGTTGATTCGCCTTCGTATATAGAACAGTTTATGAAAGTAGTTTGGTTATGTATTTCTTTGCAGGCCGTGAGAATGACTGATGATCGAACCAGCGAACTTCCGGATTGTAGAGCAGTGCCACGGCGTGCCCAGGAGAATGTATGTAGCCGAGACAATACAGAGGGACCATGTTAGAATTTTACAGACACAGTACTTGTATATATTGACTTTTTGCAATGTTAAAAAATGAATCCCTTCTACATTAATATATTGTCTAAGTCTTTGCGGAGCGTTTGCACGTGCTGTCTCACAAAGACGACTAAATTGTCTTATGTACGCGTTTCTGGTTTAAATATCGAGTGTCAAGTGACTTTTTGCATCATTCTGTATACTGCCTTGATGAGGTGTTGCGGAAAGAGCGACCTGGTAGAGTGGTCACGTCAGAGGAACGGCGGGGGGGGGAATGTGAATTGAATTGAAACCTTGAATGGCCAGCATATTTCAGGTTTGGAAATCCGAAATCGTTTGTAAATTTAGATATATGGTATTTTGGGATTTTACGCAGCGTAGAATATTAGTTTCTTACCGACGTTTCGGAACAACCTATCGGTCCCATCTTCAAGGGTCCAGCAGCCTACGCTACATAAAATCCCAAAAGAGCAGAGATCTCATTTACATCGCTGTGGATGCTTGAAATCACGCATTTTGTAAATTTATTGGACACGATTTTGGGGAGTGTAAGAATAACTTTCCCACATTATAGAATATTTCCGACCCCAAATGGGCAGGAAAACAGTTGCTATTCCAACATTAATAATTGTTCCAATGTAAGGCGTGATTAATTGTTTTGGTCTTAGTTCAGCCTTTTTATGAAAGAAGTACTTACAAGAACCTGACGATATTCATCACTGGACAAGTGTTTGGCATTTCACAGCATCACAACAAATTATTAACAGATAAGTGACGTTTCACTTGGATGTATAAATGTCATACTTTAAGAAGAAATCTTGAAGTAATGTTTATTTTAATATTCCACAGGATGAAGATGATGATGAAGGTGGCCCACAGCATCTCGAGGCTTTCAATGTGAGTGAATGTTACGTAGGTTCTGGAGTGTTGGTGGTGGGGGGCACCGCGTTTACAGGACAGCATAGGTTAATGTGACATAAACTAGAGGTGTGATTACATTGAAGTAGTATCAAAGCGTCTTGGATGAAGAACATACCGTATTTACCTGAGTATAAGACATCCCTGCAGATGAGGCGACCCCCATTTTGCAATCTTCTTAACTTTGTGTGCGATAAGGTGACACTCCATTCTTCAGTTGTCAAATTAGGAATAAATTCTCATCTTACATTCAAGCAAGTATGGTAATTTATGTGAACTGTAGGTGATTTGCACGTGGTTAAGTTTACTGTAACAGTCAGGTCATTATCATTATTGTTGTGCTAATTTTACACATCAGAAATGCTTCACAACAATACGTTTTATGCATCCTACTCATATAAACAAATAGATCCCATTTCTAAAGGGGGAGCAAAAATTCCCTGTCTGCCTGCGCGAGAAGGCTAATTATTACATAGGAGTAAAAACATGTAACATCAATAATTTTGCGTTGTGACAAAAACTTAGATGATAGCAATGAACTGATACAGAGTCCAGAAAAAAATGCTTGTCAAATTATTAATGAATGGGAGCAAACAAAGCTGGATAAGTATAAAATAGATATTTGTGCCCTGCAAGATATTCGATGGTCAGGGAAAGGAACGGTGATAAACAAGAATTATATGATTTTATATAGTGGAAATAAAAGTGACAAACATGAATTTGGAACAGGATTTTACATTAGTAGACACAATATGGATAATTTACTAGATTTTGAACCCATAAATGAAAGAATTTGTAAAATTAGGATTAAACTTAAATACTACAATTTGACACTGATATCAACACATGCCCCAACTGAAGACAAAGATGAAGTAGTTAAAGAAGATTTTTATAACTGTTTGGAAAAGACAGGTGATGCAATTGCCAATTATGACATGAAAATAATAGTAGGGGACTTTAATGCTAAAGTTGGAAAAGAGACCTATTTACATCCAGCATGTGGAGGACACAGTCTTCACAATGAAACAAATGATAATGGAAAATGAATGGTAAATTTTGCACTGGGAAGGGATCTAGCTGTGACAGGAACATGGTTTCAGCATAAGGACATTCACAAGATTACCTGGCGATCACGTGACAACAAGTTATGTAATGAGATAGACCATATATATATATACTAGTAGACAGAAGACACTGCACTAATGTGTGTGATGTAAGAAGTAGGAGAGGGGCTGAAATAGAATGAGATCACTTTTTAGTGAGGGCAAAAATTAGATTAAAATTAAGAAAATAGAGAAGACTAAGAAAAGTGAAATAAAGAAATGGGATATTAACAAACTAAATAAAAAAGAGGTAAAAGAAGAATTTAGCAAGGAGGTAACAGCAAACATACTAAATGCTCAATTAGAGAAAGTGGAAGATATAAATGAAACGTGGAACAAAATAATAAAAGGAATAAATGAAGCGGCAGGAAAAATAATAGGAAAAGAAGAAAGACTACAGAGAAATAGTTGGTTTGATGAAGAATGTCAAATGATATTGGAAGATAAAAAGAGAGCTTACATCAAAATGATAAACAGAAATACTAGACAAAATGCACAAGTATATAAGGATAAAAGGAAGGAAGCACATAAAATATTTAGACAAAAAAAAGAGAGATGTGTTTAAATCAAAGCTGGAACAAATGGAAATAGCTTATAATAACAAGGAAGCGAAGAAATTCTACCAAGAAGTGAACAGTATAAGAAAAGGATTCAAACCACAAACACTATTAATCAGAGATAAGGAAGGTACCATAGTAAGCAATAGAGAGAAAGCACTACAAAGATGGTCTGAATATTATGAGAAACACTTCGAACTGCAAGATGGAACAGAAAACCACAGGGAGAAGAGGGGACAATGTGCGTACACACTGCAGAACCAGAGATTAAACCACCAAGTGATGTAGACATAGAGATAACAATAGGTAAATTAAAAAATGGACTAGCAACTGGACATGATCAAATTCCGGCCGAATTGATTAAAGAAGGAGGAAAAGAACTCAGGAGGGTTATGTATGGTCTAATTTTAAAAATATGGGAGAAAGAGACTATACCACATGAGTGGAAGTATGGCATAATATGTCCAATTCATAAGAAAGGGGACACTATGAGATGTGACAACTACAGAGCAGTCACACTGTTATGTACAACATATAAAATTTTGGAAAATATTTTATACGCAAAATTAGTACCTTATGCTGAGGAAATAATAGGAGAATACGAAGGGGGCTTTCGAAGAGGAAGATCAACTGTTGATCAGATTTTTACTATGAGACAAATATCAGAAAAATGCTGGGAACAGAATATAGATGTGCAGTATTTATTTATAGATTTTCAAGCTGCATATGACAATGTATGGAGAAATGAAATATGGAGTGAAATGCATAAACTAGGTTTCCCCAAAAAATTAGTTAATTTGTGTAGAATTCTAAATAATGAAATATATGCTAAGGTTAAAATAGGTAAACATTTGTCTCCGGAATTTGAAGTTATGAAAGGTTTCAGACAAGGAGACACAATTGCTCCTTTGTTATATAATGTATTGCTAGAAATTGCGACAAGAAGATCTAAAGTAGAAACAAAGGGAACTATTTTTGACAAATGCAGTCAAATTATGGCATATGCTGATGCTGTGGTCATTATGGGAAGAAGATTACAGGATGTAAAAGAAGTATTTACTTCACTGATAGAACAAGCAAATAAGATGGGATTAGAAATAAATGAGAAAAAGGCAAAATTTATGACAGTATCACGAAAGCCCTACAACGAGAATGAAAATGTAAAAATTGGTGCATATAATTTTGAAATAGTGAAAGACTATACATATCTTGGTACAGTCTTAACAAATAAAAATGAATTAAGACCAGAGATTGAAAAAAGAATTACAAATGCAAATAGAGCATACTATGCACTTCTTCCTTTACTAAAGAGTCAATCAGTACGTAGAGCAGAAAAAGTTAAAATTTATAAGACATTAATAAGACCTGTGGTAACATATGGAGCAGAAGCGTGGACATTGAATAAGGACATTGCTAAAGGGCTGGCAGTTTTTGAACGGAAAATTTTGAGAAGAATATTTGGGGCAATTAAAGTAAATGAAAATTGGAGAAAGCGACATAACAAGGAACTAAAGCAGGTGTTTGGAGATTTAGATATACTGTCATTTGTTAGAATAAGTCGGCTCAAATGGATTGGTCACGTTAACAGAATGGAGAATAAAAGAACAGTAAGTCAAGTATTTAATAATAATCCCCAAGGAAGTCGACCAAGAGGACGACCAGGAAACAAATGGTGGAATTGTGTGCAAACAGACATTAAGAAGTGTAAAATTAACAACTGGAAAGAAAGGTAAAAAAACAGAGCTGACTGGGAAAGGGCCATTAAGGAGGTGAAGGTCCGCATTGGACTGTAGTGCCACCGAAGGTCCGCATTGGACTGTAGTGCCACCGAAGGTCCGCATTGGACTGTAGTGCCACCGAAGGTCCGCATTCGACTGTAGTGCCACCGAAGGTCCGCATTGGACTGTAGTGCCACCGAAGGTCCGCATTGGACTGTAGTGCCACCGAAGGTCCGCATTGGACTGTAGTGCCACCGAAGGTCCGCATTGGACTGTAGTGCCACCGAAGGTCCGCATTGGACTGTAGTGCCACCGAAGGTCCGCATTGGACTGTAGTGCCACCGAAGGTCTGCATTGGACTGTAGTGCCACCGAAGGTCCGCATTGGACTGTAGTGCCACCGAAGGTCTGCATTGGACTGTAGTGCCACCGAAGGTCTGCATTGGACTGCAGTGCCACCGAAGAAGAAGAAGAAGGGAGCAAACAAAGCATAAAGCAAGCTGAACAGTTTGTAAGCCAGAACATTAGTAATAGTCCATCCATTTACAGAGAATATTGTTTGAAATTCATGACCCCCCTCTTTACCGTCTAGCATCAAATTACTGTGGTTAAACTAGCAACCACTGGACATGCAGCTTGTGATGAAACATGACTTGTATTGATTACCAAGAGTGATCCAGTGGTGCTACACACACACACACATACACACACACACACATATTACTGATTCCCAGGTCTGTGCTTCTTTGAAAGTAATTATTCAGAATGTTTATAGCTGAAAACTTATACCACACAGCATTGTTGATGAAGATTCAGGTATACTGGTATATGTTGCCATCTCCACTGGTAAATAATTACCGGCATTTCAGAAGAGCTTGCAGCCTCCATCTACATGGTAGTTCACATCTCTTCTTGGCATCATAATTGCTGCTTCTGTCCTCATGGTATCCCAAGACTCTTCTCCCGATAAGATTCCCTGAAGATGGAGGTAGCAGTTTGACTTGGAACCTTAAATCTTGAAGCTCATACTAGTTTTTCAATTTCATACTGGGCTGTGACAAATAGTAACACAGCAGACATTAATGCTGAGTCCAGGACAGTGCAGAGGAAGGGGTGGTGTCTGTACAAGGAGAAATTTGGTTACAAAGGAAAGATACAATAATGTGTGAAACAGCTGTTGTAGTTGAAGGACTTTGAATGAGTGTAACTAGATATAAGGAATTTTTTAAACGTGTTTGTAAAAGGACCCAGTCAAATTAAAATCCAGATACACTCCTAGGTAAAACATGGTCACTAGAACAGGGAGTGACAGAGAAATGTGAAATTATTCTGACGAGCCGCCCCTGCTGTTGAGTAGACAAATTGCGAGGATGTAACATCTCTAAATACTACATGCTTGTTTGTAATTCATTTTACTTTCTTATTTGTTTGTGTAAGTTTCGATCTCTCTTTACATATTATCCATGGCGTGAGTGAATGAGTTACAGCCTTTAAGTGAGTGAGCTCGTAATGTTAATGTTTTGTTGTCATGGTCTGTCTCTATTATTGTTTGTTTGTGTAGATATTCGTCCGTCGGTTGGTGGATGAGACACTGGATCGAGCAGTGCCCATGCACAGACAGCCCAAAAAGAAGATTGAGGGCATTATAGAGTCGTGTAGTAGGCAGTTTCCTGCGTACGCAGGACAAACGCGTAAGCGTTTGAAAACGTACTTGAAATCATGCCGGAGGAAACAGAGGCATGCTGTAAGGATTGTGAGGATCAAAACCAAAACTGCATCCTTGAACTCCCAGATTTTGACCTACAGAACCCATCCAGTGTCCCTGTAAAGCACAGAAGCATGGAATGCTATTCTTCACCAAGAAACCCACTCATCTCTTTACCACAACATATATATCCAAAGTCATTTTATCTGCATTTGAGTGTAGGTTTATTAACATTCGATTTTCATTCATTTAAATGATGGTACCCCTCCAGGTCCAGTTGATTTTTTTTGAATTTGAAATTTGGTGAACTTGTTCTGATGTAGAAATGTAATGTCTCAAAATTAGAGAGAATGCTGGTACTAAAATTTCATAAAGAGAGGGTCTGTGCGCTGCATATTTTACGTGACACTTCAATACGTTGCAATGATAAGAACTGTCACCCATCATTCTAACATGTTACTATGGGAATTGACACTTGCCTTGGAGGACCTTCATGGAAAACTTCTCATATACACTCAAAATGTTTTATGTTCAGAAGACACATTTTTCAATTCTTTCATTCTGATTGCATTCTGTCAAAATTTTATGTAGTGACAACAGTGAAACCTTTTATGTATATTTAAAAATAATGACTGTTTTAATAAGAGAAATAAGTGTTCAGGCATGATCTTCCTTGACCATAAATTGTCTAAAAGTTGCAGTCTCCAGTTGTCCATGACTGATAGCTTTAAACGTAACATCTTTAAAGTGTAATGCCTCTTAACTTTTAAGGTGTAGTTTTGGAAATGTTTTAAGTAAGATTCTTTTATTTGCAGAGAATCTCAGAATAAATTAATAATGTTAAATAAATACCAGATGTATTGTGTATATAGCTGCTTCATGTGTAGAGGTTCATAAAGTCATGGTTCTTACTCTCTCTTGGCCTCTGAAGCAGGCAAACATGCTCCATGGTTGAGTCTGTACATTGTCATACATCAGTTCTATATTTGGCAGTAAATGGAAGTTTGCTGTGGTCAAGAGGGAGTGCATATATCAGAAATAGTGCTTCCTTGTAAAATTTGAGGTTCTCGCAGTGTTGTCGCAGAAGATTTAAGCTTTCTGGGATGTGACGCTGTGTCATTGTGTGAGTGGTTCCTGGTGGTTTGCAGGGCCTGCGGAATGTCATGAAACACTGACACAGCAACAGTGTCACATCTCAGAAGACTTGAATCATAAGTGTTTCCTTGTTTTCCTAGACATGAGAAGTAAATGTCTGGGTTTGTTAGCAGTATTATAACCAACAAATGCACTTTTTGTATTTCTGTTACACTTTTACCCTACACATGTTTCGGCTGTGGTCCAGCCATCATCACGCTACACCAGTAGGTTCACCTCACTGTCACCGGTTCATTTGGATTATCACACGTCATCACAATGTTTTTGTATTTCTGTTACACTTTTACCCTGTGGCTGTGGTCCAGCCATCATCGCGGTACACTAGTAGGTTCACCTCACTGTCACCGGTTCATTTGGATTATCACACGTCATCACAATGTTTTTGTATTTCTGTTACACTTTTACCCTGTGGCTGTGGTCCAGCCATCATCGCGGTACACTAGTAGGTTCACCTCACTGTCACTGGTTCATTTGGTATTATCACACTTCATCACAGTGTTCTTGGGTAACAAAATTTGTAAAATAGAACACGTTACACCAAATTACATACACATCACAGTAAATGACAATAATCACTACAAAAACCAAAACATTGTTATGACGTGTGACAATACCAAATGAACCAGTGACAGTGAGGTGAACCTGCTAGTGTACCGTGATGATGGCTGGACCACAGCCGAAACATATGTAGGGTAAAAGTGTAACAGAAATACAAAAACACTGTGATGAAGTGTGATAATACCAAATGAACCAGTGACAGTGAGGTGAACCTACTGGTGTACCGTGATGATGGCTGGACCACAGCCGAAACATATGTAGGGTAAAAGTGTAACAGAAATACAAAAACACTGTGATGAAGTGTGATAATACCAAATGAACCAGTGACAGTGAGGTGAACCTACTGGTGTACCGTGATGATGGCTGGACCACAGCCGAAACATATGTAGGGTAAAAGTGTAACAAATACAAAAAGTGCATTTGTTGGTTATAATACTGCTAATTGAATCAAACTGCACGGTGAAAATAACGTGAAAATCATCTGGGTATATTTTCATACTTCTGACTAAGGCCATACACCAGCATTTTTTTACATACTCACATGTTCGTGTATATTCTTGTTGGCACAGACACGACCTACAGCAGCACATCTTACTTCCGTGCAAGCGGAGCAGATCCAGGCTCAGGCTTGCGAAAATGAAAGGATGCGTCTGGGCTTTGAGCCTGTCAGCCAGCCACTACCTCTCCTACCATCCACCACTGTAAGTTCAGCCACATTGTAATTTGTAAATATACACAGTTTACATATTTCTAGGGTATCCAGTTGACAGATGTTGTCAAAGAAAAGAAAATTTGAGTCTGTGATTGTGATGTGAATTGAATTGAAACTTTGAATGGCCAGCATATTTCAGGTTTGAAAATCCGAAATCGTTTGTAAATTTAGATATATGGTATTTTGGGATTTTACGCAGCGTAGAATATTAGTTTCTTACCGACGTTTCGGAACAACCTATCGGTCCCATCTTCAAGGGTCCAGCAGCCTACGCTACATAAAATCCCAAAAGAGCAGAGATCTCATGTACATCGCTGTGGATGCTTGAAATCACGCATTTTGTAAATTTATTGGACACGATTTTGGGGAGTGTAAGAATAACTTTCCCACATTATAGAATATTTCCGACCCTAAATGGGCAGGAAAACAGTTGCTATTCCAACATTAATAATTGTTCCAATGTAAGGCGTGATTAATTGTTTTGGTCTTAGTTCAGCCTTTTTATGAAAGAAGTACTTACAAGAACCTGACGATATTCATCACTGGACAAGTGTTTGGCATTTCACAGCATCACAACAAATTATTAACAGATAAGTGACGTTTCACTTGGATGTATAAATGTCATACTTTAAGAAGAAATCTTGAAGTAATGTTTATTTTAATATTCCACAGGATGAAGATGATGATGAAGGTGGCCCACAGCATCTCGAGGCTTTCAATGTGAGTGAATGTTACGTAGGTTCTGGAGTGTTGGTGGTGGGGGGCACCGCGTTTACAGGACAGCATAGGTTAATGTGACATAAACTAGAGGTGTGATTACATTGAAGTAGTATCAAAGCGTCTTGGATGAAGAACATACCGTATTTACCTGAGTATAAGACATCCCTGCAGATGAGGCGACCCCCATTTTGCAATCTTCTTAACTTTGTGTGCGATAAGGTGACACTCCATTCTTCAGTTGTCAAATTAGGAATAAATTCTCGTCTTACATTCAAGCAAGTGTGGTAATTTATGTGAACTGTAGGTGATTTGCATTTGGTTAAGTTTATTGTAACAGTCAGGTCATTATCATTATTGTTGTGCTAATTGTACACATCAGAAATGCTTTACAACAATACGTTTTATGCATCCTAATCATATAAACAAATAGATCCCATTTCTAAAGGGGGAGCAAAAATTCCCTGTCTGCCTGCGCAAGAAGGCTAATTATTACATAGGAGTAAAAACGTGTAACATCAATAATTTTGCGTTGTGACAAAAACTTAGATGATAGCAATGAACTGATACAGAGTCCAGAAAAAAATACTTGTCAAATTATTAATGAATGGGAGCAAACAAAGCTGGATAAGTATAAAATAGATATTTGTGCCCTGCAAGATATTCGATGGTCAGGGAAAGGAACGGTGATAAACAAGAATTATATGATTTTATATAGTGGAAATAAAAGTGACAAACATGAATTTGGAACAGGATTTTACATTAGTAGACACAATATGGATAATTTACTAGATTTTGAACCCATAAATGAAAGAATTTGTAAAATTAGGATTAAACTTAAATACTACAATTTGACACTGATATCAACACATGCCCCAACTGAAGACAAAGATGAAGTAGTTAAAGAAGATTTTTATAACTGTTTGGAAAAGACAGGTGATGCAATTGCCAATTATGACATGAAAATAATAGTAGGGGACTTTAATGCTAAAGTTGGAAAAGAGACCTATTTACATCCAGCATGTGGAGGACACAGTCTTCACAATGAAACAAATGATAATGGAAAATGAATGGTAAATTTTGCACTGGGAAGGGATCTAGCTGTGACAGGAACATGGTTTCAGCATAAGGACATTCACAAGATTACCTGGCGATCACGTGACAACAAGTTATGTAATGAGATAGACCATATATATATATACTAGTAGACAGAAGACACTGCACTAATGTGTGTGATGTAAGAAGTAGGAGAGGGGCTGAAATAGAATGAGATCACTTTTTAGTGAGGGCAAAAATTAGATTAAAATTAAGAAAATAGAGAAGACTAAGAAAAGTGAAATAAAGAAATGGGATATTAACAAACTAAATAAAAAAGAGGTAAAAGAAGAATTTAGCAAGGAGGTAACAGCAAACATACTAAATGCTCAATTAGAGAAAGTGGAAGATATAAATGAAACGTGGAACAAAATAATAAAAGGAATAAATGAAGCGGCAGGAAAAATAATAGGAAAAGAAGAAAGACTACAGAGAAATAGTTGGTTTGATGAAGAATGTCAAATGATATTGGAAGATAAAAAGAGAGCTTACATCAAAATGATAAACAGAAATACTAGACAAAATGCACAAGTATATAAGGATAAAAGGAAGGAAGCACATAAAATATTTAGACAAAAAAAAGAGAGATGTGTTTAAATCAAAGCTGGAACAAATGGAAATAGCTTATAATAACAAGGAAGCGAAGAAATTCTACCAAGAAGTGAACAGTATAAGAAAAGGATTCAAACCACAAACACTATTAATCAGAGATAAGGAAGGTACCATAGTAAGCAATAGAGAGAAAGCACTACAAAGATGGTCTGAATATTATGAGAAACACTTCGAACTGCAAGATGGAACAGAAAACCACAGGGGAGAAGAGGGGACAATGTGCGTACACACTGCAGAACCAGAGATTAAACCACCAAGTGATGTAGACATAGAGATAACAATAGGTAAATTAAAAAATGGACTAGCAACTGGACATGATCAAATTCCGGCCGAATTGATTAAAGAAGGAGGAAAAGAACTCAGGAGGGTTATGTATGGTCTAATTTTAAAAATATGGGAGAAAGAGACTATACCACATGAGTGGAAGTATGGCATAATATGTCCAATTCATAAGAAAGGGGACACTATGAGATGTGACAACTACAGAGCAGTCACACTGTTATGTACAACATATAAAATTTTGGAAAATATTTTATACGCAAAATTAGTACCTTATGCTGAGGAAATAATAGGAGAATACGAAGGGGGCTTTCGAAGAGGAAGATCAACTGTTGATCAGATTTTTACTATGAGACAAATATCAGAAAAATGCTGGGAACAGAATATAGATGTGCAGTATTTATTTATAGATTTTCAAGCTGCATATGACAATGTATGGAGAAATGAAATATGGAGTGAAATGCATAAACTAGGTTTCCCCAAAAAATTAGTTAATTTGTGTAGAATTCTAAATAATGAAATATATGCTAAGGTTAAAATAGGTAAACATTTGTCTCCGGAATTTGAAGTTATGAAAGGTTTCAGACAAGGAGACACAATTGCTCCTTTGTTATATAATGTATTGCTAGAAATTGCGACAAGAAGATCTAAAGTAGAAACAAAGGGAACTATTTTTGACAAATGCAGTCAAATTATGGCATATGCTGATGCTGTGGTCATTATGGGAAGAAGATTACAGGATGTAAAAGAAGTATTTACTTCACTGATAGAACAAGCAAATAAGATGGGATTAGAAATAAATGAGAAAAAGGCAAAATTTATGACAGTATCACGAAAGCCCTACAACGAGAATGAAAATGTAAAAATTGGTGCATATAATTTTGAAATAGTGAAAGACTATACATATCTTGGTACAGTCTTAACAAATAAAAATGAATTAAGACCAGAGATTGAAAAAAGAATTACAAATGCAAATAGAGCATACTATGCACTTCTTCCTTTACTAAAGAGTCAATCAGTACGTAGAGCAGAAAAAGTTAAAATTTATAAGACATTAATAAGACCTGTGGTAACATATGGAGCAGAAGCGTGGACATTGAATAAGGACATTGCTAAAGGGCTGGCAGTTTTTGAACGGAAAATTTTGAGAAGAATATTTGGGGCAATTAAAGTAAATGAAAATTGGAGAAAGCGACATAACAAGGAACTAAAGCAGGTGTTTGGAGATTTAGATATACTGTCATTTGTTAGAATAAGTCGGCTCAAATGGATTGGTCACGTTAACAGAATGGAGAATAAAAGAACAGTAAGTCAAGTATTTAATAATAATCCCCAAGGAAGTCGACCAAGAGGACGACCAGGAAACAAATGGTGGAATTGTGTGCAAACAGACATTAAGAAGTGTAAAATTAACAACTGGAAAGAAAGGTAAAAAAACAGAGCTGACTGGGAAAGGGCCATTAAGGAGGTGAAGGTCCGCATTGGACTGTAGTGCCACCGAAGGTCCGCATTGGACTGTAGTGCCACCGAAGGTCCGCATTGGACTGTAGTGCCACCGAAGGTCCGCATTCGACTGTAGTGCCACCGAAGGTCCGCATTGGACTGTAGTGCCACCGAAGGTCCGCATTGGACTGTAGTGCCACCGAAGGTCCGCATTGGACTGTAGTGCCACCGAAGGTCCGCATTGGACTGTAGTGCCACCGAAGGTCCGCATTGGACTGTAGTGCCACCGAAGGTCCGCATTGGACTGTAGTGCCACCGAAGGTCTGCATTGGACTGTAGTGCCACCGAAGGTCCGCATTGGACTGTAGTGCCACCGAAGGTCTGCATTGGACTGTAGTGCCACCGAAGGTCTGCATTGGACTGCAGTGCCACCGAAGAAGAAGAAGAAGGGAGCAAACAAAGCATAAAGCAAGCTGAACAGTTTGTAAGCCAGAACATTAGTAATAGTCCATCCATTTACAGAGAATATTGTTTGAAATTCATGACCCCCCTCTTTACCGTCTAGCATCAAATTACTGTGGTTAAACTAGCAACCACTGGACATGCAGCTTGTGATGAAACATGACTTGTATTGATTACCAAGAGTGATCCAGTGGTGCTACACACACACACACATACACACACACACACATATTACTGATTCCCAGGTCTGTGCTTCTTTGAAAGTAATTATTCAGAATGTTTATAGATGAAAACTTATACCACACAGCATTGTTGATGAAGATTCAGGTATACTGGTATATGTTGCCATCTCCACTGGTAAATAATTACCGGCATTTCAGAAGAGCTTGCAGCCTCCATCTTCATGGTAGTTCACATCTCTTCTTGGCATCATAATTGCTGCTTCTGTCCTCATGGTATCCCAAGACTCTTCTCCCGATAAGATTCCCTGAAGATGGAGGTAGCAGTTTGACTTGGAACCTTAAGTCTTGAAGCTCATACTAGTTTTTCAATTTCATACTGGGCTGTGACAAATAGTAACACAGCAGACATTAATGCTGAGTCCAGGACAGTGCAGAGGAAGGGGTGGTGTCTGTACAAGGAGAAATTTGGTTACAAAGGAAAGATACAATAATGTGTGAAACAGCTGTTGTAGTTGAAGGACTTTGAATGAGTGTAACTAGATATAAGGAATTTTTTAAACGTGTTTGTAAAAGGACCCAGTCAAATTAAAATCCAGATACACTCCTAGGTAAAACATGGTCACTAGAACAGGGAGTGACAGAGAAATGTGAAATTATTCTGACGAGCCGCCCCTGCTGTTGAGTAGACAAATTGCGAGGATGTAACATCTCTAAATACTACATGCTTGTTTGTAATTCATTTTACTTTCTTATTTGTTTGTGTAAGTTTCGATCTCTCTTTACATATTATCCATGGCGTGAGTGAATGAGTTACAGCCTTTAAGTGAGTGAGCTCGTAATGTTAATGTTTTGTTGTCATGGTCTGTCTCTATTATTGTTTGTTTGTGTAGATATTCGTTCGTCGTTTGGTGGATGAGACACTGGATCGAGCAGTGCCCATGCACAGACAGCCCAAAAAGAAGATCAAGGGCATTATAGAGTCGTGTAGCAGGCAGTTTCCTGCGTACGCAGGACAAACGCGTAAGCGTTTGAAAACGTACTTGAAATCATGCCGGAGGAAACAGAGGCATGCTGTAAGGATTGTGAGGATCAAAACCAAAACTGCATCCTTGAACTCCCAGATTTTGACCTACAGAACCCATCCAGTGTCCCTGTAAAGCACAGAAGCATGGAATGCTATTCTTCACCAAGAAACCCACTCATCTCTTTACCACAACATATATATCCAAAGTCATTTTATCTGCATTTGAGTGTAGGTTTATTAACATTCGATTTTCATTCATTTAAATGATGGTACCCCTCCAGGTCCAGTTGATTTTTTTTGAATTTGAAATTTGGTGAACTTGTTCTGATGTAGAAATGTAATGTCTCAAAATTAGAGAGAATGCTGGTACTAAAATTTCATAAAGAGAGGGTCTGTGCGCTGCATATTTTACGTGACACTTCAATACGTTGCAATGATAAGAACTGTCACCCATCATTCTAACATGTTACTATGGGAATTGACACTTGCCTTGGAGGACCTTCATGGAAAACTTCTCATATACACTCAAAATGTTTTATGTTCAGAAGACACATTTTTCAATTCTTTCATTCTGATTGCATTCTGTCAAAATTTTATGTAGTGACAACAGTGAAACCTTTTATGTATATTTAAAAATAATGACTGTTTTAATAAGAGAAATAAGTGTTCAGGCATGATCTTCCTTGACCATAAATTGTCTAAAAGTTGCAGTCTCCAGTTGTCCATGACTGATAGCTTTAAACGTAACATCTTTAAAGTGTAATGCCTCTTAACTTTTAAGGTGTAGTTTTGGAAATGTTTTAAGTAAGATTCTTTTATTTTGCAGAGAATCTCAGAATAAATTAATAATGTTAAATAAATACCAGATGTATTGTGTATATAGCTGCTTCATGTGTAGAGGTTCATAAAGTCATGGTTCTTACTCTCTCTTGGCCTCTGAAGCAGGCAAACATGCTCCATGGTTGAGTCTGTACATTGTCATACATCAGTTCTATATTTGGCAGTAAATGGAAGTTTGCTGTGGTCAAGAGGGAGTGCATATATCAGAAATAGTGCTTCCTTGTAAAATTTGAGGTTCTCGCAGTGTTGTCGCAGAAGATTTAAGCTTTCTGGGATGTGACGCTGTGTCATTGTGTGAGTGGTTCCTGGTGGTTTGCAGGGCCTGCGGAATGTCAGGAAACACTGACACAGCAACAGTGTCACATCTCAGAAGACTTGAATCATAAGTGTTTCCTTGTTTTCCTAGACATGAGAAGTAAATGTCTGGGTTTGTTAGCAGTATTATAACTAACAAATGCACTTTTTGTATTTCTGTTACACATTTTACCCTACATATGTTTCGGCTGTGGTCCAGCCATCATCACGCTACACCAGTAGGTTCACCTCACTGTCACCGGTTCATTTGGATTATCACATGTCATCACAATGTTTTTGTATTTCTGTTACACTTTTACCCTGTGGCTGTGGTCCAGCCATCATCGCGGTACACTAGTAGGTTCACCTCACTGTCACTGGTTCATTTGGTATTATCACACTTCATCACAGTGTTCTTGGGTAACAAAATTTGTAAAATAGAACATGTTACACCAAATTACATACACATCACAGTAAATGACAATAATCACTAAAAAAAACCAAAACATTGTTATGACGTCTGACAATACCAAATGAACCAGTGACAGTGAGGTGAACCTGCTAGTGTACCGTGATGATGGCTGGACCACAGCCGAAACATATGTAGGGTAAAAGTGTAACAGAAATACAAAAACACTGTGATGAAGTGTGATAATACCAAATGAACCAGTGACAGTGAGGTGAACCTACTGGTGTACCGTGATGATGGCTGGACCACAGCCGAAACATATGTAGGGCAAAAGTGTAACAGAAATACAAAAAGTGCATTTGTTGGTTATAATACTGCTAATTGAATCAAAATGCACGGTGAAAATAACGTGAAAATCATCTGGGTATATTTTCATACTTCTGACTAAGGCCATACACCAGCATTTTTTTACATACTCACATGTTCATGTATATTCTTGTTGGCACAGACACGACCTACAGCAGCACATCTTACTTCCGTGCAAGCGGAGCAGATCCAGGCTCAGGCTTGCGAAAATGAAAGGATGCGTCTGGGCTTTGAGCCTGTCAGCCAGCCACTACCTATCCTACCATCCACCACTGTAAGTTCAGCCACATTGTAATTTGTAAATATACACAGTTTACATATTTCTAGGGTATCCAGTTGACAGATGTTGTCAAAGAAAAGAAAATTTGAGTCTGTGATTGTGATATTTCAGTTTCTTACAACAATTTGCTCAAGAACCAATTGTCTTGTAGACTTTGTCCATCGTCCTGGATAAAATATAATATAATAAACCACGACGTTTCGGAAGATGGCTTTTCTTCCGTCTTCAGGTGATGGGAGGGGTGTCTGCCCTCCCATTACCTGAAGACGGAAGAAAAGCCATCTTCCGAAACGTCGTGGATTTTATACCATATTTTATATTTTTATATTTGTCCAAAACGATGGACAAAGTCCACAAGACAATTAGTTCTCAATGTTATACACCATCGTCAGAACCTTTTAGAATTTATCTTGCTCAAGATTTCCGTCTTGTTGGATGTGACGCTTTGTCAGGCGAGTAGCTCCTGATGATTTGAACGATTGATGATCATGGTGTTTCTATCATCAGGGTCATGCTTGACCATGAATATAAAGCGTTATGACCATTTGAATTGTCGGAAACAGCTGTGTCATGCAATCACTGCCCAAGGCACGGAAATCTTTCAGTCAGTAATTGTTTAAAAAATCAAGAGCAAGAATATCCTTTATCTAAGACCCAAAACATGGGAGGGTATGGGGGTAATAGGTTTGGAGTTAAAGCTCCAGGTATTTGTAAACTTGATAGTAAATGGAACCAAATAATAAGTTTCATAATCCCATGGTGTTGATGTGGATATCAAGCTGGATAGGCTCTAAAGTAATCTAGATGTTGTGAAACAGACAAACACCTGCCGCTACTGGAAACTAAAATTTGGGCACTGAGACCTTAGCCAATTGTTCTGCTGACTCAGATATCATCCTTGTCATTTATTAGGAAGTGAGAAAATAATTTAGGACATCAGTAATACTTAATGTAGGAGTACAATCCTTGGTTCGTGTCCATTATGATATAAGCTAGTTGCCTACTGCATAATGACGGTATCCTATCTGTCCGTAATCATGGATAATGTATTTTGCAAAGAGTATGACAAATGTCAGTGAGATCTGCACTAAAATTTGTAAGGCAAATTGTGTTGTTCATGATAACCTTACTTTACATGAATTTAAAGACACGTTTCATGAGCAGCTGATGTTAGAAAACGCTTGAAACTTAGCGTACACAGCGGTGTGCGTGCGATTTTCCTCAAGTGTTCTTTGTGAACGTACAAAGTTTATGTGTGTGTGTGTGTGGGAGGGGGGAGCTGGTGTCTTTTATCATGAATACTAATATGACAAAGAACTTACACAGTTTCTCTGAATCAGACCGACAGTCGGCCATCATCCATGGATCACTACTTGTCTCCTGTTGTTGTGGCTAGTGAAGCTGCCAGTAAGCCAACTCTCTCTACCACTGCCACCCCCACTATCACGTCTGAGCCACCAGCACACCACCCTGTAGACGCAGGTCTCTCACTAGCATTCAACCCTACTGCTTCAGTGAGTGCCAAGAATTCAGTGTCTTCTGTTGATGCGATGGTAAGTTCGTTGCTGATTACAGCATTTCTTTTAGTTGTGACCTCTGTCGACTTAATATGCCATGGACTAGAGACAGGTGAGTGTTCAGCTTTATGTTCCGACTGCTTGACTTCATTACCCATTGAATATGAGGCTGGGTGAGTCCGGGAGCCAGTTTGGACACTTTGGAGCAGAGAAAAATGTGTTGCCCCTGCTGGATATCAGACTTTGCTCTGCTACGCCACAGCTTCGTCACACACTATTAGATGATAGATAAAATGAAAACATTTTAAAATAACTGCAAATTCAGTGATTTATCAGTTCTGTGTAGGGTTATTAAAGTAATCCCAAATAACATTAAGAAAATTGGAAACGATAGAATATGGACTCAGATTACATCTAAGTGGAGGAGAAGTTTGGTGAAGCCACTGGAGATGGCATTGAACAATTTGCTGCCCTTGTTACTGTCTCCCTTCTGGGACAGGTGG
This sequence comes from Reticulitermes speratus, assembly GCA_021186555.1. Classification (NCBI taxonomy): domain Eukaryota; kingdom Metazoa; phylum Arthropoda; class Insecta; order Blattodea; family Rhinotermitidae; genus Reticulitermes; species Reticulitermes speratus. Next base: position 2,402,796 of record JAJKFL010000042.1, read on the forward strand.
AATGTTGTGGTCAGTTGTAGCAGGAAACAGTGCCATATCTTTGGAAGGTGAGTATTTCTAACAATTAGAAGAGTATTTAATATGCCTGTGTGTATAATTCTTAATTGTGAATCTGCAATGTGGTGTGATTATGACATCTCTTTGGTTTTAATGCCATATGAAGGTGTTACTTTTTATACTGTAAATGCACGTGTTTTATACATGCACATTTACAGCTAAAAGGCAAGAAGAACCATTGACCACAACTTAAATGTTGTCAAAATATGAGTATTTATTGTCAGAAATGTACTGCATGTTTGAGCTTATAAAGCCGTCATCAGGTACCGCTTCTCATAAAAATATTGAAAGCAAAAATTATGTGTACAGTGTTAAGATGCTCTTACTAGGAGTTTAGGTCTCAGTCTTTTACAACATTTAGTTTTGGGTTCTGTTTTTGCTGGAAAGTTTTGGATAACACTCTTTTATTAAGCATGTATATACTCTAAACTTTGAATGTGACGTTCCATTACAAATGTTTGAACTCCTTATGCTTTCTGAATTTCGAATAAGTTGAAGATTTATCTCACATAATTTAGTAGTAAGTAATCCAGAATAATATGTTCAGGTTGGTACTGTACTGCGTTTCCGCCTTCCAACATGTACTAGATAAAAAATGGGCTCAAAATAAATTGATTAAAGTACAGCGTGCTTTTGCTCTTCAGATTACGAGGGCGTACAGAACAATCTCCACCGATGCAGCCTTGGTTATAGCAGGCATCGCACCAGTATATATAACAGCCATTGCGCAATCTGAACTGACATATAGGAAGAAAGGCGCAGAAGTTACTCCACGAATATTTCAGCAAGAGGTTGAGAAGAAAACACATTTCCTATCAATAGGACACCCACGTGATTATCCATATTTTGTTAGTGAAACAATTTGCAAGAGGAGACATGATTACCAGATCTACACAGATGGTTCTCGTAAACAGAGAGACAGTGGTGAAGAAATAGTAGGCTGTGCTTTTGTCGTCTATTGTAATCATGTAGAAGTTGTCACAGCAACAAACAGACTCGCTCCACTGTGCACTGTCTTTCAAGCCGAACTCTATGCCATCCAACAAGCGGTTAAATTGTGTATAGATAACAGAACAACTTCTCATATACACTCTGATTCTCAAGCGGCTTTACTCTCAATCAATGATAAATTCAATCTCAATCCAATAGCTGCAGGAATAAGGACTGAACTTTCAGGTTATAATAACCATATTTGCCTTTCATGGGTAAAAGGACATGACGGTATTATTGGAAACGAAAGAGCAGATGAAATGGCGAAAGCAGCAGCCTACAGCAAGGAAGATTTTGCATATGAAAAATGTCCGCTATCTCGTGCAAAAACCGAATATAAAGCTTATATAATGAACACGTGGAACTCACAGTGGACAAACAGCAATAATGGCTCAACCACAAAAGATCTTTTCTTCCCTGATGTACACAGCCGTCTAAAGTGTAAACAATTCCTGCCTGATTTTATAACAACACAATTTACATCCGGCCACGGTAAATTTCGTTCGTACTTCAGAAGATTTAATATCAAAGTAGAGACTGGATATGAATGTACTTGTGGGGATGAACAAACAGTAGAACATCTACTGTTTGATTGCCCCATATTCGGACGCAGGAGATTTGGCCTTGAAATGCAGTTAAACAAATGTAATATTAGTTACCATAAGCCACTGTACAATATATTTAGTAGAAACTGTTGTCAAAAACATTTCATTAATTTTATACAACATATTAATAGAAAATTGTAAGTAACAATATTGTTATTATATGTACTTGGTTAAACTTTAAAACTTTAACCTAATATACACATGTAAAATAGGGTTTGTTTTTGGAAAAATAAAAAAAAAAATAATATGTTCAGGTTCTCAAATTGATGGTAGCGATATGAGAGATATACTGCTTTGCATCATCAGTCACTACTGTGTTGTCACCTTCTAACACGGTCGCTTTAGGTGCATTCAGTCGGTATGACAGGCGGCCTTCTTACCTACTGATGCCTATTTTGTAGCCCGGTAATCTGGCATGCACGAATTTTATGTCGACTTCTGTCAGTGTAGATTAGCTTAGCAAAAAATTTTTTAAGTTTTGTATGAAGGTAGAAATGAACATACTTGTTTGTATGTGTTTGTGACTGCGTAAACTACTCGAAAGTTTGAATGTGACGTTCCGTGTAAAGACGTTTGAACTACTCGTTCGTTCTGGCATTTGAGTCGGTATGGCGAGGGGCCTTTTTACCTACTGATGCCTACCTCCCCTACCTAGAATGGGTGCCCCGCCTTTTGCCTTACTCTGGCATGTATATTGCTCATCACATTATAGAAAATTCGGTCTTTATCTGTATTTATAAATTTGGATTTGTGTTTCTGTGCAGGTCATGTTAGTGTCCCTGCATGGGGTTGTACTAATATGGTCTTGTTTTGTTTGCTTAGTTTGTAAGTTTGTTTGTCTGTTTATATGAGAATGGGGCAGTGATTACAGGTATTTGTGTGTGTGGAGACTTATGGCATTTGTGTAAGTAAGTCATGTATAATTTGATATTGCATTAAATTGTTAAACCTCATTTACGTATCTTGCCATTGTGTCTCTTGCACCCCTTGGCTTCCACAAGGTGATTACCAAAATACAAGGGGTTGCAAGTGAAGAATTGCGCTCTGCTTGCGTTTCACTTGCACCTGCTTTTCATTTTACTAATCATTGAATGGAAGCCAAGGGGTGCAAGGGACAAAATGACAAGCTGCATAAATAAGGTTTGATGATGTGATGCGAGATCAAAGTGTTCAAGACTTACATAAAATGATAATCCCAAAGGACACGAATATCTGTGCTAGTTGCTCCATTCACATGTAACAGACAACCAAACAAGAAACAAAGTAGAACCTGCAGAAAATTGTACAAACTAAAGAAACAAAACACAGTACCAAATTAGTACAACATTATGGAAGGATGCTGCCATGCTATGCATTGTAAGGCCAAAACCACATTCAAAAGTACAGACCAAGACGGGATTTCCTATGAACATATAATTTGTGATTGTTAAACCTGGTTTTACGTATAATAACCACTGGGCTTTAGGTATGTTAATACAAAGACTCAGTCCGTACCGCGCAGTAAACGCACTCCGTCTCAGTTATACAAACCAGTCAGTTAACGTTGTACAGTGAAATAATCGCTGTTTGTTCTGAGATCCACACAAAACACATAAATACAGTCCGTACCGCGCAGTAAACGCACTCCGTCTCAGTTATACAAACCAGTCAGTTAATGCTGTACAGTGAAATAATCGCTGTTTGTTCTGAGATCCACACAAAACACATAAATACAGTCCGTACCGCGCAGTAAACACACTCCGTCTCAGTTATACAAACCAGTCAGTTAATGTTGTACAGTGAAATAATCGCTGTTTGTTCTGAGATCCACACAAAACACATAAATACAGTCCGTACCGCGTAGTAAACACACTCCGTCTCAGTTATACAAACCAGTCAGTTAATGTTGTACATTGAAATAATCGCTGTTTGTTGTGAGATCCACACAAAACACATAAATACAGTCCGTACCGCGCAGTAAACTCACTCCGTCTCAGTTATACAAACCAGTCAGTTAACGTTGTACAGTGAAATAATCGCTGTTTGTTCTGAGATCCACACAAAACACATAAATACAGTCCGTACCGCGCAGTAAACGCACTCCGTCTCAGTTATACAAACCAGTCAGTTAATGTTGTACAGTGAAATAATCGCTGTTTGTTCTGAGATCCACACAAAACACATAAATACAGTCCGTACCGCGCAGTAAACACACTCCGTCTCAGTTATACAAACCAGTCAGTTAATGTTGTACAGTGAAATAATCGCTGTTTGTTCTGAGATCCACACAAAACACATAAATACAGTCCGTACCGCGCAGTAAACACACTCCGTCTCAGTTATACAAACCAGTCAGTTAATGTTGTACAGTGAAATAATCGCTGTTTGTTCTGAGATCCACACAAAACACATAAATACAGTCCGTACCGCGCAGTAAACACACTCCGTCTCAGTTATACAAACCAGTCAGTTAATGTTGTACAGTGAAATAATCGCTGTTTGTTCTGAGATCCACACAAAACACATAAATACAGTCCGTACCGCGCAGTAAACACACTCCGTCTCAGTTATACAAACCAGTCAGTTAATGTTGTACAGTGAAATAATCGCTGTTTGTTTGAGATCCACACAAAACACATAAATACAGTCCGTACCGCGCAGTAAACACACTCCGTCTCAGTTATACAAACCAGTCAGTTAATGTTGTACAGTGAAATAATCGCTGTTTGTTCTGAGATCCACACAAAACACATAAATACAGTCCGTACCGCGCAGTAAACACACTCCGTCTCAGTTATACAAACCAGTCAGTTAATGTTGTACAGTGAAATAATCGCTGTTTGTTCTGAGATCCACACAAAACACATAAATACAGTCCGTACCGCGCAGTAAACACACTCCGTCTCAGTTATACAAACCAGTCAGTTAATGTTGTACAGTGAAATAATCGCTGTTTGTTCTGAGATCCACACAATACACATAAATACAGTCCGTACCGCACAGTAAACACACTCCGTCTCAGTTATACAAACCAGTCAGTTAATGCTGTACAGTGAAATAATCGCTGTTTGTTCTGAGATCACACAAAACACATAAATACACTGTGTGGGCAGAACGTAGAATTTGTGAATGTTAAACATGGTGGTACATATAGTGACCACTGGGCTTTAAAACGTGTTGAAGGTGCATGACGTTAATTGACCATAAAAAATGCAGACGCAGTATAAAATCTTCCATGCAGCCGTGCTGTTCCGTTCGTCTGGTAGTTACTTATGTACTAGCTCAATGCTCGCTTTGTTTGTACAGTATTTGTAATGTAATGGTGACTGGTTCATTCCATGCAGCGTATGAAGAAACATCGTCACTTTGTGGCCCTAGAAAGATCAGATACCTTCGACCTGTTGACGTTGATCCGGTGTGTGTGTGTTTTGGTTTGCAAGGTCCTTCCGTATTTGCTGTGTGCATTACAGATGTGAGCGGTAGGTTCACATGCACCTGTCAGACTGTCAAACAGGCCTGTCAAACTGAGAGCTGGTTGCGGGTGAAATGCGAAATCCAACCCGACACAACGAGCCGGAACATTTATTGCTATTTAATGTTATCCATGTTCTGTGCGGTAAGATAATATTACGATGTTTATTCCAACGACTGCACAAAATTAGAAACAAAAGTATACAATCATATAGTAAGCCTGCTACATGTTTCGGCCATATTCAGGGAGATATTCGACAGAGAAAAACACAACATTGTCTAATTATGGCATAGATGTGCAATTGTGGAGCTAAAACCAGATGTTAAAATTGTGTAAAAATGATTAAAATTTTTAGTGCAGATTGCATGTAAGTATATCGTAATATTTATAACTTGACTGCAGACAGACGTCTATCTAGAGTGTCACGTTCGTGTGCAGATATTTGTCCTTGTAATACATACAAGCATTTCATTCATATAGGGAGGCGTTGAATCGCTTTGAGAAGTCCCATATTTGTAACACGTAAGGAAATAAGCACAGCTTTCGACATGTGAATCTGTTTCTTTCGTCAGATAAAAGTTTGGGAAGGCATACTCTCGGTTGTGTCCCTTTAACAGGCACAATGTGGTGGGCTCTTCTCACAGGCATACTCTGTGGGTCCTTTAGACAGGCATACTCTGCGGGTCCTTTTGACAGGCATACTCTGTGGGTCCTTTAGACAGGCATACTCTGTGGGTCCTTTAGACAGGCATACTCTGCGGGTCCTTTTGACAGGCATACTCTGCGGGTCCTTTTGACAGGCATACTCTGTGGGTCCTTTAGACAGGCATACTCTGTGGGTCGTTTGACAGGCATACTCTGTGGGTCGTTTGACAGGCATAGTATGTGGGTCCTTTAGACAGGCATACTCTGGGTCCTTTAGACAGGCATACCCTGCGGGTCCTTTAGAAGGCATACTCTGTGGATCCTTTAGACAGGCGTACTCTGCGGGTCCTTTTGACAGGCATACTCTGTGGTTCTTTAGACAGGCAAACTGTGTGGGTCCTTTTGACAGGCATACTCTGTGGGTCCTTTAGACAGGCATAATATGTGGGTCCTTTAGACAGGCATAATATGTGGGTCATTTGACAGGCATACTCTGCGGGCCTGTAGACAGGCAAACTCTGTGGGTCCTTTTGACAGGCTACTATGGGGTCCTTTTAGCAGGCATACTCTGTGGGTCCTTTTGACAGGCATACTCTGCGGGCCTGTAGACAGGCAAACTCTGTGGGTCCTTTTGACAGGCATACTCTGTGGGTCCTTTAGACAGGCATACTCTGTGGGTCCTTTGACAGGCATACTCTGCGGGCCTGTAGACAGGCAAACTCTGTGGGTTCTTTTGACAGGCATACTCTGTGGGTCCTTTAGAAGGTATACTCTGTGGGTCCTTTAGACAAGCATACTCTGTGGGTCCTTTAGACAGGCATACTCTGCGGGTCCTTTGACAGGCATACTCTGTGGGTCCTTTAGACAGGCATACTCTGTGGGTCCTTTAGACAGGCATACTCTGCGGGTCCTTTTGACAGGCATACTCTGCGGGTCCTTTGACAGGCATACTCTGTGGGTCCTTTAGACAGGCATACTCTGTGGGTCGTTTGACAGGCATACTCTGTGGGTCGTTTTGACAGGCATAGTATGTGGGTCCTTTAGACAGGCATACTCTGGGCCCTTTAGACAGGCATACCTGCGGGTCCTTTTAGAAGGCATACTCTGTGGATCCTTTAGACAGGCGTATCTCTGCGGGTCTTTTGACAGGCATACTCTGTGGTTCTTTAGACAGGCAAACTGTGTGGGTCCTTTTGACAGGCATACTATGTGGGTCCTTTAGACAGGGCATAATATGTGGGCCCTTTAGACAGGCAAATATGTGGGTCATTTTGACAGGCATACTCTGCGGGCCTGTAGACAGGCAAACTCTGTGGGTCCTTTTGACAGCATACTCTGTGGGTCTTTAGAAGGTATACTCTGTGGGTCCTTTAGACAAGCATACTCTGTGGGTCCTTTGACAGACATACTCTGCGGGCCTGTTGACAGGCATACTCTGTGGGTTCTTTTGACAGGCAAACTCTGTGGGTCTTTGACAGGCATACTCTGCGGGTTCTTTGAAGGCATACTCTGCGGGTCATTTTGACAGGCATACTCTGTGGGTCTTTTTGACAGGCATACTCTGTGGGTCTTTAGACAGGCAAACTCTGTGGGTCCTTTAGATAGTCACACTCTGTGGGTCCTTTAGATAGGCCCACTCTGTACCAAATATAATCGCTGTCGAGGGATTTCAACAGAGGCACAGAGAGGTTTCTCTTCTCTAAAACGTCCAGACCGGCCGTGGGGCCCAACCATCCAGCTTCCTGTCAGTCGGTACCGGTGTTCTCTCCACGCAGAGAAAGTTAACCAATCACCACAATCCGGTGTCGAGGTTAAGAATTGCTGGAGCTGTAACTCTACTGCCCCGTATACATCTTCACGGCCTGAACAGTGACAACTATATCTTTATCTTAACGGCGAGTTAAACTACATCGTTAAAGAACGTATTCCACTGTAATATTTCTTATATTATTGTTATTAAAATGTAATTCTTAAGTTGCAGTGGCACGAATATTCAAATTTGTAGTCGTCTAGGTAACGTTACGTATTGACTGTCTGGTGCGTGTTACGTGTGACGAGGTGTGCTGCTGCAAGGCCTTAGCAAGGCTGGCAAGTACAGTGAAGTGCCTGTACAGTAACCAAATGTACTGGCCGTTCGTAACGAAAGGACTGCTTTGTTCAGAGGAGTCTCGTGTGTTCAAGTTCACCGTGAGGAGCATTACTAGTTTAATTAAATATAAGCGCAGTGCATGTCAAATTATCTTCTGATTAAAGTGGTCACTGACATAGCGCGTGAGTGTGTGTTTTGCGTGCGTAAATTGAACGTCTGTCCACTTAATATTGACATTCAAAGAAACATCTGTACACGCCAATCTGGTGTCACTAGAATTATTTTATTCATAGTCTGAACATCGTTGTGCTGTTTAACGTCGCACACATGCCGGCCCATAGGAGCTTCAATTTAGCGTCAGTCACAGTAACGTTGGCGGTTTAAAAGACACAAACAGTGACCGATATTATGTACTGATTGTGACTGGTTGATGATATTTATCGTATTTCGAGGTTTTTGCGACGCGGCAGTGGACTGTGGAACTGAGGTTTCGTAGGGATTTGCTTCCTCCATCTTCAGATTCGAAGTAAATTGGAAGAAAAGGTTTTTATATTATAAAAAGAAGGCGACCCACCGGACGCATGTTAAGAGGTGGAATGGAGAAGTGCGAGATGGGGCGAGTAGGAACAGTGAACAGAGAGCGTGAGGCAGATGGCCGTTTGAGAGAGGAAGCCAGTGGCCATCATCAGCTGAGTGTAATAATACTGGAGTGGAAATTGTTCGGAAAAGCACTCTATTAGACATTCTTTTAAGCCTGGTTCATTCAGTTCTTCAACACCTTTGATGTACAATTGTGCTTTGCTTACAAATTTAGCCTTAACAATGCTAATTCTGTCCAATTCTGCCCATTGACTTAGTGCTCTGAATTTCCCGGTTTTACTTCGGGACCATCTTTTATGTTAGACGCGAGCGAAAGATCTTTCACTCTGCCAAGGCTCAGGTTACGCAGTTGCTCTTGTAATTCTGCTATTCGTGCTTCCATGATTGTCTAATTAGTCACAATTTCCCTTCCTTCACCACAGGCCGTGATGGATATGAGATGTCTATCGTCTGTCAACTTGGTCACTATTCCAGACATGCACCTTACATCTAAAATGTCCAAAACAACTCACATACATCCAAACCGACTGTCACCACTTGCTATACCGTCGTTGCCCGGCTCTCACACCGACGGTCCTCAGCAGACCGGTATAGTTTTGACGCTCTGCACAACCCTCCCGTGTACCGGCTCTCTCCTTGTCAATTCGAATCGGGATGAGATCTGTGCACAGCGTGGGTAGAGCTGCCACCACCCACGTGTTCTTATTGTTACTATCGATATTGTCGTTACTGTGATCTAGCTCCGTGGGTAATGCTAGCTGTATCTGGTTATTAAGTATCTGCTACTGGATTTAACTCTCTCCGGGACGTGGGATTAGGAAGGAAAAAGGGCGCTCGCTATGGTCCAACAACGTACCTAATACTGTCTTATGCAATCAAACAGCTGAGAACCTATAAACTGTAATTTATTCACAAGCAAAATATAATTGCATAAATCGCAGCAGTCTATCCCAATTCCCTTTAGGATTTGCATTAATTTGGTCCAGTTGACACGGTCAAATGCCTTCTGCCAGTCCATCAAGCAAGCACACAATTCCTCATCTATGACCAAGGTTCGTTCTTGTATTATTCTCAGCATCCCAATTGCATCCCTATTTCCTTTTCCTCTCCTAAATCCAAACTGATCTTCTTCAAGTGCGTCCTCTGTCTTCCTTTCAACCCTTCTTCTAAGTATCTTCGCTACTAAATTTGCTGCATGTGCGATGGTCGCTGCGTTTTGTAGCTTTGGACTTCTTCTTTAAGGCAATCATTGTAACGTCAATGAAATCTCTGGGCCACTCCCAGTTACATACATGCTGTCGATCAGCTGTGTCATTAGTCTGACCACTTCTCCCAACAATTTGTGTAAACCCCTAGGTACATCATCATCGCCTGTAGCCTTCTTATCCCTCATCCGTTTCATCCGTATATCGTAATATTTATAACTTGACTGCAGACAGACGTCTATCTAGAGTGTCACGTTCGTGTGCAGACATTTGTGCGTGTCTGCCGTCGTTGTGTGCGACACCGTGGATGGATGAGCGTGCTTATCTGTTATAAATATTACGATATACATACATGCAGTCGGAACTACACTATTTGATTATATATATATATAACTGAAGTTGTCTCTTCCATTCACCGTATTCACATAATGTTCTGAATGTATATCTCATCTTCCAATGCGTGCTACAGACCTTTACTGTCTTATACTAACTAACTAACTAACTCCATGTAGCACAGTCCTTCTTGAGAAGCTAACAGGTCCTCAGCTAGTCAAGAAATTCCCCGCGTTTTATGGAACCCGAAGGTTCATTACCGCACTCACAACAGCCCGCCACCTTTCCCTATCCTGAGCCATATCAATCCAGTCCATGCCCCCCATCCCACTTCTTGAAGATCCATTTTAATATTATCCTCACATTACTGTCTTATACTGCATGATTTAATTACCAACATCATTAGCTGAGTAGTACAATTTGTGAAGTTGCTTGAAGTGTAAATATCCAAGATGTTCCAAAACATATTTTTGTATGCGGTACTTTGCACTAAACTGTTCAAATTCTGAAAAATTTGGACAAACCTAGAGGCACACCGCTGAGTGCTATTAGTGTAATGACGTAATCTCCCCTACGATATCTAGGGAAAAAGTCTTTGGGATGTGTTTGATATATTATATATATATGATATATGTTTTTGAACTCCACAATTGCACTGCACATTTACGGTTGTTTCTGACGTCAATACGTCTTTAAATTTGCTTCCGTAGTGGGAGGCAATTCAGAAAACTGATGATAACAAAATTGGGGATACAGTTTGGCATTGCAGCTACATATCTATCGTCTACATCCAAAATGTAATTACACCACTCGATAGTTAAAGGATCAAAGAATTCATAACGTTGAGTGGGGACTGTGACGCCTCGCGCGCGGCGGAGGGGGAAGCGCCCATTTTCAGGTCGTTTCGCCGCGTCACATACTTTCGGTTTAGTATACATTTTGACTCGGAGAAGCTACGACGCTCGTTTCAGTTTCAATTTACAGCTCTCGTCAATATTTATCGATTGCGTACACAAAACATTAGTGTGGAATACTTATGGTGAATATATATGGTGTTAAAGTTAAAAATTAAGAAAACTTAATACAATGTCGGCCTATACTCGTCAAAAAGCCAAATCAAAATATAGAAATCGTATACGGTTGGAAAGGGCTTCTCAACAGCTATCCAGTGATACCCATAAAACACCATATGATAGAGTGAAGCGGTGCCGGGAACGTAAAACAATGAAGGCGTCCGAGCGGATCAACGACGGCGCAGGTACATCTGACGCTGGGGCGGCCGAGCCTATGCAAGTGCATGATGTAATCGCTTCTGTATCATAAATAAAACATGCAGATACGAAGGACTTCTTACTGTAAAGCAATGATTATGACATACATATAATACGCTCAAAGAAAATATTACCCGTTAACGTACACGTATTCACGTAAAACAGACGGCCGTGTCCCCGACACAGCCACACCAATTTTTTTGTGTTGTGTTTTTCTTTGTCGAATACCTCCCTGAAGATGGCCGAAAAAGGCCGAAACATGTAGGAGGCTTACATTATAATTGTATATCTTTGTATGCAATTTTATGCAGTTGTTGCAGTAAACGCTGTAAAATGTAATGTCCTATTTCCTCGTCGTGCGTCAGTTGTAAATTTTGCAACGTAAAAACGCGTGGACGTAAAACAATACATGTGTTTAGTTTTGGGGGATTTGTTGGGTGTTTGTGCTACAGAAATAGTAAGTTTGTGTGTTTGAAAGGTATTAAAGTACTGTGTATTGTGCTACAGAAATAGTAAGTTTGTGTGTTTGAAAGGTATTAAAGTACTGTGTATTGTGCTACAGAAATAGTAAGTTTGTGTGTTTGAAAGGTATTAAAGTACTGTGTATTGTGCTAACAGAAATAGTAATTTTGTGTTTGAAAGTGATTAAAGTACTGTGATTGTGCACAGAAATAGTAAGTTTTGTGTTTGAAAGGTATTAAAGTACATGTGTATTGTGCTACAAAATAGTAAGTTTTGTGTTTGAAAGGTATAAAGTACTTGTATTGTGCTACAGAAATAGTAAGTTTGGTTTTGAAAGGTTTAAAGTACTGTGTATTTGTGCTACAGAAATAGTAATTTGTGTGTTTGAAAGGTATTAAAGTACTGTGTATTGTGCTACAGAAATAGTAAGTTGTGTTTTGAAAGGTATTAAAGTACTGTGTATTGTGCTACAGAAATAGTAAGTTTGTGTGTTTGAAAGGTATTAAAGTACTGTGTATGTGCTACAGAAATAGTAAGTTTGTGTGTTTGAAAGGTATTAAAGTACGTGTGTATTGTGCTACAGAAATAGTAAGTTTGTGTGTTTGAAAGGATTAAAGTACGTGTATGTGCTACAGAAATAGTAAGTTTGTGGTTTGAAAGGTATTAAATACTGTGTATTGTGCTACAGAAATAGTAAGTTGTGTGTTTGAAAGTATAAAGTACGTGTATTGCACAGAAATAGTAATTTGTGTTTGAAAGGTATTAAAGTACTGTGTATTGTGCTACAGAAATAGTAAGTTTGTGTGTTTGAAAGGTATTAAAGTACTGTGTATTGTGCTACAGAAATAGTAAGTTTGTGTGTTTGAAAGGTATTAAAGTACATGTGTATTGTGCTACAGAAATAGTAAGTATGTGTATGAGTTTGAAAGGTATTAAAGTACTGTGTATTGTGCTACAGAAATAGTAAGTTTGTGTGTTTGAAAGGTATTAAAGTACTGTGTATTGTGCTACAGAAATAGTAAGTTTGTGTGTTTGAAAGGTATTAAAGTACTGTGTATTGTGCTACAGAAATAGTAAGTTTGTGTGTTTTGAAAGGTTAATATTGAAGGCTACAGTAGTATTTTGTGCTAACATGAACAAATGTAAGTTTGTGTGTTTGAAAGGTATTAAAGTACTGTGTATTGTGCTACAGAAATAGTAAGTTTGTGTGTTTGAAAGGTATTAAAGTACTGTGTATTGTGCTACAGAAATAGTAAGTTTGTGTGTTTGAAAGGATTAAAGTACTGTGTATTGTGCTACAGAAATAGTAAGTTTGTGTGTTTGAAAGGTATTAAAGTACTGTGTATTGTGCTACAGAAATAGTAAGTTTGTGTTTGAAAGTTTAAAGTCTGTGTATTGGCAAAAATAGTAATTGTGTTAAGTATTAAAGTTGAATTTGGTTGAAGGTAAGAGTATCCAATAAATTGTTTGAAAGAAAACGTGTCAAATATTGTTAAGGGTGTGTCAATAATTTGTTGAGTTAAAATTGGAATAGTAATTGTGTTAAGTAAATACTGGTATTACAAAAAAGTTGTTGAAAGGTTAAGTCGTGATCCAAAAATTGTGTTTGAAGAAGACGTGATGTCACAATGAAGTGGTGTGAGAAGTAGTGATGTCACGAATAAGTTTTGAAGTATAATATTGTATGTCAAAGTATTGGTGTTAAAGTTAAACGTATGTGACAAATAGTGTGGTGTTAATTAAGTCTGGATGGCCGAAAGAATTTGGTTTAAGGTTAATATTGATGGCTACAGAATGTAGTTGTTTTAGTTAATTGATGTGCTACAATATAGTTGGTTGAAGTTAAAGTATGTGTTGTGCACAAAATGTAAGGTGTTGAAGGTATAAGTACGGTATTTGCTCGAATATAATGGGTTGAAAGGATAAGTACGTGTATTGTCTACGAAATAGTAAGTGTGGTTTGAAAGTATAAAGTACTGGTATGGCACAGAAATAGAGTTGTGTTGAAGTTAAAGTCTGTATGTCTACAGAAATAAATGGTGTTGAAGGATAGTACTGTGATGTGCTACAAAAGTAATGTGTTTGAAAGATTAAAGACTGTGTTTGTCACAAAAAGTAGTTGTGTGTTGAAAGGTTAAAGTACTGTGTATTTGCCAAAAGTAATTGTGTGTTTGAAAGGTTAAACTGATGCTACAGAATTAGTTTGTGGTTGAAAGTTAAAGTACGTGTATGTACAAAAATAAGTTTGTTTGAAAGTTTAAAGATGTGTATTGTGCTACAGAAATAGTAAGTTGGTGTGAAAGGTTTAAAGTACTGTATGGCTACAAAGTAAGTTTGTGGTTGAAAGGTTTAAAGACTGGTATGTGCTACAGAATATAGTTTGGGTTGAAGGTTATACTGTGTTTGTGCACAGATATAGTTTTGTGTTTGAAAGGTTTAAGTACTGTGTTATAGTAAGTGTGTGTTGAAGGTTAAAGTACTGGATTGTCTCAAATAGTTGTGTTTGAGTTAATGTTCACAGTGTAAGTTTGTGTTTGAAAGTATAAGTAGTGTATTGTGCTAGAAATAGTAGTTTGTGTGTTGAAAGGTTTAAAGTATGTGTATGTGCTACAGAATAGTAAGTTTGTGTTTGAAAGGTATATATGTGTATGTGCTACGAAATAGTAATGTGTGTTTGAAGGTTAAAGTGTATTGTGCTACAAATAGTAAGTTTTGTGTTTGAAAGGTATTAAAGTACTGTTATTGTGCTACAGAAATAGTAAGTTTGTGTGTTGAAAGGTTTAATAGTATGTAGATATGTTGGATTGAAGTTTATTGGTTTTAAGAATATGTAGATTGTAAGTTTGTGTGTATTGGTACAAAATTGTTTGTGTTGAAAGGTTTAGTTTTGATGTTAAGAATGTAATTATGTTGAGATAAGTAATTATGTATTTGTACAGAATTAAGTTGTGTTTAAGTATAAATAGTTGTTTGAATATGAAAGTATTAGTGTTGTAATGTATAAGATGTAGTTGTGTTGAAATATAAGTTGGTGTTTGTAAAGGTATAAAGTATGTGTATTGTGAAGAAATAGTAAGTTTGTTGTTGAAAGGTATTAAAGTTGTATTGTGCTAAGAAATTAAGTTGTGTGTTTGAAAGGTATTAAGTATGGTATTGTGTAAAGAATTAAAGTTGTGTTTTGAAAGGTATAAGTATTGTTGTTGAAGATAGTAAGTTTGTTATTTGAAAGTAATAAAGTTGTGTTGGTAAGGTTTAAAGTTGTATTGTTAAAAAGTAAGTTTGTGTTTAAAGGTATAAAGTATGTGATTAGTGTAAGATGTAATTATGTGTTTTGAAAGTATTAAAGTACTGTGTATGTGTACAGAAAGTAATTGTTGTTGAAAGTATTAAGTATGTGTATTGGCTCAAAATTAGTTTAAGTATAGTTGTGTATTTAAATGGTAAGTTGTTTAGTTGTAAGATGTAAGTATGTGTGTTTGAAGGTATAAAGTACTTTATGTGCTAAGAAATGTTTTGTTTAAGTAATTTATGTATGTAGATATGTGTTGAATTTATGTGTTTGAAGAAAAGTAATTGTGTAATTTGTACGAGAATAAAGTTTGTGTTTGAAAGGATTAAAGTCTGGTATTGTGCTAACAGAAATAGAAGTTTGTGTGTTGAAAGGTATAAAGTACTGTGTATTGTGCTCAAAATAGTAAGTTTTGTGTTTGAAAGGTATTAAAGTACTGTATTGTGCTACAGAAATAGTAAGTTTGATGTTTGAAAGGTATTAAGTATGTATTGTGCTACAGAATAGAATTTGTGTGTTTGAAAGGTTTAAAGATTGTATTGTGCTACAGAAATAAGTTTGTGTGTTTGAAAGGTATAAAGTACTGTGTATTGTGCTACAGAAATAGTAAGTTTTGTGTTTGAAAGGTTTAAAGTACTGTGTATTGTGCTACAGAAATAGTAGTTGTGTAGTTTAAAGGTATTTAAGAATGTATTTGCTAGAAATAGTAAATATAGTTGAAAGGTATAAAGTATGTTTTGTGCTAAAAATATAGTTTGTGTAGTTTTGAAAGGTTTAAAGTACTGTGTATTGTGCTACAGAAATAGTAAGTTTGTGTGTTTGAAAGGTATTAAAGTACTGTGTATTGTGCTACAGAAATAGTAAGTTTGTGTGTTTGAAAGGTATTAAAGTACTGTGTATTGTGCTACAGAAATAGTAAGTTTGTGTGTTTGAAAGGTATTAAATAGTTATGTACGAACTAGAATGGAAAACCGTGCGTTCTTCGAGAAACAGTTTTCATTTGTCGGACCCTAAAATGTAAAATCACAAACGCTAAAATTGAACACGACTTGAAATTACGACTGGGTGAGAAAGTGTGATGTCGTACAGCAAGTCTAGTTGTGATAATTTTATATTAAATAAGCATTTGTTATTTAATGTAAAACGTCACATTAAAGCCTTTTACATAACAAAACGTAAGGTTGCCCCATCATCTGCGGACCGCCTGTTGACAGGCCTGCCCAACGCCGCAACGGTTGGTTGGAGTGGGGAGACAGCGACTGCTATCGTGTTCTTAGAAGCAGTTCGTCACAGGCGGTCAGTGGTGTAGTTTGTGATATTACACGGTAAGCTATTGAAGATCCTGATACTAGAATAGAACGCAGTTTTCTGAAAGCATGATAGGTTGACAATTGGTCTATGAAGACGGTGCTTATTGCTTGTATTAATACTGTGTATTGATGGATTTGTTTGAAAGTTTTATTGATTATCAACGAGGAAGTTCATTAATGAAAATATATATTGGCATGGAACAGGCAAAATCTCCAGTTTTTTAAATAGACTTCTGCATGAAGTTCTAGGATGTGCACCGACCGTAATTCTGATGATTTTCTTTTGTAAAGTAAATATCTTCCTGCTGTTGGACGAATTTCCCCCAAAAAATTATTCCGTATTGTACAATAGAGTGAAAATATGCGAAATAAATTTAAGTTTAAGTCTGACTTCTCTTGTTAACGTGTTTTCGTAAGCGGTAGTACATGCACGTTTCGGTTGCTGTAGCTAGGTTCTTCAGCACAGCTGGAGGCTTAGTTTAGGAATTGAGAGCAGAGAATTGTCGTGTCCACAAAGTCTAAAATATTACTGTCTAGTAAAAATTTGTAGAAATCGGGTTTATACTATTACTTGGTTTGAAATTTAAACGTTATTGAGTGGGGGAAGGAGTAGCTTGTAGACTGTGTCAGATTCGTATTGTCTTAGATTTCACAACTAATTACTGAAGGAATATAGTTTAATTTATGCTTTGCGTGGATTTTGTACCGATTCTGTAAAAGGAAAAACACAGCCTTTAAACTGGTGATGATAGAGTCCACGTCATACCACATGTCGATACTTTGTTAAGTCGAACTAAATGCAAACTTGTCTATTCTTGTACCACATGCCGATACTTTGTTAAGTCGAACTAAATGCAAACTTGTCTATTCTTGTACCACATGCCGATACTTTGTTAAGCCGAACTAAATGCAAACTTGTCTATTCTTGTACCACATGCCGATACTTTGTTAAGTCGAACTAAATGCAAACTTGTCTATTCTTGTATGTACAATGTCGTTCCGCATTGTTATAGCACGCGAAAGTCTCACAACACAACAAAGAAAGATGGCACAACACGCTGTCTGCTCTAACGAGCCGCCACGCCACCAAAACTTAAAACTTTTCTTTTAAATTGTTTAATTTGCTGTCCGTATAAAACCAAGTGTAAAGACCAGAAAGCGTTGTTGATAAAGAATAAAGTTTATAATCTCAGTATTTCGTTCCACTGTCCTCTTCTTTTAAACTATACGTAACAAAATGCATCTTCAGAGATCCATTTAAATCACGTGCCATAGATGTGTGCCATGCACATATGCAGTCAGGCCTGTGTCAACCTGCTGCTTCCACATGTGGCTTGGCTCGGCTCGATAAAGCTTCTCTAGAGAATTCTCTTTTTCACAGAGAGTTTGCAGCATGACTAATCTAAAGGCCCTGCCCAACCCTGTGTGACGCTTTTTTCAGTAGAGTTCAAATAACCATGAGATGTGCATTCAAAGCACAGACACAAATTTTATACCAGCATTTAAACTGGAATGGTGTACAATGTCCAAGATTTCAGGTATGATAGCGAAAACATAATCCGCGTTAATTATTATGTTCATTAATTTTTCATATTGAAATGTTATGTTTAGTTGACAGTGTTGGAGAGATGGATGAAGGCTTGATGTGGACGCAGCAGCCAGCAAAAGAGAAGGCTGACATGCAAATCCTGTGTCATGCACCATTCTTTTGATCATTTTCCAGCTTGTGCAAATGCATCATCTGCATCTCCAACTGATTTTTCTCCACCTGCAATTTCCCTTTGTTGTTTGAGCATTTTTTAAGGGAAAGGGTTGTAGTCATTTAAACAAATTAAGTGCCCAGTTTTACATCAAGATCACAATGTGATCGTACACATTGGTTTCTGTAGAGTCTCTGTAGGTTATTGAAACACCTGCTAAAGTAACCAAAGTTGAGGTGTTTAATGAACATTTTCTGGTGTCGTGGGCTTTTGTGGGGTCAAAAGAATGCTTCCGAGGATGATGTGTATGCAAGTTGCCATCGTGCAACCCCTGATAATGTTTGACTGCGCACCTCACAAGCTTTGCATTTTGCATTTGCGTATTTAAAGTGATTGCTTGATTCCTTATTTAACTTTACGTGTTCTCTCTTCCAGATGGAGCAACCACCCGTTCCAGAAAACCCGTTGCTGCTGCTGCAGGAAATGCAGCAGCAGCAACAACAACAACAGTTATTGCAAGAAGTGCAGCAGCAACAACAACGACAGTTGTTACAGGATATGCTGCAGTTGCTGCTGTTGCAGCAACTGCAGCAGCACCAGGACGTGGTGCGGCTGTTGACAGAGCAAGGGCAGCAGCATCAGGACCTGGTGCGGCTGCTAAATGAACAAAGGCAGCAGGATGCTGATCCTGAGGTTGAACCTGAGTTTCAACCTCAGCACCAAGGTAATTATAGCATCCATTCCTTCATACTCTCTAGACACATAATAGACCCAGAAATTAGATCTGTTATGTTAGTGACAGTTCAGAGACCCATATTCGTGGGCAGAATCTGAAATTTTGCAAAGCTGCAAGCTGCGTCAGTCTTGTGCTTTGTCCACTAGTCACAAAACGGTATTTTACTGCGTTTGTCATGTTAGCTTGCATACTTAGTGGTGTTATGTGTTGACTTTTTAAATGTTTACTGGAACTTGTTTTGTTCTATTAATACTAACGTTATGTTGCCAACAATGAACAGAAGTCGGTATTGTGGTGGTTTTATATAATTCCCTGATGATGATGATCCCTTGGGGATCGAAACATGTAGGAATGTTCAATATGATATTTTAATACAAATATCTAAGAAACATTATTGTGTATTTTGTTGGTGTGATTACTGTGAATTGGTTTTCGACAGTGCACAGAATTAACAATAATAAAGCTTATTTTGGTCATATGAATGTATCAACAGTTGCGTGTACGCAGACTCATGCAATTTGTGATTTGTGAAAAGATAAGCGATTGAGAAGTGCGTTTGCAAGTGTTAACTTGAGGATTGAATTGCGTGTTTTTCTGTATTTCAGATCGGGCAACGCCCTTCAGATTTGTTGCCATCTTCCCCGATAGCACGACTGGTAAGAGAAATTGTTTGTGGTAGTTTGTAGTGTAGTTTTAAGACACCTGTTTTTGTAGAAAGCTACTGTTTGGACCGGTCTTGGTCTTCTGCAGCGTTCCTTTTAAATTCATATATTTCTTTATATTACTCTGCAACTTTGTATGCATACATACATATATACATTCCATGGATCCATAATTTTGTCACAAGACAAGAGGATGTGGAATAAGTCAAAACATACAAAATTATACAAAATGTACATTGCAAAATGCTTTAAACATTCTATGTGCAGTCTTAGACGTCAGTATTATAGGTTAGCAGTATGATATATGTATTTATGACTTATTCCACATCATGCTATTGTAAGGTACACTGTTACTCAATAGTCCCTTCTATTGAGAACACGTCCTTTGGTAACGTAGCGGAACAGGTTTTCCTGTCTAAGTTGGTATCGCTGACACCAGCTAGTAATAAGTACTAGCCACTACATTAAAGCTCCATTTTAATATTATCTAGGGATGTGTAGGTCTCTGTCTCAGTTAAAATAAACTGTTAAGAACACAATTTTATTAATAAACAAAAAAAAAAACAAATTAAACATATCAAAGCTTCTTCTTCTTCTCTTGCACTACAGCCCTTGGTGGGCTTTGGCATCCCGAACAATACGTCCCCATCTCTTCCTATCTTGAGCTACATTCTTCCAGTAGCGCACTTTCATCTTCATCATATCTTCCTCTATCGCATCAATCCACCTTCCCCTTGGTCTTCCTTTGGGTCTTGTTCCCCACAATTTCTGGTTTAATACCAAATGTGGCAATCTATCCTCTCCCATTCTGACCACATGTCTCGCCCATCTTAATCGTTGTGATTTAATATATCTCACAACATGTTCATGATGGATCAATTCTTCTAACTCCGCATTATATCTAATTCTATATGATCCATCATTGTTCTTTAGGGGGCCAAAAATTTTTCTAGAATCTTTCTTTCAAAGCACATTAACTTGCTTTCTATTTGAGATGTGAGTTTCCAAGTTTCTGCCCCGTAAGTTATTACCGGTCTAATAAGCGTCCTGTACAGTCTTAACTTTGTGGTCCTGGAGAGTATTTTAGATTTAAACAGTTCTATATGTGCATAATATTGCCTGTTTCCAGCTTGGGTCCTGTGTTTAACAGTCTCCTCTTCCTCTAAGTTGTTTTGTATGAGAGCTCCTAGGTAGATGAAGGTGGATACTCCTTCAAAGCAGTACGTGCCCACTCTCAAGTCTACAGGCTTCCTTCTGGCTACTAATCTGGACATTTTCATATACTTCGTTTTAACTTCATTGATTAACAGCCCGGTTTCTCTTGATTTGTTATCAATTTTTAAAACAGTATCTTTCAGGTCGGCAAGGGTCCGGGATATTATCACAATATCATCGGCATAAGCAAGTATCTGTGTTGTTTTGTAGAATATACTCCCTCGTTTTTGGAGCTGGCCAATAATATCATGTAAAACTACAATAAAGATCAAAGTGGATAGAGCATCTCCTTGTCTCACTCCAGTTTCCACTCTTATAACTGGCGAAACTTCACCTTGCAACATAATCTAGCTGTTGTATTCTCTAGAGTAATTTTGATCAGTCTTATTAACTTTTCTGGAAAGCCAGCTTTCCTTAATGCCTCACTGATCTTTACTCTATCCAAACTATCAAACGCTCGCCGATAATCTATGAATAAAAGATGTATATCTACATTATGCTCATAAAACTTTTCCATAATTTGGGATAAGGTGAAGATATGATCAATAGTAGATCTATTTGCACGAAATCCACATTGATACTCCCCCAGCACTTCTACCATTTTTTATGCTCGCATATACAGGATATTAGAGAATATTTTATATCCAGTGTTTAAAAGTGTAATTCCCCTGTAGTTATTACAATCCATTTTATCACCTTTCGTATGGACTGGGAAAATAATTCCATGTTTCCAACTACTGGGTATTTCCTCTTGATCCCATATTGTACACACTATCCAGTGTACTCTCTTCCAGAGTGCCTCTCCCCCATTCTTAAATGCATCTGCAGGGAGTAGATCTTCTCCAGGTGCTTTGTTATTATTGAGTTTCAGAATTGCACGCTTCACTTCTTCCAGTGATGGTCTTTCTAGCTCAATTTCTATTACTTGAGGCTGGCCCTCCTCCACAGTATCTATGGAATTAGATTTATACAGTTCTTGGAAATGTTCTGCCCATCTTTCCAGACATTCATTTTGATCCGAAAGTAGTTTCGCATCTTTATCTTTACATGCTTGTAATCTTGGTAAATATCCAGTACTAAGATTTCTAACAGACTTATACATTTGTCTTATGCTGCCCTCCACCTGATATTCTTCAATTTTCTTTACCCTTTCCTCCATCCATTGCTTCTTTTTCTTCCTACAGAGCTTAGTGGCCTCTTTCCTAGCATTCTTATAGGCATCCACCGTGGCTCTTGTTTCTCTCTGAAGCATCTTTTTCCATATCTCATTTTTCTTCTCTACTACCATTCTACAATCATTATCGTACCATTCTCTTCTGTCCGGTCTCTTTCTTTCTCCTAGTACCTCTTTTGATGCTTCAGATAAGATTTTCTTCAACTCATTCCATACTTCCTCAATATTACTACTTTCGTTATCATCATGCAACTGTTTACTTATTACCTCTTCAAAATTTATCTTATAATTATCTTCATTCAATCTCTCTACTTCCCAGCAAGTCCTCCGTTGTCCTTTAATTTTACCTATGTTAGATAATCACTGCCGTATTACTGTTTTAACTAAATAGTGATCACTGTCACAGTTGGCTCCTCTGCATGTTTTAACATCTATTACCGAGGTAACATATTTATTATTCACTAAAACATGATCTGTCTGGTTCGTATAGGTCTCATTGGGTGCCTTCCATGTACCCTTATATATATCCTTTCTGGGAAAATGAGTACTTCTAACATGTAATTTATTTTGCATACAATGCTGTATTATCCTCCAACCATTCTCACTGGTGTTTGGATGTAAAGAATTTATCCCCGCTACACCTTTAACCTCAGCTTCTCTACCAATTTTTGCGTTAAAATCGCCCATGATAAATAACATATCATGTCTATTTATATTTTCATTTAATGAGTCCAGCTCATCATAAAATTTGTCTTTATCTAGCTCTTCTGCGTCCTCAGTAGGTCCATAGGCGGATATAATGGAGATATTATGAAACTTGCCTTTAAGTCTTATTTTACACAATCGTTCATTGACTGGTGTAAATTCCATCAATGACTTTCTAACTTCTTTACTTATCATAAAACCTGTACCCCTTTGTCCTCCAGTTTCCGCTCCACTAAACATCACTGTGAAATCCTTCTTATCTATCCTACCGCTCCCTGGCCATCTTATTTCCTGCAGCGCTAAAACATGCAGTTTATACTTCCGAAATTCATCTGCGATTTCTGACAATTTGCCAACTTGTAACAATGTTTGCACATTCCATGTCGCCATTCTCAAGTCATTTACCTTAATTCGTAGCTTAGTCCGTCGTCGTGTTTCATACCTATTCCGAGGCCTATTATCGGGTTTCTGGACAATGAGATATTTTCCGGGTATCAGGTCATCAGCCTAATGCCCCAACCCCCAACCTGGAGGACCAGTGGGCTGCTCTTTGTCTGGTCCCTGCCCTTTGACCTGTCTGGCTTGGGTGGCCCTACCAGGAGCTTAGCTCCCGCCAGCATAGCTCTCAGGGTCATAACAGGACACACAAACCTCCCCGCCACAATAAGGCGGCAGCCCCCGGGGAGGAAACATATCAAAGCACCAATAAAAAAAACAATAAAATTTCTAAATAAAAATAACCAAAATTATTAACTCTTCATACAAATTTCCTACTCCATACTTTAAATTTTCCAAGTATTTAATTTAACTTCACCTCTAGAATTTAATATCTCATCTTACTTTTCTGCGTATAAAATGTCCCTCAATTATCTTTGTTAAACTCACTTTAAACTTATTAAACTTACATTTGGACTCACTTTTATAAGTATCCCCATATATTTAATTTGGACTCACACACTTTGCTTATTACATTTTAACAGTATATCTCTATTAAAATGATCCCGTTTCCTTTCCTACTTTCATAAAATATGCATTCCTCTACATACCTTGAGTCAAAATTAATCCAAGCATAATGATTGTATCCAACTTAACTGATGGTAATAATCCTCTCTTTAGTGACGCTGTTAGCACTAATATTTTACACTATTTCCCGCTTGTATCATCTTCACACTAATTCACTTATTTACTTTTCACTTTTCATTCCGTTGTTACACGTCACTATACACAGTCACTATACACAGTCACTATCCCATACTTTCCTATCATTTTAAGGAAATGACCAAAATTTCTTTTAGGTTTGTTACTTAAATGTTTCGCCAAAAGTTATTTACATTTCGTGGCTCTTTTCTATCAATCACCACTATTCACTTTAACAATTAGTGAAAAAATCATTACTCCTTTGTTCATTAGAATTTCTAAGGTTAAAATTTTGAATATCACAGACCAAAGACTGATGCCAAAAGACGCTCTTCCATTGTCTTCACTTCTATTTATTACCTCCAAATCCACGCCCGAATCATCATCATCATGCTGGCTGCTTCAGCTCATCTATAACTCTCTTGACCAATTATACCTAGTCTTTTAATTTCTGACCATATATGGACTACCAATCAAAACTCTTAATTTAATCCTTCTAGGCTCCTAAAACTATTTTCTGAGGCTGCAGACCCATGGCCATCTGCAAGCAAGTGTGTGTGGTCTTGCTAATTTAAACAAACTTAAAAGCATAGCTGGCTGGCTAAATGGAAATTTCCATCACTGGTACCTCTTACAAGCTCTCTCACTAATTCTATGCAAAAATCATATAAGCTTTACATATTCAATTCAAAAATGTTCCCATGCTATCAATATTCATTACACTATTATTTTGGCAACCGTATGGATCCGTGGAACGTGTGTATGTGTATGAGTCAAGGATATCAAGTGAAGTGATTATATTTGTAATAAATATAATAGTAATTATGTATATGTTTTTATTGATATTCATAAAGGATATTCTTTATGGCATAACTAATTTAAGATCTTTTGAATTACAGAAATCCTGACTGTAGATCAGGAAGGGGGGGCCGCTCCACCAAACAGAGGTAAGACAAGTGTCAGACTTGCCACATTAATTTACCTTTCTGGCACTGTTTGGCTATAGGTGGCCAGAGGTTTGGACTGGGTTATCTACTGTAGACAGAACATATTTCGCGATCTACCGTAGTACATGTGTTAATATTAGATGAACTAGGCAAAGAAATGTAAAATAGCTTAACAGCAAACAGATAACAGTAAGTGTAATAATCACCTTTTTTATTCGTTTTACTTTGTTGTTATTGTGAAAGTTAAGAAACATTTGTTTATGTTTGTTTCACGCCAGGACTGCTGGAAAGTCTTTGTAGGCGGAGTGCTCCAAGTCCTGGCTTTGACAGAGAGGAGGGCTCGATTTATGAGCAGAAATTGTAACGTGTTAATATATCCAGTAGCGGTTAATAGTTCATTATGTTGTTAGTACCGACGTATATTGGGGGCAAATTGACACAAAATTTGAAACATTTTTATGTATGCAGAGGGTTTGGGTCTGTTGACTTTCGTTCGTGAGGTTGCTCCACATATTACATAAACACTGTAGATAACCCATCCAACTAGCATATTTTGTAAGACTGAGTCACTAAATTTCTTACTTTAGCTGCATTTATGCTGTAAACGGATTGCTTTCATATTTACATGATTTTATATTCTCTCTTGCAGGAGCTGCTAGGCGCCACGAAAGGTAATTCAAGAAATTGTAACGCGGGTCTACTCCGCGGATACAACCCAGAGTAAGACCACAACAAAGGTGTATACAAACTGTATACCTGGTAGCTGCCACCAACAGTAACTCTGTACTGTAATTCGTTAACTAAACATTTAATATACTGGGGAGAGTTTTTTCTAATTACTTACTGCAAACAAAACACATATAAACCATTCAATGTATTAACAAAACTATATCTAAACAAACAACAAAATTATTAATACAACAAATTTACTCTAATTAACCAAAACAACAAATATTACTCAATCAATTAAATTTCCTTCTAGTATATATGTTCCCCAGTTATCATTTAAGATCTCAATCTCAGTTAAATTCCCCTTAACTGTCGTCGTCATTGTTGGACTCGCACACTTTTCAGTTAGCCTCACAATAACATCACCCAAGTAGGAATATTTGCGTTTCCTTTTTACACCTCATGATAATAGGTTTGCACCAGTCTTACCTTGAATCAAGATTAATCCAATCATCTTTGATCTCACCAACATAGCAATGTTATTAAACCTCTTTTAGTGACGCAATAAGCACAAATAATTCATGCCGTTTCCGCTTTTCATTTATTTCATATATATTTATATCATATATTTCATTCATATAGAGGAGGAGGATCCCTACGAGCGGCGCGGCCGTCCTCGCCATTAACTTTGAAATTGTGTTAGTGACTTTTCTGAGTAAGTAAAGAAAATCAAATACTGAAAAGACAAAAACAAGTATATGACTGTCATATGGTTTTGTGTTCTTGGACTGTTATGGAAATGCATTTTCTTCAGTGAATGAATTACACCAGATGTCATGTAAAAGCATATCATGCATCTAAATGAAGAATTACTTAAAATCTGTTAAGAAAGTCCACACTTGGTTACAATCTGACAAAAATATCGGGCACTTCACATGTTGACTTAAGTGCATTTCGTATTGTTGACACAGACACATGTAGGTCAACAACGCAGAAAACAGCAGTGCCAAAGAGAATGTGTTGTGTTACCATGGTGATACATTCGATTGTTGACAGTGACACAGAGCTCAAGAGTGCATTTTTTTTTTAGTGTTATTATTCTTTATATTGAACAACAGTACTAAAGAGAAAGAAACATGTGCGTTTCCATGGCGACACATTCATGTGTATTGCTGGCAGTGATGTGTAGGTTGAGAGTGTGATCTATTTAGTATGTTTTCTGTAGTTTCAAACAATACTAAAGACACAGAGTTGTTAACACTTTTGTTTATATTGTTGGTAGCTGTGTGGGTTATCAAAACAGGAAAAACATTTGTGGGTTTCTACAAGTGGTGAAAACATCAAGTTTTGTTGACCTTGCCACAGCAACCATGGTTATACTGTTGATCAAAGACAATATATTCCTTCTCTGTAGGAAATTTTGAGTGAAAGAGTTTGAATGGGTTGCTAATATGCAAATTAATATTTAATTCAGTTACACTTTCTCTGCCATGTGTATATTTAAAATATCACTTTCTACATAAAAAGTATGCCACAGTATTTGGAAATGTAAAGCAGAGAGCGTTGTCTTTGGTTTTTTGTTTCCTTGGTTGTTAGAGAAGCCTTCCAGAAGGCATTGGCGATTCTGGAACATTTAGTATTGCATATCGGCTGTAAATGGCCCATAATGGTTTGCAGTTAGGTTACCGTGTTTGGATGTATGATAGGTGAATGACTATGTAAATATGTGTAAATGACTTTTTTTTTTTTTTAACAAACCATGTTTCTTAATTTCTTCTGTCTCTATCATTCATATTTGAAATCATTCAAAGTATGCATTGTTGCCACATTCATAACTGCAGGACTTGTGAATGTTTTTCTTAAGTAGCATATATTCTATTTTTACTAGCAGAGTTTATTTTTGTTTTTGTTTGGGTGTGCAACATGTTGTGTTTGAAATATTGTTCCTGAGCATTTACACTGATCATCAAACTTTTGTATCTTTACTTTCTGGATAACCCTTGTACAACAGGAGACTGCTTCAGGATGAACTGATGCAGCAGAGTGAAATGCAGTTGCTTCAGTGAACGTGATGTCTCCTTCATACATGGAACGCTCCTGAACAGTGTTTCTACTCAGGGAGACGTGATAAATTGCAGTTGAAATAAAATAAGAAGTTTATGTTAGACCAGTAATAGTCTATCGGCTGTCACAACTTATGCTCCTTTGCTAACATCACTGTCACTCGTCATTTTGATCTCTCAGCAAACTGTTAATATTCACTTACTGTTGATTTGTAAGCAAGCATTTTGACAGGCGTGACTGATGAATGGTTTCTGTCTCACCATTAAAAGTTGAACATTGCATTCCAGTCTGTTTAAAAGATAACACTAATAATAGTGATTTGTATTATCAGATGTTATTGTCTTCATCACCAAATTCATAGTAAGGCAACCCTCAGTTGCTGGTTTGTCAGCCAGTATAATGTTCTGTGTTACAACATGCATGCCAGTTGCTTGCCGTTGTTGTTCCAGACCGTGTTGATTCTTTTGGTGGGAATGGTTTAATTATTTTGAATATCAATACTAAGACAGTGATTCTCAAACTATTTTTAGGTTCCATTTCATAAAGTAATAGTTATATGTATTTTTTCTTTGTGATAGTGTCACAAATATTAGCTGGCCATCAGATATTGTTTCATTCAATGTAAGGGTAGTTACTTTTATATATCCCTTAGAATGATGTGCATGTTATTGGCCTGACATGTACCCACTTTTGAAATTTTTACCTTGCACAAGAATTTGAGAAGATTTAAGTAGCTGCAATTGTGCATCCCACTGGGTACAGTTGAAAAGTGTAAAATTTAAATTTAGGAAAACAATACCAAATATGCAGCTGTGTTTATTCAACAAAATGTAGGAAAATAATACCAAATAGACAGCTGTGTATTTGGTATTGTTTTCCTAAATTTAGTTGAATACACACAGGAGTATGCACCACACCAATGTTAAGCTTAAAATTTGTATTACAGGACAGAAGAATTGTAGTAAATTTTACAAGTAGAAAGTAGTGACTGTTCAGCGGAATGATTTTGTATTTATTTCATGTATGTTGTGATAAGTTATGTATTCTGGCATATTTGGTTGTTAAAATAGCAAGATGCAGCCACTTAGCTTGTTTTAGAGGCTCATTGTTTGCTGCCATGCTTTCTTATATGTTTACCCATTCCAGTCTCTTTTTCTTTCTGGAACTTACTGTAATTATGGAAGTTCGTTGCTGACGAAGATTGCTATTCCAGAGCCTACCCCTTGATCCATTCTGCTTCCATCCGTATATGCTTCAACCGTATAATTCTCGCGTGGGTTGGCCTCCTGTATTGTTGGAATGTCCGCTGCCTCCTGTTTAATGGGCAGTGGTCTCTCCCAGGGGTAAGGTGGCCACGGCATGGTGTTGACCACCCACCCCTCTAGCTGGAGGTTAGAAAAGGGATAGCTCTAATGCCTCATGCCTTCGTGGCATGTTATTGCTGAACTTTGCTTACTGCAATTATGCATGTCTTTTGAAATGATTTTTGTAACACTCGCTAGATTATGTGCCAGGAATTCTTTCTAAAAGTGATATTCCGTAGTATAGATCAGGGGTCTTCGACTCAAATCATGCACAGGCAAAGCCAGTAATTTTGAAAATTACACATAATTTTAAGCATTAAACAGGTTAATGATTTTGTTTAAAATTAAACACCATTAAGAATATTTTGTACTTGTAATGACAGAACTGAAATACGGTAGAACCCGGTTGTAATGACATCAGTTTATACGACACCTAGCCTATACAGTCAGATATTCTGTGATACCAATTAATTTGTCATTGTTAACCATAACATTACACTCCTTGGTTATAACGACACAAAGTATTCAGTCCCATTCATGATGTTATAACTGAATTTGGCTGTATATTGTAATTGCTGGATTTAAAGCCACTGCATTGTTTTCTCTTTGCAGTCATTATGTTGTATGGCCCCACCCAGGTACTGCAGACCACTTTCAGCTTTATGGTCCATGATGAAAAACATTTGTAATTCTTTAAATTAAAAGAAATCTGTGATGCTATGTCAGGTCACTGTCTAATTAGAATGAAGCCAGTGTGAGGGCTGCATGTAATGGACTTGTCACAGGCCACGTGTTTGAGACTTGCTAATGAGGTAGTGAAAGCCAGCAAATTTATTCAACCAGCAATGGTAGATACTCCTACATACATGTACACCATTAGGATGAAAATTTCAAATACATGCCAGTGAATTACATAAGGTGTATGAAATTATTTCTTAGAAACTGTGATTGCGTCAGCCCTTTATCATAAGAGTAATAACTTCATTTTAAATCCATTCATCAGAAACACTTCCCACTCTAGCTGGTAGCCATGTTGAGGGTGTATAAATGTATGATGAAATAATTTTCCAGCATGTGACAATGCTATCATTGAACAATTGTTTATATTACTATACATCATACAGTACACATATATGTGGTAATGTCATATCTTCCAAAGGAATTTTTTCTCAGCATTTATATTAAACAGATTTATATCAGTGAAACTAACAATCTTGATTAGTACATATCAAAACTATCAATTTTTTGGGCGGAGGGGGGTACATCTTTTTGATTGTGGTAGGAAGTATGAGAGTATGAAATAATTGTATTCAGAGAAGAATGGAAGGAAGTTATACACATGCATGTATTTGTTTCAGGCTCACTATTATGAGTTACTGTGGAGCATTGCACATTTTCCACGCTTATCTTGCATTTTTTTCAACTGCAGTAAAACAATTTAGAATGCCCACCTGACAGACATGATGGTCTTCCTGCCATCATTGTTCTCTGTTTATATGGTCACAAGTGTGTGGATGAAACATGCTGGAAGTGAAGAAATGAATGAAATCATAACAGATGTATGTAAAATGTATTAAAGTAATCTGCATTCAGTAATTAAATTAAAGTAGTTTTGCAAGTTCCTGGATGTGTAGTAAAGCCTTGAAAATGAAGTGATGGCTTCTGTTCTCACCTACAGTAGTATGCCTTGCACAAACATAATGCACAATAGGCAAGTGTAGACTACTTGCCCAGAAATCGGAATATTACTGTATTACAGGATATGATACTCCATAGTCAGGTAGCAGGTTACTGATATTTCGGAGAGACCATTACCCCCAACATTCAGGGACGAACTGAAATGTCCATGAGTAGCTACAAGGCTACACAGTGTAAAACCCCAGAAGAATACTGCCTTCATAGGCAATCCACTGAGAACTTTAAATCTTACATATTATAAATCAAGGGTTGTGGAAAAAATATGACATTCCTTAATATTTCATATAAGGAAAAGGCTTGTTGTACAACTAGGCATATTAATGCCATCCATGATAGTCACAAATGGCATATCGGGTACATTTCAAAACTCTTCATAGGAGCTGCACATATGTCCTTGCATATAAAAATACCATTTAATACTTTGAATAAAAGCAATAGTGGAAAGCCACGGTTTACACTGTGAAGGTTATATAAGATGACGGGGAATTTCCATTAAAAATCAGTTCTTTATTGCAATAACCGTACTGCCTTGACTTTACTCATGTGCACTGCGTTAGGTACTAATCAGACATCCCCAGCCAGATAATGTGTCATGCATTTGGGCGGATAAAATCGCGAAACATATATATATAACAGCATCCTCATCACGGATTAGAGGTCCCGGACCATACCGTATATTCGTGCCGGAAATCTACGGTTGGCCAATTAACGTACGTATCTGGAACTACAATTAATCTAAGAAAATACTGGGAAGGATGTTATGTATCTGAAATTACGTCTATATGGAATTAACGAAATCAGAAACATGTCAATAAATTATTTACTTACAATCACAGATCATTTTGGAAGAAAAATAATTTGTCTCAGATTGGCATCAACCAATCAGGGCTAAGGTGACGACGGCGTGTAGCGAATGGAATGATGTGCTGTTGGAATGAAAGGGGGGCTGTTATTTGAAGGTTGGTGTTTGGTAGTAATCTGCGGTGCGGGGTTCGGCGTAGGTCGTTGGAAGTGAGGGTAATGGAGCTGGCTATTGCTTGTTACGTTGTAGCTGTTTAGTTGTACGGCTCTTCAAATTACTGCTTTTGTATAAATTACGTGGTAAGTCGAGAGTGTCGAAATGGTTGCTCCGGCAGAACTGGTGCCCACGATACATGCATTGTAACGTGGACAGGCATGCTACCGGTTTTGGAGTGAGCTTGCTGTGGGGTTGAAATAATTTCGACGGATCTTACCAATCCACCTTCGAAAACTGAGGTAAGTACAAGATGCTTTCCCATACAGTGTTATGTCGATGTGTATAAAGGTGAATTATATGTTTGGATTAATCAGATAATTGCCGATAAGTCTGAAGGATTTCAGGCGCACGCTTTCGTTGGCTGTTTAATGGCTGTGCAAACGACGACAATTTCGTTCGGCAGCTGTTGTAGCTGGTGCAGGCATTATTGTTTTACAGGGGCACCGGAATAGAATAAGAGTAACTGAAAATGGAAAAGAAATCGAAGTATGTGCTTTAAGTCAAAATGCTTCATGGTTTGAATCCATTTCACGCGTGTCACATGGCTTTTGAATTTGTCCTTGATGATGGGCGCTGCAGAAATGGATTCCCTACGTTGATCAATACGCATTTTCCTCACCAATCGATTACAAGTTGTGGGCAGCTACGGGTAGATAGTTCTGTAAAGGCGGAGGGCCTGGAGGAGAAACTGCAAAGATTTTGGGAAATTTTTTTTTTTGTCCAGCGTTCTCTTCCAAGCTGTTTCTTAGGCTTAATTTATGGTAAAAATTGCTTGTATTCAAATTGCTTATTTCTCACACAGTTTTATGAGACGAAAAGTGTAAAATTTATGATGACGAGGGAAATAGACATAGAACAGAAGTGTGAATGAAATTTGTATTATGATTGGCCTCTGCAGCTGTTGACCATTACATGAAGTGCCTTGATGGAGTGGTACTTGCATGCCCATTCAGATCACTGAAAAATTTCCAATCTGGTTTTTCTGTGCTTGGCTGTTAGACAAATAGTACATTTTTGATGGGGTCTTCTTAGTTTCTCTTATTGGTTGTAGGGGAAGTTGTTGTTGGTGTGTGTGTGTTTTTTTTTAACAGGATACTGTCATTGCACTCTGAATATGTTTCTTGACATTTCCACTCTTAGCATTTCTGCTTATATGTTGTGTTACCATCTCTTCTCCAAGAGAAAGCAGAAAGAGACGTCTTTGATTATTTTTTTTTTGTTGCCAATTTCAGCATCCACAGTGTAAATAAATTTACACAAGCAACATTAATCAAGTTTGGGATAATTTCAAAGGCCAGCATTGTAAGATGAAAACTTAACAGTGAAACACAACACACATTTTATATAGGTATGAACAGCCATGTGTTCTTGTTAATCAGATAGTCTTCATTGGGTTATACACATAAGTTAAAAAGAAAAATTTCTAGCTGCAATTTTGTTATGATGAGATCTGAGGCTTTACAGTATTTTAATTCTGTAGGTAGTGTAAAAAATATGCATTAAAAATTTTCATTTTTGCCTGATCTCACAGATGATTGGGGGATATTGGCGTTGTCTTTTACTGACATGTTCTCTTGCTCTGTCAACAAGAAACTTGTGTGTACACGTGCCTGCGCAAAACTGGTGGAGACTTTTGTGTCATTTGTTCCCTAGCAGTGCAAATGTGCAAGTAAGGTACAGGATGTCTTAGCCCACGGGTTTATAAATTTTGAAAAAATCTGAGAGCCTCGTGATTGATTCAGGTGTCAGTAGGTTGACATGAAAGATGTTGCATACTGAGGACTGAACAAATATTAGGTGCCACTTTGGAAAATTAAGCCACCTGGGCAACATGTACTCAGGATTTGTGCAGCCCTGTCTGAGTCATTGTTTGGAGCTCCCAGAGGTGTAAGAAACTGAGGCCACCTCTGTGAACATAAACAGCACTCCTCTCATTGTGGTCATGTTGTGTTTCACAGGAGTTATCCACACTGCCAGTGGACGGAACCTGTATTAGTGCAGTAACTTGGTGTCCAGGATGAAGGACCATCATCTTTGTTCCTGCTGTTACAGTGTCAGGTACGTTGCTTGTCTTGGTGCTTACTATTCACATGGTACATGACATATTGGGACACTGCAGGATTACTTTGGTGTACAACTGAGCACTTGCATGTGCCTTTTTACAGTGACATCTTGTGAGATTGCCACATAAACTTGGAGGAGAATCTTCTGCAGAGAGAGCAGGACCGCTGAGAACCATCATGCTGTTGCAGAAGGACTGAGCTGTGTAGCAGGAACGGTAGATTGCCTTGTGTTGAGGAACAGTGCGCGCCGGCTGAGAACGGGCACAGGTTCTTGGGTTCTGCTGGTGGCGGTGAGTCACAGACATTTTATAAGAAAAGTGTGACGGAGGGAATGTGTGTCTGTGTGTCCCTGATGTGAATATGCCGTATTTACCCGAATGCAAAACGACTTAAGATGATCCCACAAAAATGAAATGTGTGCTAAGAAGAAGTATTTCACTATTAACTTGGTACACTTAATACACAGAGCATGTCAGATTCTATCTACCTTTACCAATCAGTGTCACTGTCTGCAATGTCACAGTCAGTGCCTTCATCTTCCCTCACACTCACTGCTAACATTCCCACCCTCTTCACCGCCATTCCACTACATAACTTCATCAGTCCCATCCACTACATCGATATACAGCACTTGTTAAAACCCTTCACAGTCACTTCTGGTGAGATGTGCTGCCGTGCTGTTATGATCAACATGGACTAAATAATACATTTATATTACTTGGTTTATGAACTTACTTGAACGCATGAAGATTCAAAATTTTCTTCACAGATGATGTTAGTGGTGTTAAGAATTGTAAATACATGTGTTTGGATTTTTGTGATGTGTCTGTGGTCTGATGGTCTGAGCTCATGGCTGTTTTTTATGGTTCTTAATTTGTGGATTTGTCCAGGTTGTATTTTTTACTGTTGTTAATTTTTAATTTTTCAATAGCCATTTTCCTGTTACTGTCCTAGGACTAGATCTGTTCACAGGTGCATAACTTAACAAGTTTACTGTTTGTATGGTGTCCAGTGACAGAATAGCTCAGTTAAGAGGTCCATCAGGTTAGGTGCTTCTTTAACAAATCAGACACTTCACAAAGTCCAAAAAAAAAAGAAGGTTGTGTCAGTTAACTTCAGTCATGCTGTGTTCTCTTTTGTTTACACATGACAATTTGGCGAAGCAGGCCTTGGTTTGCCTCCGCATGGTCCGGTTGATGGTCACGCGTTTGCTGCAGTATGGTTCGGTATTTGATACATGAATTTAAGGACCAAATTTAAGAAAAAAAGAACCTTGGCTTGCATTCGAGTAAATACAGGAATCCCATGAAACTTTTAAGTCCATTTCACAACAGAAGGACTTGGGGCCACATTTTCAGTTTTCAGAACAAAGGGGCTGGGGGGGAGGGGGGTTTCCTTCCTACCTTGAAATTGAAGTCTTACTGTTTGGCTTTGTGTTCAGTAAGTTCCTGACATACATGGTTAATTTATTCTGACAGTTTCCATGTAGGTGGAAAACTGTAAGTCTGACAGTGCTGAAGTGTGATATATTTTTTAACACACATGTTCCTTTCATAGTTAAAGATTAATTGTGAGAATTGTGTTGCAATAATTTTGACAGACACAAAATATAAGTATACATACAGTAAACATGTTTGATAACATAGCATAATTTAAAGTATTATAATATATATGAAGCCATGTAAGTTGGGGACTTACAATTTAGGGTGCTTACTGTGTACAAAATATCTTTGTAATACTGTGCATTTCATGGTGTTAAATTGCTTTTGTTCATGCCTTGTGTTTTAAACGTAGTGTGTATATAATCATGTACATCTTCAAGTCGTCTGAGCCACCATTACTTCTGTATTTGAACTGCCATATGGTTTGTGGTTCTGTGCTGCTTGAAGGAATTCTGCATGTGTCTCTCCCTAGGGGCACACGATTTGTGTTATTTGTCATAACGGTATTGTGCATAGCCATCAGTTATGGTTTGTGGAAATGCATTCACTTGCACATTGCAAGATTTTTGCTGTCTCAGATAGTGTTGCATTTGATAGTGAGAGTGAAATTCGGTTGCTTTTGTTTTATTGGCTGGTAAAATACTTGGCAGGTTTTGGAAATTGTGGAATTGTTTGTGTTGGAGTTTGAGGGAAATGTGGGGTACGGGAGACGTGTTAAGGGTTTGTAAAGTGAAGTTGCTGCCACATATGTTATTAGTTGTTGTGATAGCTTGGAAGAGGTAGCCTTAAGGTTCAAAATATTGGGTGATATCAGCAGTGAAGTTGATTCCTAGTAACTGAATAAACATTTAGGGAATCGGCAGCCTCATTCGTGGATTCCAGAAACATTCTACTTAATCGGTCCGGTTTATGACCTACAGTTTAGTGAGCCGTTTACTTTCATGTAGGCGAAACCATATAGTAATTGACCACTTAAGGAATATTCACTCTTTGAAACTGAAGTACATTTGTGCCAAAATTATTTGTCTCTCTTCACTGGAAACCTTACACAGTCCATACAAGTGTTATATGAAGTATCTCCCGGTTTATAAATATGTCTGCACAAATGTATAGTAATTGGCCACTAATCCATGAGAATGAGTAGATAATTTCAACTTCGCATTCCTCGTATAAATGTGTTATTTGCACTGGATTGTTTTGTTTACAAACTCTGTGGTAAGCATTAATTAATTAATTTACTTTCTTTAATTTCGTCTTCCTGTAACCTTGCATAGTATTGTTTTTCAATGTCCATAAGCAAGTATTTGCGTTCAGGAAGGATAAATGTAAATTTTGTGTCAGTGCCGTTTATCTTGATTGGTGAAGGAAGGACGTTATACACGTTGTAGTTCACATGGTTGGTTAGAGGTAAACTAATTACATATACAAGAAAGTTACCTTAAAAGATACATCAAACTCAGTTATCCTTAAAACTAAGTTTTGGTAGGTTGCACTCAGTGGTATGGGTAAAGAAAGTTCACTTGGAATGTCATCCTGGTTTGCCTTCATTTGTCTTATAATTTGGGCTGGTGTTATTATGTGTGGTTGTAGAACTCCTTTCTGAGAGTTCATAATGGCATCAATCAATATGTTATATTCCTTTCTACATTCATTTATGGCTCTCTCTAACTGCATAGTATGCTCATTGATAGTAACATGGAAGTAGCTGTAAACATTTCTTTAATTTCACCATCACGTTCATTTATGTGCTCGGCCATCTCATCTAGTCCTCTAGATAATATTCTTTCATTTTCTGATACCGCTAGTAATGTGGAATTCATCGATCTTAAGGTTGATTTGACAACAGTTATCTGTTCTTTTGAGAGTTTTAAAAATCAAGCTGTTCTCTTTCTAAATTTGTAATTTTCTCAGTGTAATAAGAAGCATCTTCACTGTCCATAGTGCCAAAGAGTATCTTACTTGTTCCTCCTATAAAGTTGAAAACTGCTCTTATAAAACGCAATTGTTCCTGATCGTCATCAACTCCAGTTAGTTGCCTGCCTAACACCCTCAAGTCTTCTACTTCCTTAATCTTTGTATGTATATATAACAGCAGGTATATAACAGCTCATAGGGGGTGAATCGCGTGACAGTATGGGTGGTTGTATTAAACACAAAAGTGGCATAAGGCAGCCATTTGTCCCAGTTGCTTTGGTCTTCCAAAATAAAACATCTAAGGCAGTGGTTCCCAAACTTTTTCAGTCCACTGCCCCCTTGGTTCCATATACACACCCAGAGCGCCCCCTACCTTTTTTAAAAAACATAAATGCGCTTTTGTGTCCACTTTTATATTCGAAAAATCGTTTGAATAAAATTATAAGCGTTAAACTTAATGTTTTATGTGTTAATTAATGAATTAAAATTTATTATATTTTTATGATTAACAATAATTCATCTGGCAATAGTTCATTAAAAATATGTGTTTGAATAAGATTCATAAATTAAAATACTAAGAAATTTAGTTCATTTTTTATTTTTAACACAAGAATTACTTTATTTGAATTTCATTATAAAAATAAATGCACTACTTGTCTACTAGCGCCCCCTTGTGATAATAACAGCCCTCCCTTCCACCTCTCATACTTATTAGCGCCCATCTCGGTAATCCCACCGCCCCCCAGGGGGCGGTACCGCCCACTTTGGGAACCACTGATCTAAGGTGTCTTCTCTCTAGAGCTCCATTAGATTGAGGGTGATAAGCTGTGGTTTTTATCTTAATAATTATCAACAGTTTACACACGTTAGTGAAAACTTCACTCATGAAATTAGAGCCATGATCTGTTAATATCATTTGAGGAATCCCAAATTTTAAAACAGCTTCTTCTACTAAAGCCTTGGCTACTGTTACAGCGTCTTGCTGTTGTGTTGGTATAGCTAATGTGTATTTGGAGA
The DNA here is from genome assembly GCA_021186555.1 of Reticulitermes speratus. NCBI lineage: Eukaryota > Metazoa > Arthropoda > Insecta > Blattodea > Rhinotermitidae > Reticulitermes > Reticulitermes speratus. The sequence goes on from JAJKFL010000042.1 coordinate 2,440,568, forward strand.
GTTTGTCCTGAAGAGTTAAAACATTTATGTTCCTATCAGAAGTTTGATTTAGGGGACCAACAATGTCAAGAGCACACTTTTCCCAAATAACTTCAGGTGTGGTTGTGATTTTCATTGGCACCTTAGTTGTATGTTATACGATTTTGTTCTTTTGGCAAGTCTTGCACTGTCGTATGTAGTCTTCTAACTCCTGTTTCATTCCTGGCCATGTGGTAAAGTTTCATTCTGTCATACCTCCTGTTCATACCCAAGTGTCCTCCAGTTGGTTTGTCATGCATTTCCTGAAGTATTGCCTGTTTTTCCTCTTTGGTAAACCCTGATTTATCGTCATGATTGTCAGTGGTCACCACAAGTTTCTGTTGTATCCCTTGGCGACTCGGCGTGTTGCTCCGCTTATTGTGAATATTGCGGCACGATGAGCCGGGTTCGAACAACGGTTAAGGATGGCGGTGGGAGGCGAACTGACGAATCTCCCACAGAAACACAGTATTCTTGCTATATAATAACTTTATTGTCTGGGAGAGTTGTACAGACGTTGGCCCAAGAGAGCTGTTGACTGCTGATGCGTAGTGCCGATCAGGCAAGACTGCAAGACTCACGCTCCAGGCTGAGACTCTAAATGAGGAAGGGAGTCTGTGCGTAAATCGGGGCGACCTATGTCCTTTGAACCTGCTGGACTTATATATATAATAGCAGGTTAATTACACAATTGTGGTTACATTTACACTATACTAAAAGTTAAAAATTGTTGATTAAAAATTGGAAGTTGGTAAAAAGTTGATTAATAATCTTCTGTATGACAAGCATTATCATCCCTTCTATTTGGTCTGTGGTTTTTTTCCTGATGTAATCAAGTTGGTTATGTCATCATCAGTAGCAACATCATCTCTCATTATTATCAAAGTTGCTGCATTCTTTGTGGTTAGTAATTTCCAATCTTCAAATGACTTTACAATCCTTTTTATGATACCACAAGTTCTCTTGGCATGGCTCCCTTGTGCCTCATGTTCATATAACACCTGGGCAGGCAGACTTTCATCAAGCCAAGAACTATATTTCCATCTGGTTCAAAATTTATATTCAACAATTTTGAATATATGTCACTGGTGAAGTTTGCCTCAAATTGTCCATCTTTTCTTTTGCTGCTGTTGAATGCATCATTGATCAGATGGAACAACAGCATCACATATTTCTCCGCATGAATCATTTTCAAACATATGTTTGGTTTCACCTTGGGTATGCATGCCATCATCAAACCTTCTTTGTCTATGGCTGATATATTTATGCTCAGGAAATATGCATTTATGTCTCCAACAGCACTTTCATTCATCAAGCCGTGCCATCCAATATTTAAACCAAGTGCTGGCATGTCGTCATACTTCACCAACAGTGCAGCTGTATCCCTTGCTGTCACTATTGCACATCTACCATGTGTGAGGTAGTTGTTGGATTTTTCTGCATCTGATGCAGCAAAGTAAACATTAGTGTTTTTCCTGAAGAAGTTGACAGTTTAAGCCATTTCCCTTTATTTTCCTTTTTATAGGTGATGCCGTTTCTTGCAAGTTCAGTCCCTATCTCTGATTTGTCCTTTTCGTTGAAACCTTAAAAAAAACTGTTATGTCAACATCTTCACTTTTGTTTGCAAGTTTGATGTAGCGTTCTTCTTCTACCAATCCGCATGTCACTTCGGAGATTACCTTTTTTAAGTTCTTACTTTCATCAATGGTGTTTATGGTGTTAATTTTTATTGTCAGTAAGGCCAAGGTTGACTCTCTCTCAACTGTTGATGATGCATTTGCAGTTGAAGCTATCACTTGTGTCATGAACCATATTGCATCATCAAGATTGCCAAGCTCTTCTGTGATATCAATTATTGGAAAGACTTTCATAAAATTGTTTGTTATACCAAATCCTGTCTTATCTATTAACCCGTTTTTGCAGCCTGATCTTGTAGTTCCCTATCGATATTTCTCTCATTTGCTTGTCTTTTACCCACCACCTCAATACATTCTTTTTGTAATCTTCATATGCTGGCAGTATTTCATTTAGCACTTTAGACAATGCTTCGGGCATGTTTTCCATCCTCTCCGGGGTACTCATTTGACTTTCGTGACTTTTCAATTTCTCTTTTTTGTAGTCACGACGTCTGTAGAGGTATAGAATTAGGAAAGTATTATGTTTCGTATTTATGTTATACATATGTTTCGACCTATCGATAGGTCATCTTCAGGGGGTATGTCACAACTGCTTATATTAAAAACACGTACACATATTGTTCATCTATATAAAAGTACAGTCAGCGTCATATTTCATTAGGCTTATCACCATTATTATTATTACGTGGACAAATGCATTCTTAGAAGCACTTCGTAGTATTTGTAGAAGTTGTGGGCAGTTCTACAGTGCTTTCCGTTCTAGCCTTCAGGGTTAGTTTATAAGGTTTATTTTCTACTATGTTGGTCTTGGGATCGAATCTTATCATCTTTGTACCGTCCTAGCTGGTCAAGGATCTGTTATGTCAGGTAACGTGCAGGCATCTGCTGCAGTCTGTTCGTTTAATCGCCTAAAGTGCAGCACTAGTCGCCAATTGTAATGTGGAATCGGGTCAGTTATGAAGTGGGATAGTCATTTTTTGGGTGTTTGACTGTAGTTGTATGTTATCCACACTTTATGCATGGAGTATTTCATCTATACTCGTATATGATGTGGTAAAGAGATCAGTGGGTTTCTTGGTGAAGAATAGCATTCCATGCTTCTGTGCTTTACAGGGACACTGGATGGGTTCTGTAGGTCAAAATCTGGGAGTTCACGGATGCAGTTTTGGTTTTGATCTTCACAATCCTTACAGCATGCCTCTGTTTCCTCCGGCATGATTTCAAGTACGTTTTCAAACGCTTACGCGTTTGTCCTGCGTACTCAGGAAACTGCCTACTACACGACTGTATAATGCCCTCAATCTTCTTTTTGGGCTGCTTGTATATGGACACTGCTCGATCCAGAGTCTCATCCACCAACCGACGGACGAATATCTACACAACGGTTGTTGTCTGTTCTGTAGCAGTGCTACGTGATTGTGATACGCGGTTGGTAACGTGACTTGCTGCGGTTGTTGTCAGTTCTGTAGCAGTGTTACGTGATTGTGATACGCGGTTGGTAACGTGACTTGCTGCGGTTGTTGTCAGTTCTGTAGCAGTGTTACGTGATTGTGATACGCGGTTGGTAACGTGACTTGCTGCGGTTGTTGTCAGTTCTGTAGCAGTGTTACGTGATTGTGATACGCGGTTGGTAACGTGACTTGCTGCGGTTGTTGTCAGTTCTGTAGCAGTGTTACGTGATTGTGATACGCGGTTGGTAACGTGACTTGCTGCGGTTGTTGTCAGTTCTGTAGCAGTGTTACGAGATTGTGATACGCGGTTGGTAACGTGACTTGCTGCGGTTATTGTCAGTTCTGTAGCAGTGTTACGTGATTGTGATACGCGGTTGGTAACGTGACTTGCTGCGGTTATTGTCAGTTCTGTAGCAGTGTTACGTGATTGTGATACGCGGTTGGTAACGTGACTTGCTGCGGTTGTTGTCAGTTCTGTAGCAGTGTTACGTGATTGTGATACGCGGTTGGTAACGTGACTTGCTGCGGTTGTTGTCAGTTCTGTAGCAGTGTTACGTGATTGTGATACGCGGTTGGTAACGTGACTTGCTGCGGTTGTTGTCAGTTCTGTAGCAGTGTTACGTGATTGTGATACGCGGTTGGTAACGTGACTTGCTGCGGTTGTTGTCAGTTCTGTAGCAGTGTTACGTGATTGTGATACGCGGTTGGTAACGTGACTTGCTGCGGTTATTGTCAGTTCTGTAGCAGTGTTACGTGATTGTGATACGCGGTTGGTAACGTGACTTGCTGCGGTTGTTGTCAGTTCTGTAGCAGTGTTACGTGATTGTGATACGCGGTTGGTAACGTGACTTGCTGTGGTTGTTGTCAGTTCTGTAGCAGTGTTACGTGATTGTGATACGCGGTTGGTAACGTGACTTGCTGCGGTTGTTGTCAGTTCTGTAGCAGTGTTACGTGATTGTGATACGCGGTTGGTAACGTGACTTGCTGCGGTTATTGTCAGTTCTGTAGCAGTGTTACGTGATTGTGATACGCGGTTGGTAACGTGACTTGCTGCGGTTATTGTCAGTTCTGTAGCAGTGTTACGTGATTGTGATACGCGGTTGGTAACGTGACTTGCTGCGGTTATTGTCAGTTCTGTAGCAGTGTTACGTGATTGTGATACGTGGTTGGTAACGTGACTTGCTGCGGTTATTGTCAGTTCTGTAGCAGTGTTACGTGATTGTGATACGCGGTTGGTAACGTGACTTGCTGCGGTTATTGTCAGTTCTGTAGTAGTGTTACGTGATTGTGATACGCGGTTGGTAACGTGACTTGCTGCGGTTATTGTCAGTTCTGTAGCAGTGTTACGTGATTGTGATACGCGGTTGGTAACGTGACTTGCTGCGGTTATTGTCAGTTCTGTAGCAGTGTTACGTGATTGTGATACGCGGTTGGTAACGTGACGTGCTGCGGTTCTATAATGCCCTCGATCTTCTTTTTGGGCTGTCTGTGCATGGGCACTGCTCGATCCAGAGTCTCGTCCACCAACCGACGGACGAATATCTACACAACGGTTGTTGTCAGTTCTGTAGCAGTGCTACGTGATTGGCGGAGCCTGCAGTGTCGATAGCACTGCAGACCGCTTGATTGAAGCGACTCGCCCCTCGGTCTGCAGGACGCTTATCCTGAAGTGGTGATGCCGGATGATGCCAGTTCTTAAGTTTGTCTGCAGTTGTATTACCTATTGGCATTAGAACCGCCGGCGATATGGCAGCTGGCGGCGTTGATGCCGTCCCCTTTTTATTGGGCCAGGGGCTCCTGCAAGAGAGAATATAACATAATGTACATTTTAAAGCAATTATTTTACAGCATAAATACAGATAAGTGAAAAAATTTAATGACTCACTGTTATAACATATGCTCATACAATTAAACTAATATCCTCGTGCACTCTCTGATGTTTAATGTGTCACAGCTATTGTCTACAGCTGTATTATCTTTTTAATCATGATGGCGGCGCCTGTTGTAGAGATGCCACCTTGGCCTCCTCCTATAGAGAAACAATCAAGCAGTCAATTTACACATATAAATGAAAATCTACCTTCAAATTGCCTGCCACTAAAGTTAAGAGCCCTGATTGCTTTAACTTAACGCAACTCATCACAAACCAATGTCCTGTACTTTCTGAGGCTAATGATGTCTGTGTTTATTGCGGTTGATCAACTGTAATCACCTTGAGTGGCGCATTGGGCCAGCATCTGCAAGAGAGAATATAACATAATGTACATGTTAAAGCAATCAGTTTACAGCATAAATGCAGATAAAGTAAAAAATTTAGTGACTCGCTGTTATAAATGTGCTCATACTTATACAGCACTATGAAAAAAAAATCGAGGTGTTCGTGTCGGTACATTTATATGGATATTTGTAAAACAAGAGAAATAGCTGATGCTACAAGTCGAGACAAAATCAATGAAACAACATTTAAAAGCATACAAATTTTCTTAACACAATTCTTTATAAATAGTGTTCGCATTTCAAAATGTATTGCACACGGCTTTGTGCATATCACTCTGCATTCTGCAGTATAATTTGGATGTGCGATCTATAGTGTTTATATAATATGTGAAGCAGTCTCACAAACGACAGTCAACAGACCCAAACTCTCTGCATGCATAAAAATGTTTCAAATTTTGTGTCAAATTGCTCCCAAAATATGCTTGTTCCATTATGGCAGTTGCCACTTCGCGAAGCAGAATGTAGACATTTTCTTCCTCGTCAGTTTCGTACAGGCTTATGCAGTCTTCGCAGATTTCCATGGTTTTCATGATGTAGCTTGAGTGTAGTTGTGTGTAGACTGTTGTTGCCTTCCTTACGAGGTCTTCCCTTGTATTACTTCTCTTACCGCTCTCTTAGTGCCGTTAATGTGCCGTTGGGCTCTTCATAAGTGTGGACAATTACTAGCGTTCGACTGGCCTCTCGTTGGGGGCCTGAAAAAGGGAGTAATTAAAATATTCTCTTACATTTCTCTTACCTCCTTAAAGTACCATTCGGCTCCTCATAAATGTGTTATGTACATTATAGTGTGGCTTCCCTCTCGTTGCGGCCTGAAAAAGGGAGTAACATTAAAGCTATCGTCGTGTTCTTACGGAATAACAAACACCTGTCCAATTTAACTTTCCTGCCGCACAATACCTGAATTTAAAAGGAACGCTGCAGAAGACCGAGACCGGTCCAAACAGTAGCTTTCTACAAAAACAGGTGTCTTAAAACTACACTACAAGCTACCACAAATAATTTCTCTTTCCAGTCGTTCCATCAGGGAATATGGCAACAAACCTGAAGGGTGTTGCCCGATCTGAAATATAGAAAAACACGTAATTCAATCCTCAAGTTAACACTTGCAAACGCACTTCTCAATCGCTTATCTTTTGACAAATTACAAATTGCATTAGTCTGCGTACACGCAACTGTTGATACATTCATATGACCAAAACAAGCTTTATTATTGTTAATTCTTTGCACTGTCGAAAACCAATTCACATTTGTATTAAAATATATTGAATAATGCAACATGTTTCGATCCCCAAGGGATCATCATCGGGGAATTATATAAAACCACCACAATACCGACTTCTGTTCATTGTTGGCGACATAACGTTAGTATTAATAAAACAAAACAAGTTCCAGTAAACATTAAAAAGTCGGCACTAATGCAGTTTAGGTCCACCACAGCAGGAAAATTTTCTATAGGAAGGACGACAGAGTGAGTCTAGAAGGCTATGTGTGGTAGGGGGTATGGAAAGAGGAGGAGCAACGTTAAAGTGGAGAGGGCGGTGATGCGCGCGTAGCCTGGAGCGACCAGTCCACATGTGTGATATTAGAAGCGATGAGGCCTAGGTCTTTCAGGAACTGCAACGCATCGTCTTCGACGAGAAGATATAGAGAAGGAAGGCCGTTGTCACGACACCGTCTTCGCGGATGAATGATGCCCCTTGACGTAGGCCCTGCACGTGCGGCATACGCGCGACTGGTAGGCCTTAATAGTGTCCGTGATATGAGATGTCATAGTTATATGGCACAACACTTTCACAAAAACAGGAAGACTGCGACACTGTACTGTACTACACAGAGCGATAGCCGTTACTGAATTGAGCGGGACGAGGTTGAAATATCGCGCCAAGTGTAACAGACACACAGCCGAACACGTAATGGAACGTCCTATCGACAGATCCGTTAACTTGTTAGGGAGGGAAGGAGGGTAGGGTGCATTCGGCCACACCGTGAACAGGTACTGTAATGAGGGGGACGAGGTTGAAATATCGCGCTGACTGTAACAGAGACATAGCCTACACGCTAACCTAAGTTTGTGTCCAGTGGCCATTCCCTTCATATACAAAACAGAGACATAGCCTGAACGCTAACCTAAGTTTGTGTCCAGTGGCCATTCCCTTCATATACAAAACAGAGACATAGCCTGAACGCTAACCTAAGTTTGTGTCCAGTGGCCATTCCCTTCATATACAAAACAGAGACATAGCCTGAACGCTAACCTAAGTTTGTGTCCAGTGGCCATTCACTTAATATACAAAACAGAGACATAGCCTGAACGCTAACCTAAGTTTGTGTCAAGTGGCCATTCACTTAATATACAAAACAGAGACATAGCCTACACGCTAACCTAAGTTTGTGTCCAGTGGCCATTCACTTAATATACGAAACAGAGACATAGCCTACACGCTAACCTAAGTTTGTGTCCAGTGGCCATTCACTTAATATACAAAACAGAGACATAGCCTGAACGCTAACCAAAGTTTGTGTCAAGTGGCCATTCACTTAATATACAAAACAGAGACATACCCTGACACGCTAACCTAAGTTTGTGTCAGTGGCCATTCACTTAATATACAAAACAGAGACATAGCCTACACGCTAACCTAAGTTTGTGTCCAGTGGCCATTCACTTAATATACAAAACAGAGACATAGCCTACACGCTAACCTAAGTTTGTGTCCAGTGGCCATTCCCTTCATATACAGAAACAGAGACATAGCCTAACGCTAACCTAAGTTTGTGTCCAGTGGCCATTCCCTTCATATACAGAAACAGAGACATAGCCTAACGCTAACCTAAGTTTGTGTCCAGTGGCCATTCACTTAATATACAAAACAGAGACATAACCTGAACGCTAACCTAAGTTTGTGTCCAGTGGCCATTCACTTAATATACAAAACAGAGACATAGCCTACACGCTAACCTAAGTTTGTGTCCAGTGGCCATTCACTTAATATACAAAACAGAGACATAGCCTGAACGCTAACCTAAGTTTGTGTCCAGTGGCCATTCACTTAATATACAAACAGAGACATAGCCTGAACGCTAACCTAAGTTTGTGTCCAGTGGCCATTCACTTAATATACAAAACAGAGACATAGCCTGAACGCTAACCTAAGTTTGTGTCCAGTGGCCATTCACTTAATATACAAAACAGAGACATAGCCTGAACGCTAACCTAAGTTTGTGTCCAGTGGCCATTCACTTAATATACAAAACAGAGACATAGCCTGAACGCTAACCTAAGTTTGTGTCCAGTGGCCATTCACTTAATATACAAAACAGAGACATAGCCTGAACGCTAACCTAAGTTTGTGTCCAGTGGCCATTCACTTAATATACAAAACAGAGACATAGCCTAACGCTAACCTAAGTTTGTGTCCAGTGGCCATTCACTTAATATACAAAACAAGACATAGCCTGAACGCTAACCTAAGTTTGTGTCCAGTGGCCATTCACTTAATATACAAAACAGAGACATAGCCTGAACGCTAACCTAGTTTGTGTCCAGTGGCCATTCCCTTCATATACAAAACAGAGACATAGCCTGAACGCTAACCTAAGTTTGTGTCCAGTGGCCATTCACTTAATATACAAAACAGAGACATAGCCTGAACGCTAACCTAAGTTTGTGTCCAGTGGCCATTCACTTAATATACAAAACAGAGACATAGCCTGAACGCTAACCTAAGTTTGTGTCCAGTGGCCATTCCTTAATATACAAAACAGAGACATAGCCTGAACGCTAACCTAAGTTTGTGTCCAGTGGCCATTCACTTAATATACAAAACAGAGACATAGCCTAACGCTAACCTAAGTTTGTGTCCAGTGGCCATTCACTTAATATACAAAACAGAGACATAGCCTAACGCTAACCTAAGTTTGTGTCCAGTGGCCATTCACTTAATATACAAAACAGAGACATAGCCTGAACGCTAACCTAAGTTTGTGTCCAGTGGCCATTCCTTATATACAGAACAGAGACATAGCCTACACGCTAACCTAAGTTTGTGTCCAGTGGCCATTCACTTAATATACAAAACAGAGACATAGCCTACACGCTAACCTAAGTTTGTGTCCAGTGGCCATTCACTTAATATACAAAACAGAGACATAGCCTGACACGCTAACCTAATTTGTGTCCAGTGGCCATTCACTTAATATACAAAACAGAGACATAGCCTACACGCTAACCTAAGTTTGTGTCCAGTGGCCATTCCCTTAATCATACAGAACAAGACATAGCCTGAACGCTAACCTAAGTTTGTGTCCAGTGGCCATTCACTTAATATACAAAACAGAGACATAGCCTACACGCTAACCTAAGTTTGTGTCCAGTGGCCATTCACTTCAATACAAAACAGAGACATAGCCTGAACGCTAACCTAAGTTTGTGTCCAGTGGCCATTCACTTAATATACAAAACAGAGACATAGCCTACACGCTAACCTAAGTTTGTGTCCAGTGGCCATTCACTTATATACAAAACAGAGACATAGCCTACACGCTAACCTAAGTTTGTGTCCAGTGGCCATTCACTTAATATACAAAACAGAGACATAGCCTGAACGCTAACCTAAGTTTGTGTCCAGTGGCCATTCACTTAATTATACAAAACAGAGACATAGCCTACACGCTAACCTAAGTTTGTGTCCAGTGGCCATTCACTTAATATACAAACAGAGACATAGCCTACACGCTAACCTAAGTTTGTGTCCAGTGGCCATTCACTTAATATACAAAACAGAGACATAGCCTACACGCTAACCTAAGTTTGTGTCCAGTGGCCATTCCCTTCACATACAAAACAGACATAGCCTGAACGCTAACCTAAGTTTGTGTCAGTGGCCATTCACTTAATATACAAAACAGAGACATAGCCTACACGCTAACCTAAGTTTGTGTCCAGTGGCCATTCACTTAATATACAAAACAGAGACATAGCCTACACGCTAACCTAAGTTTGTGTCCAGTGGCCATTCACTTAATATACAAAACAGAGACATAGCCTACACGCTAACCTAAGTTTGTGTCCAGTGGCCATTCACTTAATATACAAAACAGAGACATAGCCTACACGCTAACCTAAGTTTGTGTCCAGTGGCCATTCACTTAATATACAAAACAGAGACATAGCCTACACGCTAACCTAAGTTTGTGTCCAGTGGCCATTCACTTAATATACAAAACAGAGACATAGCCTACACGCTAACCTAAGTTTGTGTCCAGTGGCCATTCACTTAATATACAAAACAGAGACATAGCCTACACGCTAACCTAAGTTTGTGTCCAGTGGCCATTCACTTAATATACAAAACAGAGACATAGCCTACACGCTAACCTACGTTTGTGTCCAGTGGCCATTCACTTAATATACAAAACAGAGACATAGCCTACACGCTAACCTAAGTTTGTGTCCAGTGGCCATTCCCTTCACATACAGAACACAGACATAGCCTACACGCTAACCTAAGTTTGTGTCCAGTGGCCATTCCCTTCACATACAGAACACAGACATAGCCTACACGCTAACCTAAGTTTCTTTTTAAGTTGTACATACCGTGCAAGTTTGAGATAATTATAAACCTAAACCAACAAATATTGCACTTATTTTATATATGTATTGTAACCCTACATATGTTTCGGCTGTGCTTTAGCCATCATCAGGGGTTTCTCTTGAAGCGTCCACTAACTATATTTCTCACTACATTGTCTTTTGGTTCCTATCGGTTTCTTAATAACTAGGTACTGTGCATTGTCTTACTGTCTAGGTCCTATATTGTTCACTTTGTACACTGATGCACTTATACATTCATATGACCAAAATAAGCTTTATTATTGTTCATTCTTTGCACTGTCGGAAACCAATTCACATTTGTATTAAAATATCATATTGAATAATGCAACATGTTTCGATCCCCAATGGATCATCATCAGGGAATTATATCAAACCACCACAACATCGACTTCCGTTCATTGTTGGTGACATAACGTTAGTATTAATAAAACAAAACAAGTTCCAGTAAACATTAAAAAGTCAACACATAACACCACTAAGTATGCAAGCTAACATGACAAACGCAGTAAAATACCGTTTTTAGAGTAATGGACAAAGCACAAGACTGACGCAGCTTGCAGCTTTGCAAAATTTCAGATTCTGCCCACGAATATGGGTCTCTGAACTGTCACTAACATAACAGATCTAATTTCTGTGCCTATTATGTGTCTGGAGCGTATGAAGGAATGGATGCTTTAATTACCTTGCTGCTGAGGTTGAACCTCAGGTTCAACTTCAAGATCAGCATCCTGCTGCCTTTGTTCAGTTAGCAGCCGCACCAGGTCGTGGTGCTGCCGCTGTTGCTGCTGCTGCTGCATTTCCTGTAACAACTGTCGTTGTTGCTGCTGCTGCACTTCTTGCAACAACTGTTGTTGTTGTTGTTGTTGTTGCTGCTGCATTTCCTGTAACAACTGTCGTTGCTGCTGCTGCACTTCTTGCAACAACTGTTGTTGTTGTTGCTGCTGCATTTCCTGTAACAACTGTCGCTGCTGCTGCTGCTGCTGCACTTCTTGCAACAACTGTTGTTGTTGTTGCTGCTGCTGCATTTCCTGCAGCAGCAACATCTAGTTTTCTTCAATAGGTGGTTGCTGGTCCATCTGGAAGAGAGAACACGTAAAGTCTCGAAGAATCTTTACAGCTTACATAATTCATGAAGGGACTTCTAAGTTCTATTTCTTTACATTTGTAAACAGTTTTTGCTCAAAGCGACCCTGCTTCGTGCTAAAGGCTGTCTCTCCGTGTCTCGATCGTCTAATTGAATTTGGCGATAGGCCATTAGCATGTCAAGACAATAAATATTTGTACTGTCCTAGGTGGTCAAGGATCTGTTATGTCAGGTAATGTGCAGGCATCTGCTGCAGTCTGTTATGTCAGGTAACGTGCAGGCATCTGCTGCAGTCTGTTATGTCAGGTAACGTGCAGGCATCTGCTGCAGTCTGTTACGTCAGGTAACGTGCAGGCATCTGCTGCAGTCTGTTATGTCAGGTAACGTGCAGGCATCTGCTGCAGTCTGTTATGTCAGGTAACGTGCAGGCATAAAAATACAATGCGTTGAAAACTTATTCTATAATATTATTTAATAATATGAAATGTAATATAAATTACAATTAAACATACTGTTTTCTTAAAAACTTTACTACTCATGTTCATGTAAATGATATTATGTTGCTAGCATCCCATTTGCGGTGAGACATACTCTCAAAACTCGTGTATTGGCCATCCAGGGAGGGTGCTGGAATAATCTTATAAGGGAGGTACCGTAACGATCCATGTGGAGTGACACCTCCTTGTTCAAAAAAGGCGTCAGGCGGGCCTCCTTTATGGAGAAATTCCGAGTTTTCTTCATTCAAACTGCTTGCATCCCTCAATACGTTGATAATATAAATCGTCTCATCACTTGTATTGCATTTTAGTTGACTGAAACAAATTTGTCTTAAATATGATTCAACGGCGTAAACATGTACAGCTTCCGTTGAAGATCCATGAAGTGTTCTCTGAACTTGCCTCAGGGCATCGTGCAGTAATCTAATGAGCATTTTACATGTAACTTCGCTAGAAAACACGGGCGATTCAATTACTGCTTTTGTCTCATTGAGCGTGTTTATCACATTAGCATATTCTTCAGCTTTTGGCAGCTCTGGCGGCTGCTGCTGCGGTCCCAGCTCTTCGTGAGGCTCTATCGTCAATCTCGTACTCCGTCTGCAACTGTGAACGTCAAATGTCACCGGAACCACAACCGCAAATGCCACTGTCTGTTTGTTTTTGCACTTCTCTGTGCACTTCCGGAATCCTGTAAGGTTTGGTATTTATTCCCCGCGTTGGGTCTGTTGTTGGAGTGGGTATAGCATGTTCAGCTGCTGTAGTGACAGTTAATTGGTCACCCGGTAAGCAAAACACGTCATTGTATTCCTCACAAATTTTGACAAGGGAAACCCTCTCCTCACTATTTAGATGATCTACCCTTAATTCACGTAATTTAAACAGACTGTTGCTATTCTCAACTACTGCAGTTGTGAATATCATAATAGTGGCATCATGGTCATTTTCTGTTTCTTGTAATTCGACGTGAGGGGAATCAATCGTAATATCCTCTTGTAATGTGTTGACGATGCGTGTCACACAATATCCATTAGTCTCCCTGGTTAATGATTCTGCTAGGTACACCCCAGGTGCTACCTCTCTCTTGGATATTAATCCATGTCCTTTGGAAGTTGTGGGCAGTTCTACAATGCTTTCCGTTCTAGCCTTCAGGGTTAGTTTATAAGAACTTTATTCTGATTTCACCGTGCATTCTTGACGTGAATATCACTTACACCAACTACATAAATATCACTTACACCAACTACATAAATATCACTTACACCAACTACATATATATCACTTACACCAACTACATAAATATCACTTACACCAACGAAATGCACTTGTTTATTAAAAAGAACACTAAATAGTTCCTAAAATGTTAGTTAAAACCCCTACATATGTTTCGACCTATCGATAGGTCATCTTCAGGGGATATGTCACAATTGCTTATATTAAAAAACACGTACACATATTGTTCATCTATATAAAAGTACAGTCATCGTCATATTTCATTAGGCTTATCACCATTATTATTACGTGGACAAATGCATTGTTAGAAGCACTTCGTAGTATTTGTACACTTTTAAAGTATATTGTCTACACCCTCACTATTGTAGTGATATTTCTAGCAGTTTTTTGATGTTAGAATGTAGATATATATATATATATATAGTTACGGTTTTCCCGTTTTGCTATTATGTCTCCTTTGTCTGTTTGAATTAGCAGTTATAATGCAGAGATGTGGACATCGTGTTGTTTCCGTTGGAGGTGTGATTGCAATTGTTGAATGCCAGTGTGCTGGAAGAGTCTGGTACTGCGGTCCTTATGTTGTGGTTGCTGCTGGGGTAGCTGTTGTTGTTCTGCTGTTGAATCTGCTGCAACAGCAACAACAGCTCTTGATTATGTTGTGGTGGCTGTTGTGGCTGCTGATTCATCTGGGAGAGAGAAAACGTAAATCAAATAATCAATCAAGCAATCACTTTAAATACACGAATGAAACTGCAAAGCATCGGACAGTAACTTGATGTGCACAATTGTAAATGACAGATTGTTCATCGATTTAGAATATGTTAATGACTGTGAACAAGTTGACAAAATATGAATATTAATAACAATAATATAATGTAATAATAATTAAATATAAATTTTCTTGTAGAAAGCGTAGCTAAGCAAAACGTGACGCAATTAGTCAACATTCCTACGACAATATACAATATAGCAATGTTAATGGATAGCATATTTGTGGATAATATGAAGTGTAACTGTGTATGGGTTGTGTTAGTCGTGATTGTGATACGTGGTTGGTAACGTGACGTGCTGCGGTTTTTGTCAGTTCTGTAGCAGTGTTACGTGATTGTGATACGCGGTTGGTAACGTGACTTGCTGCGGTTTTTGTCAGTTCTGTAGCAGTGTTACGTGATTGTGATACGCGGTTGGTAACGTGACGTGCTGCGGTTTTTGTCAGTTCTGTAGCAGTGTTACGTGATTGTGATACGCGGTTGGTAACGTGACGTGCTGCGGTTTTTGTCAGTTCTGTAGCAGTGTTACGTGATTGTGATACGCGGTTGGTAACGTGACTTGCTGCGGTTTTTGTCAGTTCTGTAGCAGTGTTACGTGATTGTGATACGTGGTTGGTAACGTGACGTGCTGCGGTTTTTGTCAGTTCTGTAGCAGTGTTACGTGATTGTGATCAAGCCCTTCTTGCACAACACTTCGTTTATGCACGTTGTGCAATACACATGACCGCAGTGGGTGGCCGACATTTGCTCATTGTCGTTAGTGTCAAGACAAATTGGACATAATTAAACATACTGTTTTCTTAAAAACTTTACTACACATGTTCATGTTCATGTAAATGCTGTTATGTTGTTAGCATCCCATTTCGGTGAGACATACTCACAAAACTCGTGTATTGGCCATCCAGGGAGGGTGCTGGAATAATCTTATAAGGGAGGTACCGTAACGATCCATGTGGAGTGACACCTCCTTGTTCAAAAAAGGTGTCAGGCGGGCCTCCTCTATGGAGAAATGTCGAGTTTTCTTCATTCAAACTGCTTGCATCCCTCAATACGTTGATAATATAAATCGTCTCATCACTTGTATTGCATTTTAGTTGACTGAAACAAATTTGTCTTAAATATGATTCAACGGCGTAAACATGTACAGCTTCCGTTGAAGATCCATGAAGTGTTCTCTGAACTTGCCTCAGGGCATCGTGCAGTAATCTAATGAGCATTTTACATGTAACCTTCGCTAGAAAACGCGGGCGATTCAATTACTGCTTTTGTCGCATTGAGCGTGTTTATCACATTAGCATATTCTTCAGCTTTTGGCAGCTCTGGCTGCTGCTGCGGTCCCAGCTCTTCGTGATGCTCTATCGTCAATCTCGTACTCCGTCTGCAACTGTGAACGTCAAATGTCACCGGAACCACAACCGCAAATGCCACTCTCTGTTTGTTTTTGCACTTCTCTGTGCACTTCCGGAATCCTGTAAGGTTTGGTATTTATTCCCCGCGTTGGGTCTGTTGTTGGAGTGGGTATAGCATGTTCAGCTGCTGTAGTGACAGTTAATTGGTCACCCGGTAAGCAAAACACGTCATTGTATTCCTCACAAATTTTGACAAGGGAAACCCTCTCACTATTTAGATGATCTACCCTTAATTCACGTAATTTAAACAGACGGTTGCTATTCTCAACTACTGCAGTTGTGAATATCATAATAGTGGCATCATGGTCATTTTCTGTTTCTTGTAATTCGACATGAGGGGAATCAATCGTAATATCCTCTTGTAATGTGTTGACGATGCGTGTCACACAATATCCGTTAGTCTCCCTGGTTAATGATTCTGCTAGGTACACCCCAGGTGCTACCTCTCTCTTGGATATTAATCCATGTCCTTTGGAAGTTGTGGGCAGTTCTACAATGCTTTCCGTTCTAGCCTTCAGGGTTAGTTTATAAGAACTTTATTCTGATTTCACCGTGCATTCTTGACGTGAATATCACTTACACCAGCTACATAAATATCACTTACACCAACTACATAAATATCACTTACACCAACTACATAAATATCACTTACACCAACGAAATGCACTTGTTTATTAAAAAGAACACTAAATAGTTCCTAAAATGTTAGTTAAAACCCCTACATATGTTTCGACCTATCGATAGGTAATCTTCAAGGGACATGTCACAATTGCTTATATTAAAAACACGTACACATATTGTTCATCTATATAAAAGTACAGTCATCGTCATATTTCATTAGGCTTATCACCATTATTATTACGTGGACAAATGCATTGTTAGAAGCACTTCGTAGTATTTGTACACTTTTAAAGTATATTGTCTACACCCTCACTATTGTAGTGATATTTCTAGCAGTTTTTTGATGTTAGAATGTAGATATATATATATAGTTACGGTTTTCCCTTTTTGCTATTATGTCTCCTTTGTCTGTTTGAATTAGCAGTTATAATGCAGAGATGTGGACATCGTGTTGTTTCCGTTGGAGGTGTGATTGCAATTGTTGAATGCCAGTGTGCTGGAAGAGTCTGGTACTGCGGTCCTTATGTTGTGGTTGCTGCTGGGGTAGCTGTTGTTGTTCTGCTGTTGAATCTGCTGCAACAGCAACAACAGCTCTTGATTATGTTGTGGTGGCTGTTCTGGCTGCTGATTCATCTGGGAGAGAGAAAACGTAAATCAAATAATCAATCAAGCAATCACTTTAAATACACGAATGAAACTGCAAAGCATCGGACAGTAACTTGATGTGCACAATTGTAAATGACAGATTGTTCATCGATTTAGAATATATTTATGACTGTGAACAAGTTGACAAAATATGAATATTAATAACAATATAATGTAATAATAATTAAATATAAATTTTCTTGTAGAAAGCGTAGCTAAGCAAAACTTGACGCAATTAGTCAACATTCCTACGACAATATACAATATAGCAATGTTAATGGATAGCATATTTGTGGATAATATGAAGTGTAACTAGGCGATGCCGCATGATGCCAGTTCTTAAGTTTGTCTTACCGATCGGTCGCTCGAGGGCGGCGGTCAGTGTTAGATGGATCAGTTGCGTGCAGCTTTTGAACAGCAGAAGTTAGCGCACTGCGGTTCTGTTTAATTCTTCCTTGAAAGCTTCAGGTATGCGGTTGCGTACGTGTCCTGTAGTTTAAACGCTGCAGTTTGTCCTGTAGCGCCCTATATGTCCCTCTTGCAGGTACCTGTAACCACTGTGTGTCGTTGCTAATCGCTCTGTTGCTGGCTGACTGCGTCGTGTCACGCAGGTTGCCGGTCTGTCAGGTGCGGCTGATTGAGTGGGCAGCATCAGCTACTGTAATGTGGCCAATGCTTGCTCGCATGCAGCGTTTCCCGTGTTCCGTCTGGACCCGGAACACGTTTTTCTCCTTTCTTTGGACTTACGTATCACATGGGCCAGGTGGACCGTGTGCTGCTGGGGTTAATGTGCCGTTGGGCTGTTCATAAATGTGGACAATTATTAGCGTTCGACTGCCCTCTGGTTGGGGGCCTGAAAAAGGGAGTAATTAAAATATTCTCTTACATTTCTCTTACCTCTTAAAGTACCATTCGGCTCATAAATGTGTTATGTACATTATAGTGTGGCTTCCCTCTCGTTGCGGCCTGAAAAAGGGAGTAACATTAAAGCTATCGTCGTGTTCTTACGGAATTAACAAACACCTGTCCAATTTAACTTTCCTGCCACACAATACCTGAATTTAAAAGGAACGCTGCAGAAGACCAAGACCGGTCCAAACAGTAGCTTTCTACAAAAACAGGTGTCTTAAACTACACTACAAACTACCACAAACAATTTCTCTTACCAGTCGTTCCATCAGGGAATATGGCAACAAATCTGAAGGGCGTTGCCCGATCTGAAATACAGAAAAACACGCAATTCAATCCTCAAGTTAACACTTGCAAACGCACTTCTCAATCGCTTATCTTTTCACAAATTACAAATTGCATGAGTCTGCCTACACGCAACTGTTGATACATTCATATGACCAAAATAAGCTTTATTATTGTTAATTCTTTTCACTGTCGAGAACCAATTCACATTTGTATTAAAATATCATATTCAATATTTCTACATTTTCGATCCCCAAGGGATCATCATCAGGGAATTATATCAAACCACCACAACATCGACTTCTGTTCATTGTTGGTGACATAACGTTAGTATTAATAAAACAAAACAAGTTCCAGTAAACATTAAAAAGTCAATACATAACACCACTAAGTATGCAAGCTAACATGACAAACGCAGTAAAATACCGTTTTTAGAGTAATGGACAAAGCACAAGACTGACGCAGCTTGCAGCTTTGCAAAATTTCAGATTCTGCCCACGAATACGGGTCTCTGAACTGTCACTAACATAACAGATCTAATTTCTGTGCCTATTATGTGTCTGGAAGTATGAAGGAATGGATGCTTTAATTACCTTGCTGCTGAGGTTGAACCTCGGGTTCAACTTCAAGATCAGCATCCTGCTGCCGTGGTTGCTGCTCCGTTAGCAGCCGCTGCAGGTCGTGGTGCTGCCGCTGTTGCTGCTGCTGCTGCTGCATTTCCTGTAACAACTGTCGCTGCTGCTGCTGCTGCTGCACTTCTTGCAATAACTTGTGTTGTTGCTGCTGCATTTCTGTAACAACTGTCGCTGTTTGCTGCTGCTGGCACTTCTTGCAATAACTGTTGTGTTGTTGCTGCTGCATTTCCTGCAGCAGCAACATCTGGTTTTCTTGAATAGGTGGTTGCTGGTCCATCTGGTAGAGAGAACACGTAAAGTCTCGAACAATTTTTACAGCTTACGTAATTCATGAATAGATTTCTAAGTTCTATTTCTTTACATTTGTAAACAGTTTTTGTCAAAGCGACCCCGCTTCGTGCTAAAGGCTGCCTCTCCGTGTCTCGATCGTCTAATTGAATTTGGCGATAGGCCATTAGCATGTCAAGACAATAAATATTTGTACTGTCCTAGCTGGTCAAGGATCTGTTATGTCAGGTAATGTGCAGGCATCTGCTGCAGTCTGTTATGTCAGGTAACGTGCAGGCATCTGCTGCAGTCTGTTATGTCAGGTAACGTGCAGGCATCTGCTGCAGTCTGTTATGTCAGGTAACGTGCAGGCATCTGCTGCAGTCTGTTATGTCAGGTAACGTGCAGGCATCTGCTGCAGTTGTTATGTCAGGTAACGTGCAGGCATCTGCTGCAGTCTGTTATGTCAGGTAACGTTCAGGCATCTGCTGCAGTCTGTTATGTCAGGTAACGTGCAGGCATTGCTGCAGTCTGTTATGTCAGGTAATGTGCAGGCATCTGCTGCAGTCTGTTATGTCAGGTAACGTTCAGGCATCTGCTGCAGTCTGTTATGTCAGGTAACGTGCAGGCATCTGCTGCAGTCTGTTATGTCAGGTAACGTGCAGGCATCTGCTGCAGTCTGTTATGTCAGGTAAGTGCAGCATCTGCTGCAGTCTGTTATGTCAGGTAACGTGCAGGCATCTGCTGCAGTCTGTTATTCAGGTAATGTGCAGCATCTGCTGCAGTCTGTTATGTCGGTAGTTCAGGCATCTGCTGCAGTCTGTTATGTCAGGTAACGTGCAGATCTGCTGCGTCTGTTATGCAGGTACGTGCAGCATCTGCTGCAGTCTGTTATGTCAGGTACGTGCAGGCATCTGCTGCAGTCTGTTATGTCAGGTAACGTGCAGGCATAAAATACTATGCGTTGAAAACTTATTCTATAATATTATTTAATAATATGAAATGTAATATAAATTACAATTAAACATACTGTTTTCTTAAAAACTTTACTACACATGTTCATGTTCATGTAAATGCTGTTATGTTGCTAGCATACCATTTGCGGTGAGACATACTCACAAAACTCGTGTATTGGCCATCCATGGAGGGTGCTGGAATAATCTTATGAGGGAGGTACCGTAACGATCCATGTGGAGTGACACCTCCTTGTTCAAAAAAGGCGTCAGGCGGGACTTCTTTATGGAGAAATTCCGAGTTTTCTTCATTCAAACTGCTTGCATCCCTGAATACGTTGATAAGATAAATCGTCTCATCACTTGTATTGCATTTTAGTTGACTGAAACAAATTTGTCTTAAATATGATTCAACGGCGTAAACATGTACAGCTTCCGTTGAAGATCCATGAAGTGTTCTCTGAACTTGCCTCAGGGCATCGTGCAGTAATCTAATGAGCATTTTACATGTAACTTCGCTAGAAAACACGGGCGATTCAATTACTGCTTTGTCTCATTGAGCGTGTTTATCACATTAGCATATTCTTCAGCTTTTGGCAGCTCTGGCGGCTGCTGCTGCGGTCCCAGCTCTTCGTGATGCTCTATCGTCAATCTCGTACTCCGTCTGCAACTGTGAACGTCAAATGTCACCGGAACCACAACCGCAGATGCCACTGTCTGTTTGTTTTTGCACTTCTCTGTGCACTTCCGGAATCCTGTAAGGTTTGGTATTTATTCCCCGCGTTGGGTCTGTTGTTGGAGTGGGTATAGCATGTTCAGCTGCTGTAGTGACAGTTAATTGGTCACCCGGTAAGCAAAACACGTCATTGTATTCCTCACAAATTTTGGCAAGGGAAACCCTCTCCTCACTATTTAGATGATCTACCCTTAATTCACGTAATTTAAACAGACGGTTGCTATTCTCAACTACTGCAGTTGTGAATATCATAATAGTGGCATCATGGTCATTTTCTGTTTCTTGTAATTCGACATGAGGGGAATCAATCGTAATATCCTTTTGTAATGTGTTGACGATGCGTGTCACACAATATCCATTAGTCTCCCTGGTTAATGATTCTGCTAGGTACACCCCAGGTGCTACCTCTCTCTTGGATATTAATCCATGTCCTTTGGAAGTTGTGGGCAGTTCTACAATGCTTTCCGTTCTAGCCTTCAGGGTTAGTTTATAAGAACTTTATTCTGATTTCACCGTGCATTCTTGACGTGAATGTCACTTACACCAGCTACATAAATATCACTTACACACAGCTACATAAATATCACTTACACCAACTACATAAATATCACTTACACCAACTACATAAATATCACTTACACCAACGAAATGCACTTGTTTATTAAAAAGAACACTAAATAGTTCCTAAAATGTTAGTTAAAACCCCTACATATGTTTCGACCTATCGATAGGTCATCTTCAGGGGACATGTCACAATTGCTTATATTAAAAACACGTACACATATTGTTCATCTATATAAAAGTACAGGCAGCGTCATATTTCATTAGGTTATCACCATTATTATTACGTGGACAAATGCATTGTTAGAAGCACTTCGTAGTATTTGTACACTTTTAAAGTATATTGTCTACACCCTCACTATTATGTATTTCTGAGTGTTTTTGATGTAGAATTTAGATATTATATTATATATATTATATATATATATAGTTACGGTTTTCCCTTTTTGCTATTATGTCTCCTTTGTCTGTTTGAATTAGCAGTTATAATGTAGAGATGTGGACATCGTGTTGTTTCCGTTGGAGGTGTGATTGCAATTGTTGGATGCCAGTGTGCTGGAAGAGTCTGGTACTGCGGTCCTTATGTTGTGGTTGCTGCTGGGGTAGCTGTTGTTGTTGTGCTGTTGAATCTGCTGCAACAGCAACAACAGCTCTTGATTATGTTGTGGTGGCTGTTCTGGCTGCTGATTCATCTGGGAGAGAGAAAACGTAAATCAAATAATCAATCAAGCAATCACTTTAAATACACGAATGAAACTGCAAAGCATCGGACAGTAACTTGATGTGCACAACTGTAAATGACAGATTGTTCATCGATTTAGAATATATTTATGACGTGAACAAGTTGACAAAATATGAATATTAATAACAATAATATAATGTAATAATAATTAAATATAAATTTTCTTGTAGAAAGCGTAGCTAAGCAAAACTTGACGCAATTAGTCAACATTCCTACGACAATATACAATATAGCAGTGTTAATGGATAGCATATTTGTGGATAATATGAAGTGTAACTGTGTATGGGTTGTGTTAGTCGTGACTGTGATACGTGGTTGGTAACGTGACTTGCTGCGGTTGTTGTCAGTTCTGTAGCAGTGTTACGTGATTGTGATACGCGGTTGGTAACGTGACGTGCTGCGGTTTTTGTCAGTTCTGTAGCAGTGTACGTGATTGTGATACGCGGTTGGTAACGTGACGTGCTGCGGTTTTTGTCAGTTCTGTAGCAGTGTTATGTGATTGTGATACGCGGTTGGTAACGTGACGTGCTGCGGTTGTTGTCAGTTCTGTAGCAGTGTTACGTGATTGTGTTTCGCGGTTGTAACGTGACGTGCTGCGGTTTTTGTCAGTTCTGTAGCAGTGTTACGTGATTGTGATAGCGGTTGGTAACGTGACGTGCTGCGGTTTTTGTCAGTTCTGTAGCAGTGTTACGTGATTGTGATACGCGGTTGGTAACGTGACGTGCTGCGGTTGTTGTCAGTTCTGTAGCAGTGTTACGTGATTGTGATACGCGGTTGGTAACGTGACTTGCTGCGGTTGTTGTCAGTTCTGTAGCAGTGTTACGTGATTGTGATACGCGGTTGGTAACGTGACGTGCTGCGGTTGTTGTCAGTTCTGTAGCAGTGTTACGTGATTGTGATACGTGTTTGGTAACGTGACTTGCTGCGGTTGTTGTCAGTTCTGTAGCAGTGTTACGTGATTGTGATACGCGGTTGGTAACGTGACTTGCTGCGGTTGTTGTCAGTTCTGTAGCAGTGTTACGTGATTGTGATACGCGGTTGGTAACGTGACTTGCTGCGGTTTTTGTCAGTTCTGTAGCAGTGTTACGTGATTGTGATACGCGGTTGGTAACGTGACGTGCTGCGGTTGTCAGTTCTGTAGCAGTGTTACGTGATTGTGATACGTGGTTGGTAACGTGACTTGCTGCGGTTGTTGTCAGTTCTGTAGCAGTGTTACGTGATTGTGATACGTGGTTGGTAACGTGACGTGCTGCGGTTGTTGTCAGTTCTGTAGCAGTGTTACGTGATTGTGATACGTGGTTGATAACGTGACTTGCTGCGGTTGTTGCCAGTTGTGTAGCAGTGTTACGTGATTGTGATACGCGGTTGGTAACGTGACGTGCTGCGGTTCTATAATGTCCTCGATCTCCTTTTTGGGCTGTCTGTGCATGGGCACTGCTCGATCCAGAGTCTCGTCCACCAACCGACGGACGAATATCTACACAACGGTTGTTGTCAGTTCTGTAGCAGTGCTACGTGATTGTGATACGTGGTTGGAAACGTGACTTGCTGCGGTTGTTGTCAGTTCTGTAGCAGTGTTACGTGATTGTGATACGTGGTTGGTAACGTGACGTGCTGCGGTTGTTGTCAGTTCTGTAGCAGTGTTACGTGATTGTGATACGTGGTTGGTAACGTGACTTTGCTGCGGTGTTGTCAGTTCTGTAGCAGTGTTACGTGATTGTGATACGCGGTTGGTAACGTGACGTGCTGCGGTTCTATAATGTCCTCGATCTCCTTTTTGGGCTGTCTGTGCTTGGGCACTGCTCGATCCAGAGTCTCGTCACCAACGACGGACGAATATCTACACAACGTTGTTGTCAGTTCTTAGCAGTGTTACGTGATTGTGATACGTGGTTGGTAACGTGACTTGCTGCGGTTGTTGTCAGTTCTGTAGCAGTGTTACGTGATTGTGATACGCGGTTGGTAACGTGACGTGCTGCGGTTCTATAATGTCTTCGATCTCCTTTTTGGGCTGTCTGTGCATGGGCACTGCTCGATCCAGAGTCTCGTCCACCAACCGACGGACGAATATCTACACAACGGTTGTTGTCAGTTCTGTAGCAGTGCTACGTGATTGGCGGAGCCTGCAGTGTCGGTAGCACTGCAGACCGCTTGATTGAAGCGACTCGCCCCTCGGTCTGCAGGACGCTTATCCTGAAGTGGTGATGCCGGATGATGCCAGTTCTTAAGTTTGTCTGCAGTTGTATTACCTATTGGCATTAGAACCGCCGGCGATAAGGCAGCTGGCGGCGTTGATGCCGTCCCCTTTTTATTGGGCCAGGGGCTCCTGCAAGAGAGAATATAACATAATGTACATGTTAAAGCAATTATTTTACAGCATAAATACAGATAAGTGAAAAAATTTAATGACTCACTGTAATAACATATGCTCATACAATTAAACTAATATCCTCGTGCACTCTCTGATGTTTAATGTGTCACAGCTAATGTCTACAGCTGTATTACCTTTTTAATCATGATGGCGGCGCCTGTCGTAGAGATGCCACCTTGGCCTCCTCCTATAGAGAAACAATCAAGCAGTCAATTTACACATATAAATGAAAATCTACCTTCAAATTGCCTGCCACTAAAATTAAGAGCCCTGATTGCTTTAACTTAACGCAACTCATCACAAACCAATGTCCTGTACTTTCTGAGGCTAATGATGTCTGTGTTTATTGCGGTTGATCAACTGTAATCACCTTGAGTGGCGCATTGGGCCAGCATCTGCAAGAGTGAATATAACATAATGTACATGTTAAAGCAATCAGTTTACACCATAAATGCAGATAAAGTAAAAAATTTAGTGACTCGCTGTTATAAAATGTGCTCATACTTATACAGCACTATGAAAAAAAAATCGAGGTGTTCGTGTCGGTACATTTATATGGATATTTGTAAAACAAGAGAAATAGCTGATGCTACAAGTCGAGACAAAATCAATGAAACAACATTTAAAAGTATACAAATTTTCTTAACGCATTCCTTCATAAATAGTGTGCGCATTTCAAAACATATTGCACACGGCTTTGTGCATATCACTCTGCATTCCGCAGTATAATTTGGATGTGCGATCTATAGTGTTTATATAATATGTGAAGCAGTCTCACAGACGACAGTCAACAGACCCAAACTCTCTGCATGCATAAAAATGTTTCAAATTTTGCGTCAAATTGCTCCCAAAATATGCTTGTTCCATTATGGCAGTTGCCACTTCGCGAAGCAGAATGTAGACATTTTCTTCCTCGTGCGTTTCGTACAGGCTTATGCAGTCTTCGCACATTTCCATGGTTTTCTTGATGTAGCTTGAGTGTAGTTGTGTGTAGACTGTTGTTGCCTTTCTTACGAGGTCTTCCCTTGTCTTACTTCTCTTACCGCTCTCTTAGTGCCGTTAATGTGCCGTTGGGCTCTTCATAAATGTGGACAATTATTAGCTTTCGACTGCCCTCGTTGGGGCCTGAAAAAGGGAGTAATTAAAATATTCTCTTACATTTCTCACCTCCTTAAAGTACCATTCGGCTGCTCATAAATGTGTTATGTACAGTATAGTGTGGCTTCCCTCTCGTTGCGGGCTGAAAATGGGAGTAACATTAAAGCTATCATCGTGTTCTTACGCAATTAACAAACACCTGTCCAATTTAACTTTCCTACCGCACAATACCTGAATTTAAAAGGAACGCTGCAGAAGACCAAGACCGGTCCAAACAGTAGCTTTCTACAAAAACAGGTGTCTTACTACACTACAAACTACCACAAATAATTTCTCTTACCAGTCGTTCCATCCCGGAAGATGGCAACATACTTGAAGGGCGTTGCCCGATCTGAAATACAGAAAAACACGCAATTCAATCCTCAAGTTAACACTTGCAAACGCACTTCTCAATCGCTTATCTTTTCACAAATTACAAATTGCATTAGTCTGCCTACACGCAACTGTTGATACATTCATATGACCAAAACAAGCTTTATTATTGTTAATTCTGTGCACTGTCGAGAACCAATTCACATTTGTATTAAAATATCATATTCAATATTTCTACATATTTCGATCCCCAAGGGATCATCATCAGGGAATTATATAAAACCACCACAACATCGACATCTGTTCATTGTTGGTGACATAACGTTAGTATTAATAAAACAAAACAAGTTCCAGTAAACATTAAAAAGTCAATACATAACACCACTAAGTATGCAAGCTAACATGACAAACGCAGTAAAATACCGTTTTGTGACTAGTGGACAAGCACAAGACTGACGCAGCGTGCAGCTTTACTAAATTTCTATTCTGCCCATGAATATGGCTCTCTGCACTGTCACTAACATAACAGATCCAATTTCTGTGCCTATTATGTGTCTGGACAGTCTGAAGGAAAGGACGCTATAATTACCTTGCAGCTGCAGCTGTAGCTGCTGTAGATGTTGGCGTTGTTCTGGCACATATATTGCTTGTTGCTTAAATGGCTTGATGCAACGTCACATCGACGTCGCTTCATGCATGCTTTCGAAATCGCTTTATTCTAGATGCCTATTATAATGTTTGCACAATAAATACAACACTTTCCATTTTCCTTTTTATTATCCTACATGTTTCGGCCCGTTCGCTGCCATCATCAGGTAGACACTTACAGAACAAAACAAAAGTATACGTTGTGTAGGAGGCCTCCGATTTACATTTAAAAACTAAAACTATGCAATTATAAAATTTTGAAGACATACAATCACTTACAAGACATACAATCACTTACAAGACATACAATCACTTACAAGACATATAATCACTTACAAGACATATAATCACTTACAAGACATATAATCACTTATATTCCCTGTAAGCAAGTAATTAATGTTAATATATCGTTGCGTCTCATTTTACGGTGTGTGAGCAATGTGTGCTACATATTGCTTTCAGAAAAGTGCATTCTATTCTAGTATCAGGATCTTCAATAGCTTACCGTGTACTATCAAACACTTAAGCAGCACTACTTCAATGTAATCACACCTGTAGTTTATGTCACATTAACCTATGCTGTCCTGTAAACGCGGTGCCCCCACCACCAACACTCCAGAACCTACGTAACATTCACTCACATTGAAAGCCTCGAGATGCTGTGGGCCACCTTCATCATCATCTTCATCCTGTGGAATATTAAAATAAACATTACTTCAAGATTTCTTCTTAAAGTATGACATTTATACATCCAAGTGAAACGTCACTTATCTGTTAATAATTTGTTGTGATGCTGTGAAATGCCAAACACTTGTCCAGTGATGAATATCGTCACGTTCTTGTAAGTACTTCTTTCATAAAAAGGCTGAACTAAGACCAAAACAATTAATCACGCCTTACATTGGAACAATTATTAATGTTGGAATAGCAGCTGTTTTCCTGCCCATTTGGGTCGGAAATATTCTATAATGTGGGAAAGTTATTCTTACACTCCCCAAAATCGTGTCCAATAAATTTACAAAATGCGTGATTTCAAGCATCCACAGCGATGTAAATGAGATCTCTGCTCTTTTGGGATTTTATGTAGCGTAGGCTGCTGGACCGTTGAAGATGGGACCGATAGGTTGTTCCGAAACGTCGGTAAGAAACTAATATTCTACGCTGCGTAAAATCCCAAAATACCATATATCTAAATTTACAAACGATTTCGGATTTCCAAACCTGAAATATACTGGCCATTCAAGGTTTCAATTCAATTCACATTCCCCCCCTCCCCGGTTCCTCTGACGTGACCACTCTACCAGGTCGCTCTTTCCGCAACACCTCGTCAAGGGAGTATACAGAATGATGCAAAGTCACTTGACACTCGATATTTAAACCAGAAACGCGTACATAAGACAATTTAGTCGTCTTTGTGAGACAGCACGTGCAAACGCTCCGGAAAGACTTAGACAATATATTAATGTAGAAGGGATTCATTTTTTAACATTGCAAAAAGTCAATATATACAAGTACTGTGTCTGTAAAGTTCTAACATGGTCCCTCTAATGTCAACTGACTTAGCGCCATCCTGTATTGTCTCGGCTACATACATTCTCCTGGGCACGCCGTGGCACTGCTCTACAATCCGGAAGTTCGCTGGTCATTCTCACGGCCTGCAAAGAAATACATAACCAAATTACTTTCATAAACTATTCTATATACGAAGGCGAATCAACAAAGTTATGTTCATTTGCCTGTAGAGGCGCTGCAATCGACGCACTGCAAACTGTAGCGGTTGTCTCAATAACTACATACTAGGCATATAATATTATTATAGTACTACATACTAGCCTCATTGTGATAGCATTAAATTAAAACAAAGTTCTACAATACAAAATGTGACGGTTGTCCAAAAGTACAAAGTAAGATATATATATAGTATGACGTACAATTGAACATATAAAATCCAACTGTCAGAACATTATTACAATTTACACATCATAAGATACACGGTCAAACGTACAAACTTAATGCTATTCATTACGTACATTTGCTTTTGTGTGTTTATTGTCCCTCGAATGTACACTTTTATTGACTATTAATTGTGTAACAGTGCTACATGTTTCGAACCGTATCTTGGTTCATCTTCAGGGACTTCTGTATTTTAAATTACACTGATATTTTACATCAACTTATACACTGGTTAAAATAGTAAAAACTGAATAATATATCAGTTTGTTTGTATGAATTTTTGCAATCAAGTTATACGTTAAAGTGATGATAAGTGCTATATAGCAGTTGTTTCGATGTTACAAATCAGGTTATAGACAGGTTGGTGAACCTACCAACTCCAGACTCTTTAGAGGCCTTCCTCACCTTTCTGTATCTCCGCTGAGCCTCCTTATGGAGTTCCCAGCTCTGTGGAGTTCCTTCTGTACGACTTGTTAAAGAGTTACCTTACCTTTCTTCTAAGGCAGTCTAAATTAAATGTCCACTGTAGATAGCGTTTACTTGTTCTCGCAACTCGAGAGGACAGTTGTTTTCATAAGTCGAGATTAGGACGTGGTTGACACAGTAAATTGTCAGCCCCAGTCCGGCCTCGTCTTTCATGTTCATTTTTGGGCCCTGCTCCAGCCTGCCCCTCAAATCCTCTCGAAAGGAGTCCCACTTGGTACCGCCTGGATCTCTGAACAGGCGTTCCGGTACTGAGCCTTCCAATTTGAACAGAATATGTCTATGATCTGACAAGGAGGGCTCAGAAGAGACCTCCCAGCTTTTGATACTCTCCTAGAGTCCTAGAGACCCCAGGGTAATATCAGTCACCTCTAACCTCCTGCTGTTGCAGAAGGTAGGGTCATTGCCTTGATTTTGAATGTCTAAATTTGTAGAATTTAGTAATTCTACAGTTTGTTGTGGTACAATCATATTAATGGTTGTACATTTTGCGCAATGATCTGAAAGTAGGCTGTTTATTACACCAGTATAATAGAATTCATCAGGCATGTTAGTAATAATTTGGTCTATAATTGTAGCCGTACTTTCAGTTACTCAAGTAGGTGTATTTATTGTTACAGTCAGATTATAAGCATTAGCTACGTCTGATAATTGTTTGTGACCTTTGTCTTGGATATTTATGTTGAGATCTCCTGCGGTTATTATATATTGGTCTTCCTGTATTAGTTGCTCTAAAATACCTCTTAGAGTAATAAAGAATTCCTGTAGTTTCCCACTTGGTGGTCTATATAGTGCAATAATACTATTTTCCTCTTTTCACCTGTTAGTTCTACACCAGTAACCTACAATTTTTTCCATGCTTTTTTTCAGTAATCCATTTCAAGGGTTTCTGTTGTAATTTGGTTTTAGAGCTGTAAATTGCAACCCCACCCCCTTTATGTTCTTTGCACTAGGCCTGACTTCACTTCACCAAACACTGAGGTATCCACATTATTTTTACTAAGCGACAGCGGCATGTCGCGGCCACAACTGCCACTACAAAACGTTATTTTATTCCTCTTTCCCCCACTTTTTTAGAGGCCACGTAATGCTTACCTCGGTTGATTATCATCTTCGACTTCGTTCAATGTGCTGAATCTGTTTCCCGTTGGAACTACAAACTGTTGTGTTACCTGTTTTTGTTTTTTTGTTTCTTCATATTTCCTTTAGCTACTTGGTTCCATCCATTTTCATTTTCTTGACGAACCTCATGACGCGAACCTTGCAATCTTTCACTTTGCAGGATGCATATGATCTCTCTCAATGATGCTGTTTCCCCTAGCAACGTTCGTACAATTTTAGGGACATAACTGTCACGTTGTACGCTTTGACCTCTTCCTCAACATCACGTTCGAATTCCTCAGAAATATCCTCAAACTCTTAAAGGCATATATTTTGTATTGCTATCACCGTGCATTTTGTATTGCTATCACCGTGCATTTTGTATTGCTATCACCGTGCATTTTGTATTGCTATCACCGTGCATTTTGTATTGCTATCACCGTGCATTTTGTATTGCTATCACCGTGCATTTTGTATTGCTATCACCGTGCATTTTGTATTGCTATCACCGTGCATTTTGTATTGCTATCACCGTGCATTTTGTATTGCTATCACCGTGCATTTTGTGTTGCTATCACCGTGCATTTTGTATTGCTATCACCGTGCATTTTGTATTGCTATCACCGTGCATTTTGTATTGCTATCACCGTGCATTTTGTATTGCTATCACCGTGCATTTTGTGTTGCTATCACCGTGCATTTTGTATTGCTATCACCGTGCATTTTGTGTTGCTATCACCGTGCATTTTGTATTGCTATCACCGTGCATTTTGTATTGCTATCACCGTGCATTTTGTATTGCTATCACCGTGCATTTTGTATTGCTATCACCGTGCATTTTGTATTGCTATCACCGTGCATTTTGTATTGCTATCACCGTGCATTTTGTATTGCTATCACCGTGCATTTTGTGTTGCTATCACCGTGCATTTTGTGTTGCTATCACCGTGCATTTTGTATTGCTATCACCGTGCATTTTGTATTGCTATCACCGTGCATTTTGTATTGCTATCACCGTGCATTTTGTATTGCTATCACCGTGCATTTTGTGTTGCTATCACCGTGCATTTTGTATTGCTATCACCGTGCATTTTGTGTTGCTATCACCGTGCATTTTGTATTGCTATCACCGTGCATTTTGTATTGCTATCACCGTGCATTTTGTGTTGCTATCACCGTGCATTTTGTATTGCTATCACCGTGCATTTTGTGTTGCTATCACCGTGCATTTTGTATTGCTATCACCGTGCATTTTGTATTGCTATCACCGTGCATTTTGTGTTGCTATCACCGTGCATTTTGTATTGCTATCACCGTGCATTTTGTGTTGCTATCACCGTGCATTTTGTGTTGCTATCACCGTGCATTTTGTGTTGCTATCACCGTGCATTTTGTATTGCTATCACCGTGCATTTTGTGTTGCTATCACCGTGCATTTTGTATTGCTATCACCGTGCATTTTGTGTTGCTATCACCGTGCATTTTGTATTGCTATCACCGTGCATTTTCACTAATTCAATTTATTTTACACCAACTAATGCACACATGTGCTTTAGTTGGTGTAAAATAAATTATGTTAAAGTCATATTCATAGCTTCTTCGGGCTCCCCATCGTCTGCTTGTTTACTGACTGAATCGTGATCACTCACGCTGAGTCACTCTCACCGTCATCTGTCTATCTTCCCTGTCACAGTCCTCTAATTCACTCCTAACACACGAAATCTCTGGTCATCATTACAGCAAACAAGGGCCCTTTGATTTGAATGAAACATTCATTCTGCAGTCTGTCTTACGACAGGTCCGTAGCCTCTTCCAAAGCGAGTTCTCTCTAGTGCTTCCTCTTTCAATTTACAGTATCTTCTCTTTTCCTTAACGTCATCCAGTAGCTGCTTACGTCTTCTCCCTTGTCCTACCGTCATTTCTATCCTTCCTTCTAACTTTCCTTCAATCACGTGTTTCAGAAGGCAGTTCCTACGCAAGATGTGACCAATCCAGTTAGCCTTTCTTCTTTTTATTGTATGTAGGATATTCCTCTCCTCCTTCACTCTCTGTAATACTTCCTCATTTCTCACACGATCGGTCCAACTGATCTTCTCCATTCTTCTCCAGCACCACATTTCAAAACTTTCCAGATACTTCCGATCTACTTTCCAAAGTGTCCACGTTTCAGCACCACACAAAGCTATGCTCCAAATGTAGCACTTTACTAGTTTATCCTTAAGTTTAAGTCCAGTTTGCTGGTGAAAAGAGTCTTCTTGTTGAATGCTGCTTTTGCCATGGCAATCCTTTATTTAACTTCACTTGTACATCTTGCATCATTTGTTGTCGTGCTATCCAAATAATTGAAATATTCCACATTCTCCAATTGCTTTTGATCTATCATAAATTTCATTGGGGATGGTTGCCTTGAGATTCTCATTAACTTAGTTTTTTCCACATTCATTTCCGTTCCATTCATTATTTGAAGACATATCAAAATTGAAAAGTTTACGCTATTGGTGACGTAGTGTCCCGCGCTCCGCAGGACACTAAACACGAGCGGCACTGTAACAGAGCGTAGGCAGGAACACTGACTGCAATGAGGAGAGGGCAGCGTGAAGCTGCTGAATATCCGAGCGCTCACTGTCAACATGTGGCCGATTAAGTAGGATGTCGCGGGTCCCTAGGGCCCGCGACATCAGCAGTAAAGGTTTAAGCAATAGCATGGCCGTCTAACGTAGTTGTGGCTTTAACCTATGTTTTGATCAGCAATCAGCTACATGTTTCGACCATCTAGTGATCATCTTCGGGCTGCGTTTTTACAAGGATTTAAATGTGATTGACCTGTATGTGCATTGTGGCAGTGAGATGTCAGTGTGTACATGAACTCTTTTTATGCGACTGCCTACTGCAGTTTGGTCATTACAGTTGGTTTATGCACTGAACATGAGCGTATTGTTGCTGTGCGTGTGTAAGGCACAGTTGAACTGTTGGCACAAGACAGGTCAGTCCTTGTAACATGCTGTTGGGCTTTGCACAATGCCGTTAGTTTTGTGTAGCATTATAGTGTTGTAATCTTAAGTGTAGGGTATGTTTAATTATGCACTTTGCTTAATGAGAGTGTCTGATGTAACAAGTTGTGTACAGCACTGAGCTACAGAACGTGTGCTGTGGCTGTGGTCCACGTGTGATCAGGGCTACAGTCCTGTAAGAGTGTATAACACAGCAGAATTCCCACAGCAATATGTGAGTTGCATCTGTATCTGTGAAAGTGACGGTGTGTTATGTACAGTGTTACGGTATGTACGTCTGTGGCAGTCTGCTGTAATCATCACCGTTTTGTACAGAGGTCTTGCTGTCTGTCCCCGTTGCTTCAGCGCATATAAAGCCACATCCGCCGGCATGTTCGATTCATATTTCCGCCCCACAGTTCAGCGTACCTGAGGCTGACCTCCGGCTTACAAGCAGGCCGAGGGATTGCGTCAGGATTGATTTACATTAACGGTCTGTAATGTCATGTGCAGTAAACTTAATGCAGTGGGGGGGGGGGGGTGTGTGACGTCGACAGTGTTATTGTGACTGTTCACGGTCGAACTTAATGTAGACCATCCCTCGTACGACAAAAACACAAGATTTCGGCTTTCATTTTGTCCAACGCTGAACCAGTAATTCGAAAATTTGTCACTCTTCTGTATATTCTCTTGCACTGCACTTATTACAAGGGTTTTTTAAACGAAAACTTTCAGCTACAGTCTGCCGTGACGCGCGCTTTGAACACTTACTGCAGTGACTGTTCACAAAGTATTTCACAACCGCGCTCAGACCAGCTGCGGTCCGTGTAACAAGGCGTGACATGACTGACCGACCGGTAAGTCTGCGTACCGGCTGCTGATGTCTGCAGCAGCGACACAGCCGCGGTGTCGGCATCTCGGGGGACACGATAAATGGACCTCTCTCTGTATTGAAGGTAGTGCAAATGGCGTTGTCTTTATGCTGTGTGAAATAAATGTGTAATGTCTGCCATTGTACTGTTTTGTTAAGTGTGTTAGTGGTCAGATGGCACTGGGGCTGTAATGCACATCAGCTTCATATAAACGATTGTTTTGTGTAACATTGTAATTGTGTGTTTTGCCACAGTCTGTATGATGCTGTTGTTTAAAACAGAATAAAACTTCAGACAGCTGTAAATAAAGAAACTGTATTGATATGTCATTCTTTTCTCTCCTGTGATCATGTACAGATACATGTCACGATATGTCACCTTTTCTGTCCTGTGATCATGTACAGATACATGTCACGATATGTCACCTTTTCTCTCCTGTGATCATGTACAGATACATGTCACGATATGTCACCTTTTCTCTCCTGTGATCATGTACAGATACATGTCACGATATGTCACCTTTTCTCTCCTGTGATCATGTACAGATACATTTCACGATCCTCAATGTACCTCATAATACTAAAGGTGCTCAACACAAGCTTGTGTGCCTTCCCGAAGCACACTGATCCTGTGTCAGCATATGCACGCCGTCAGTTGTATATTGAACACATACATGAAACTAACCATGATTTCAGGCTTCCGCCGCGATGTTGATGAGATCTGCGCTCTTCTGGGATATTACGCAACGTCGTGTGGTAATTATTTACCGACGTTTCGGGACATTGTGTCGGTCCCATCTCCAAGGGTCAATAAGTCCAAGAAAAGGAAAAATATGGGAGCGACACGTCCCGAAACGTCGGTAATCAATTACCACACGACGCTGTGTAATATCCCAGAAGAGCGCAGATCTCATACATAAAACTAGCTGACCATCGTGCAGATAAACTTCGGTATAGTTTCCTTATACAAAAATGTATCTTCAAGACCACCAGCTAGCTTCCTCGGTATTGAATCTTGGGATTACACAAACCGCGGGAATTACTGGTTAGCTGAGAAACTGGTAGCTTCTGAAGTAGATCTCTGTTACACGGAATTAGATATAATTGCCTTATAATTCAGCAGATACATTTATGGCACACGTCACCTCTCGTCTGCAGATGCACGTGTAGGAAGACTGGCACGTGATCCTGATAGCATAATTGGCATTACACTGACGCGTGCTTCTGAAGTTATGTTAACTGTGGTGCGCCAAAATGTATTTAACGTCATGAAACCTGAGGTCCCAGAAATTTAATTTATAGTACATGCAGCCTGTGACGTCAGTTGGAGCCCTCAAAACTTTAGTGCTGCGATATTTTTGTCAAGAGTCAACACAGGGGTGCACCAATTTAAAAAAATAAATCCAGGAGCCAGCTGAAAATTCCAGGCGCCAGGTGGGTGACATGAAGCAAGTACAAGTAAGTACAAGAAGACACAAGTAGGCTAAACACTGAGGCTGATGTAACACGTCTTGTTAAAAGGAACAATATAAACGCTTTAAGTACAACAAGACACAAGTAGGCTAAACACTGAGGCTGATGTAACGTGTCTTGTTAAAAGGAACAAATATAAACGCTTTAAGTACAAGAAGACACAAGTAGGCTAAACACTGAGGCTGATGTAACACGTCTTGTTAAAAGGAACAATATAAACGCTTTAAGTACAAGAAGACACAAGTAGGCTAAACACTGAGGCTGATGTAACACGTCTTGTTAAAAGGAACAATATAAACGCTTTAAGTACAAGAAGACACAAGTAGGCTAAACACTGAGGCTGATGTAACACGTCTTGTTAAAAGGAACAATATAAACGCTTTAAGTACAAGAAGACACAAGTAGGCTAAACACTGAGGCTGATGTAACGTGTCTTGTTAAAAGGAACAAATATAAACGCTTTAAGTACAAGAAGACACAAGTAGGCTAAACACTGAGGCTGATGTAACACGTCTTGTTAAAAGGAACAATATAAACGCTTTAAGTACAAGAAGACACAAGTAGGCTAAACACTGAGGCTGATGTAACGTGTCTTGTTAAAAGGAACATATATAAACGCTTTAAGTACAAGAAGACACAAGTAGGCTAAACACTGAGGCTGATGTAACGTGTCTTGTTAAAAGGAACAATATAAACGCTTTAAGTACAAGAAGACACAAGTAGGCTAAACACTGAGGCTGATGTAACACGTCTTGTTAAAAGGAACAATATAAACGCTTTAAGTACAAGACACAAGTAGGCTAAACACTGAGGCTGATGTAACACGTCTTGTTAAAAGGAACAATATAAACGCTTTAAGTACAAGAAGACACAAGTAGGCTAAACACTGAGGCTGATGTAACGTGTCTTGTTAAAAGGAACAATATAAACGCTTTAAGTACAAGAAGACACAAGTAGGCTAAACACTGAGGCTGATGTAACACGTCTTGTTAAAAGGAACAATATAAACGCTTTAAGTACAAGAAGACACAAGTAGGCTAAACACTGAGGCTGATGTAACGTGTCTTGTTAAAAGGAACAAATATAAACGCTTTAAGTACAAGAAGACACAAGTAGGCTAAACACTGAGGCTGATGTAACGTGTCTTGTTAAAAGGAACAATATAAACGCTTTAAGTACAAGAAGACACAAGTAGGCTAAACACTGAGGCTGATGTAACACGTCTTGTTAAAAGGAACAATATAAACGCTTTAAGTACAAGAAGACACAAGTAGGCTAAACACTGAGGCTGATGTAACACGTCTTGTTAAAAGGAACAATATAAACGCTTTAAGTACAAGAAGACACAAGTAGGCTAAACACTGAGGCTGATGTAACACGTCTTGTTAAAAGGAACAATATAAACGCTTTAAGTACAAGAAGACACAAGTAGGCTAAACACTGAGGCTGATGTAACACGTCTTGTTAAAAGGAACAATATAAACGCTTTAAGTACAAGAAGACACAAGTAGGCTAAACACTGAGGCTGATGTAACGTGTCTTGTTAAAAGGAACAAATATAAACGCTTTAAGTACAAGAAGACACAAGTAGGCTAAACACTGAGGCTGATGTAACGTGTCTTGTTAAAAGGAACAATATAAACGCTTTAAGTACAAGAAGACACAAGTAGGCTAAACACTGAGGCTGATGTAACACGTCTTGTTAAAAGGAACAATATAAACGCTTTAAGTACAAGAAGACACAAGTAGGCTAAACACTGAGGCTGATGTAACACGTCTTGTTAAAAGGAACAATATAAACGCTTTAAGTACAAGAAGACACAAGTAGGCTAAACACTGAGGCTGATGTAACGTGTCTTGTTAAAAGGAACAATATAAAACGCTTTAAGTACAAGAAGACACAAGTAGGCTAAACACTGAGGCTGATGTAACACGTCTTGTTAAAAGGAACAATATAAACGCTTTAAGTACAAGAAGACACAAGTAGGCTAAACACTGAGGCTGATGTAACGTGTCTTGTTAAAAGGAACAAATATAAACGCTTTAAGTACAAGAAGACACAAGTAGGCTAAACACTGAGGCTGATGTAACACGTCTTGTTAAAAGGAACAATATAAACGCTTTAAGTACAAGAAGACACAAGTAGGCTAAACACTGAGGCTGATGTAACACGTCTTGTTAAAAGGAACAATATAAACGCTTTAAGTACAAGAAGACACAAGTAGGCTAAACACTGAGGCTGATGTAACACGTCTTGTTAAAAGGAACAATATAAACGCTTTAAGTACAAGAAGACACAAGTAGGCTAAACACTGAGGCTGATGTAACGTGTCTTGTTAAAAGGAACAATATAAACGCTTTAAGTACAAGAAGACACAAGTAGGCTAAACACTCAGGCTAAGACAACAGCTCATTACAAATCTCGCGCCAAGTCCATGTTTTGTGATCTGCAAAGCGTTCTGTGAAAGTACACGCAGGAGACACACACATTACCGTAGCTGGAACAAGACATTTTGTGACACGTTGCTGAAAACACGGCATGAGCGGGTTAAAGGAAGCAAGTGTGGACAAAGGAAATTACGTAATCTGCCACGTACTGTGGGAGTATGGTCACACGGTGCACGGCCAGTTCTGTATCTGACAACTGTCGCTGGCCGCTTGCTAGCCGCACGTGTGGACAGTCGGTGGAGTGGCCTGCGTAACACTTTCACTGCCAAAGTCGACCATGATCGATTTAAGTATTTACGTTTTAATTTGCCAGCGTCGACTTTAGTCGATTTAAAATTCACTTTGTTTTTTTGCCTTAAATAGGCCACGCACACAATAATTTCTTTCAGGAAACATTTTTTACAGTTTTATTAATCCCTAGCTGACAACTAGAAAAAATTTATGCATTTTATATATAATTATATTTTATAATTTATAAGACAACTCACTAGTTGTTTAACATTCAAAAAATCCCTGGCAATTTAACACCCTCGGGGATTTAAATACCCGGCAGTGAAAGTGTGCGATGATCGAGCGGTTAGGAAGAGGCAAGACACAATTGTGAGATAAAATAGTCACTGTGCTCAGTCATATCTCACTCTAACCACCCCAACCCAGTCCACACGGTGGTTGTCTTTTGGGTTCTCACACTGTGGAGTGTGCTTAATTCTGTCATTACAGAGGAACATACTGCCTCCATCTTCAGGTTGACCTAATTTAAATGAGATGTCATTTAATCAACATCTTTGGCTGTGGTACCTGGGTGGGAATGACCCAACTTCCTGATCAAGATTTACCACCAGCATTCAAATTATTTTCTAACAATCTCTCTATAAGATTTTAATGGCAGTGGATTGTCAGACAAGTACTGAAAGCAGTATGAGTGATTTACATGAGGTACTGATGTCAAGTTTATGATGCTGGGTGTTGAGTTGCTGACAATGTTTTGTGAGAAGATTTAACTGTGGAATTGCACAGAGGTGAATGTTTATAGGAATGGGTGAATGTCAGAATAGTTTGCAACTGCAGATATACTTCAATTATTTATAATAATTACT
This sequence comes from Reticulitermes speratus, assembly GCA_021186555.1. Taxonomy (NCBI): domain Eukaryota; kingdom Metazoa; phylum Arthropoda; class Insecta; order Blattodea; family Rhinotermitidae; genus Reticulitermes; species Reticulitermes speratus. The sequence goes on from JAJKFL010000042.1 coordinate 2,479,814, forward strand.
TGTGTGATACTGTGACAATTATGTCATGGCTGCCACATGCTCTCCCCTTATGCCGTAAACTTCAACAAATCTGAATGTATAAATATGCCAGTTTTGATTGATGAAAAGATGTGTACAGAATTACCTTTAATGGGAATAGTTTGTACATGACACGAAGTACGTGTTGTGACGTGCTATTTGCACTGATGATCATATCAGTTTGGAAATTTGGTGTGTTCATGTCTTTGTGCACATAGGTTAGGTCATGTTGACTTATACTAATGTTATGGAGAAGGGTTTCAGTGCCAGGTTTTGCATTTCTAAAGCTACAGATGATGACAAAATAAAGTTAACAAGTCTGTTTACATTTGGCGGTGCTAACGCGAAGCACGAATTTATTTTATTCATGCAACCAGGACGACAGATAAAAGCTGCACAGGACGCATTTTCACAAAATTACAAAACTTTGTGTTGTAACGTGGAACTAAGTACATTTGAAGTATTGCGCGAATTATGAATCGAGGGTATCAAACAAACTGGAAACACTGTATTAATGGTTTATTTTGTCCGTAACTCAGATCTGTTATAAATGCATCCTGAGTTTGGTGTGCTACCAACCAAAGGATCCAGGCGAAATCCGAAATGTCAAGATTTCCCGTTAAGTGTAGTCAGTAGCGCTAGGATCGCTAGTGTGTTCTGCCTAAGGGGCTATTTTAGCGTTGAGTGGGAGGATAGAATGTGATTTATGACTTCGTTATTGGAGTCATGATGAATGGGGACGTTGTGTATTGGGTAGAAGTGCCTTGAAATGCATTTTAAGTTTGTGTAGTTGTAACCAGAGGGAACAGGTAGCATCCTTAATGCATGGAGTAGTCTAAAGCTTATATACTCTTTGGTCACGGGGTAGAGGTTAGATTGGCCATCTGTCGAAGCCATGCTGCGAATTCAATAAATGGGTGTCTGTGATACATGGTTTTGCTACTGCAACTATAAAAATTGGAGTAGTGTTGTGTGTATGTGAAATAATAGTAATACGTGTGGCAAGAACCACGTATATCGATTTTGCAGGTACAAAGAAGTGACGTATATAACGGTAACTTGTAAATACCCGCACGTGTCTGATTAATGACGGTACTCTTTCTGTGCTCCGGCTGCAACAAGGAAAATGATACGCACCATATGACTTCTGAATAAAAGCTTTTGGTTTAAAGTAATAGTTTCGGGCATACGCGTATACGATTATGTCTGGTGAGACTTGGTTGTGTGTCTATAGGTTATTTCAAGTTTCAGTGTGTGTTTTTAATATTTTAGTACGAACGCTTACATCGGCTCTGGTGGCCACACACACTGACATTCAATGGGTGCCGGGGTACAGGATCCTTTACCGAGTTTACAGCGACTGGAGCCTGAAGTTGACCACAAACCTCAGCTAGTGCCGAGGTTAAGAATGAGTGGAGGTATATCCCTCTTCCGTTTATGTCTTGATGGCGTGGACAGGGAGAACTTTACCTTAATGTTTTAGTAACGTTTTGAGGTGCAGTCACAACTGTCATTTGACTTTAAAAATCTGCACTGTGTACAGTTTGATTAGAGAGAGATTTTATGAGAGGTTTTGGCGTGCCTACCATGATGTGACAGATTAAGTGGTAGCGTCATTAGCGTACATTCCTTCCTGAAAAGGACAAGATCACATGCTTTTTAGATGAGCATGCTGTCATGGTGTCTCTCTCTTCTAATGTCACATAAAGTTGACAGTATGGTTGGAGACAAATTTGTTGCAACTTCAAGTGATGGTCAAAATATGTCTGGTTACCTTGATATCAGGCGTCCGCTGCAATGTTGATGAGATCTGCCATTTTAGCCTTATCATTTAGATATATTGTGAACTTCAACAGTGTATGTTTTTTTCTGATATCTAGCAGACATGGTAATCCATCTTTATTATAGGTATAAGTTTTCAGGTTTCCATGGTGGTTGTCCTGTGGGGAGTCATACACCTTGTTCTGTGATTGCTGCTGTTGTGTCTTGCCGACTTAAAAACTAAAATTTATGCACATTTTGTGGGATTGTGTTGGAGCACAGATCATCATGTTAGTAAAGTTCATGCATGCGGCATCTGATGGGTGAATGTGATAGTGTTGCATCCCTCATCGACATCAGTCTATGATTAAGTCACACCAACAAATGCACCAAAACAAGTTTTGTCATTGATTTCTTTATTAAAAGATTACCCCAATCTTTTAATAAAGAAATCAATGACAAAACTTGTTTTGGTGCATTTTTGGTGTGAGTTGATCAATTGTACAAAAATGCACGGTGAATATAACGTGAAAATCATTCTATGAATTTGCGAAGAGATGGTGCCCGTGGTGATCAGTGAAAACAGACTGTGATGGATTATGAATGTAGCTGTAAATAGTGTGTTGTATGTGAGAAATCAGAAAACATTTCGTCTGGCTGAAATTATGGTAATGAATGAGGGATAAATAGAATACAGCAAAATTAATCAGCATAGGCATGTAGTAATGTTTGCAAAGAAATGTGACATCAACTCCATGGAGCAGAGTCTTTACTGAGAAGCTAACAGGTTCTCAGCTAGTCAAAAATTCACTGTGTTTTCTTGGCACCTAAAGCTTCATTATCACATTGACATGTGCCAAAACCCTGTTATGCACCTCTCCTGCCCTCTGTATGTGCCAGTGTAACAACATACCATGACAATATTTCATAATGACATTCTGTACATAATATGTGTCTGTGTGCAAACTGTGAAGAAGAACAAAAGAATGTTATGCAGTGGATGGAATGGTATCATAATCTGAGAACAGTCCAGGATGCAAATATCCAAATGTGCCTCATATTATGTTATAGTATATTTTTTTTTGTTATTCATCTATTTTGCTTAAAAGATGTGCTTAACTTAGTCTTTTTAAAGTAACTGATCACCTTCAGTTTGATCACCGTGTGTGATATATTCACGGTCAGAGAGATCGGATGTTCTTGTAGTAGTGCTGTGAAGATTACTGTTTTGCAGGGATGTATGCTAGTGGATAGGTGCAAGTGTTCTGGAGTGATATGGTGACTCCATCTTTCTTCTGCCCTGATGATGGTGGCAGCATATTCTTCCAGATTGTGGGTACCAGTCCGTGAAGGTGCATGGTGTTTGGGTTCTCTCGTACACAGCACGAGTAGTGCTTCATGTAATGGTATGTTTAGCTGGTAGTGTTGGCGTGGCATCACAGAAGAAGGTGCTGTTGTAAGTGACATTGTGTGTCATCAATTTCAGATTCAGCAAAATGCAACCCTCCCCCAGTACACCATATATGACTGCAGACCAGGAGCTTTCCCAACAGCCCCCATCTCTGCACTGCAAGGAGTCTGTAGTAAAGGTGTGTGTCATGTTTGGGATTCAGAGCTGATGTTGATGTCACATATTTATTTACTTTCTGTGATGAACATAAGTTGCAATGTTAAAGAGGTGTGTTGTCCAGAGAACAAATTGATTCATGCATTGATAAGTGGATGGTAATTGAGGATGTAATACTCCTTGTTAATAGTGTATGGGAGCCTCAATGAGAAATTGCTTGTCCAGTTCGTGAAGCATGTGGTCAAGTAGTGGGCAAGCCTGGGCAGTGCAGATGGTCCTCCTTCGCTCTGTGTCATCTGCAGGGACGACATCAGCTGTAGACTGAGTTTTGAGCACCCGGTAAGTATCCCCACGTGACTGTGTTTCTGCACTCCAACTGTGAACGGTCCTGTAGTACATGTACATGTTAGGTCAGGTCCTAATTGTGTGAACGTTAAGAAATTGAATAATTGTTGACTGTTTATTTTCATGATGCTTGACAAAATTTGTGTAGAACATGTCAGTACAATATATATATATACAACTGTTGATATGAATCATCACTCTCATCATTATTATCATATAACATTCAGAAAGAGTCAACATATTAACAGTTCTTAGATTTATGGAGGTTCCTTTCTTACAGTAAGCCCTCACATCATAAGGAATTACATTTTGCATGATAAAAACTATAAGACAGATATTTCTCTAGGAGTAGGCCTGTTGCTACAAAACACTTTTAGTTTCCTTCTGATAATTGTATATTCTTTATAATCGTTAAGTGAATTGGCAAGTTATGATATAGTTTTATCCCGGTGTTGCTTACCTTCTGTTTAAAGATATCAGTTCTTCAGAACATTGATTGAAGATCTGATCTTTGGCGTGTATTATTATCGTGCCTATCTGAGTTTTATTCAGACCTATTCATGTTTCATTTTCAGTAATACATAGTTTCCATTATATACATACATGGCACTGGGACTGTATTTACTGTTTTAAACTATTTCCTGCAGGAGGTAACTCTTCGTACATTAGTAATTAATCTTATATCTTTTTTTACTAGTTTAAAAAAATGTTTTATTTTCCCCATTACCTCCTGCTAGAAAGTATGTCATACCTGAAATGTAACTGGAAATTTGCAAAGTGTGTCCTTTTCTAGACATTTACACTTATTATACCTTTAAGTGATTGCATTACATAATAACTGTTAACTGTTACACAGTTCAGAGCTTACATTTTTTATATGAACATCCCAGTTCATATTTTCAGGCAGATATAAACCCAGAAATTTTGTTTCATGTGTATACTTAATATCCATATCGTTAAATCTGATTTGAGGTTTTAAAAAACTTCTGTTTTGCCAAGTATGAGAGAACGGTGCTGTAGTTAGCTTGGTGTTTGTCACTAACCCACTTGCATGAAACCAAATTAGAAATTGTTTCATAACTCTATTTATTTTGTGATTTAGAATATCCTCATTTGCAGCCTTTGTTAGAATATTGCATCAGCAGCAAACAGCACTGTCTCTGCCTTTTGTATATTTATTGGAAGATCGTTTATATGTACCGGTAATAAAAATAAAATTCAGCCAAGGACAGAACCCTAAGGTACACCATGTTTGATTTATTTTAGGCCAGAAATATATCTTTCTGATATCTTGTTGATACATTCTCATACTTTATTTAAACCATAGATTTGCAAACCCTCTGATTCCATAAGCATCTAATTTAGAAAGTACAATTTTATGTTTTAATACATCATATGGTTTTGATGGGTAAAAAAAATTCCACTTAGGTTTATGTGTTTTTTCTGTGGCCTGTTGATTACTATCAAGGAACTCTTGAATTGCTGTTTCAGTTATTTTCCCTCGCTGTAACCATTTTGAGCCTCTGTTAAGTCCTTTTTGATGCATTCACAATAAAGGGTTGCAAAGATGCATGTGTTAGCTTGACAATGTCTGCAAGAGCTGGAGAGCTGCTGAGTGGCTGCTGTTGATGTTGTGCTGTGATGTGTTGACTTGTTATGATGTTTGTTAAAACTGACCAAAATACAGGGCACTTTACATTGGGACCTGCATGAATCTCAAGTGTCAACTTGGTAACTGTTTAATGTAGCAAGAGCTTTTTCAACGAAGCCTGTAGAAGGAAATGTAAGAATGTACTGTTTGTGTGTGTCTTATGATTATGGGGGTAATTGAACATAGGTGAGTGAATGCACCAGAAATGTCACACTGCATGTGTGCAGTTCTTAACTTGTTAATGTTCGGAGTCATGTGGTGATGTGCTAAGTTGAAGTAATGATGTGTACTGCTGAGCAGATATGTCACAGTTGCTTTATTTTTCTGGCGCTGTTTAGGCAATCCTAACAGGAAGTACTAGGTGCGCCCAGAAAGTAATGCAACGCATTTTTTTTCTCGGCCCAATTTTGTTGGATAAAAATGATATTTTGCGTGCTGTATCTTTAAAATGTCCCGCGTTTATGCACATAGGCGCAATGTTTCCCGCTGGATAGCAGCGCAGTAGTGAGCTTTCAAAATGGAGTCTGCAAGTGACGTGCGTTCTAAACAGAGAGCAGTAATTGAGTTTCTTTTGGCAGAAAACGAAACGAGTGAATCAATTCACAGGCGCTTAAGAAAGGTCTATGGAGACATGGCAGTGGATAAAAGCACCGTCAGCCGTTGGGCGAAGCGATTGGCTTTATCAGAAAAAGGACGGGGCACTCTGATCTCCCGCGCTCGGGCCGCCCATCAACAGCTGTGACGCCTGCAACAGTGCAACGAGCCGACAATCTTATTCGAGACGATCGGAGAATCACCACTGTACTCGGTATTGGTAAGGGAAGCGTAGACAAAATCATTCACCAGTTAGGATATTCAAAGGTCTGTGCCCGATGGGTCCCTCGAAACATAACCGAAGAGCACAAGCAACAAAGAAAAGCCATCTGCTCCGAGTTGCTTGCTCGTTACGAGGTTGAGGGTGACGATTTCTTGTCCACCATTGTCACGGGTGATGAGACATGGATTCATCATCTGGCTCCTTCCGACTACCATCTTTTCGGTCCCTTGAAAGGTGCAATCCGCGGAAAGAGGTTTGAGGACGACGAGGAAGTCATTGCTGAAGTAAAGAGGTGGTTGCGACAGAGACCTGCAGAGTGGTACCGCGAAGGCATACAGGCTCTCGCATCTCGGTGGCGTAAGGCCAAAGATTTAGAAGGAGACTATGTTGAAAAATAGGTTTAGGTAGCCAAAGATTCATGTAATGATGTGACATATTTGAAGTTTTAATAAAATCAATTGTGAATGAGAAAAAAAATGCGTTGCATTACTTTCTGGGCGCACCTAGTAATTATAAATGGATATGTACACACTGAGGACAAACGTAAGCTTTCATCTTTTTGGAAGATACTGCCAGGGAGTAGGCAGAAGTCTCTTGTCAGGAACTTGCATTTAATTTCCACATTGACATGAACTGGAATTCATTTAATGGGGCTGTTGTGGATAGATAAACAGTGTAAGAGAGCCACAAGATCCTGAGAGGTTTAAAGGTTTGTACTTTTTGTTGGTCATATTGTGCATTTTCAGTATAAGTTACCTCATACTCTTTTTTTTTCACCCTGCTGTACTGTATTTGTGATTGTGACATGTGGCTTATGGTAGGGTTACCGTGTATCTGTCACGAGAAAAAAGGATATTCACACTTATTGAACATAAAAAAGAGGACATCAGTGAGAAAGGAGGTTAAAAAGGAGGACATACAAATAGTCACAATAATAGTAAATAAGGTCTGTCACAGTGTTTCTCTGCTCATAGTTTCTTAAATTTAACGGGTAGGAAATTCAGAGGGAGAAGTTCATTGAGCATGTATTTAACTAAGTTCCAATTGTTCAGAATTTCCATGCTGAAGTTTTTTGAGACAAAGTGGACATGTGGTAGCCCTCGCTTATGGACCATCAGTTGAAACCGTGTCGTTGTGTTATAGGGCTCATAACTTAACAGTTACGGTACTGGGGATTCAGGTCTTCTGGGATGTGACACGGTGTTGTTAGGTGAGTTCTTACTGATGTTTCGAAGGAGCATAGGTTCAAGGGTTAAGCAGTCAAAGTTTTCTTGAACTTCTTGACCATTGAAGTTGATGGCACTGCAGCGCTTCAGAGTGTCCGGAATCTGTAACACTGTGTCACATCACAGAATACCTGAATCCTTGGTAACACCAGTGTGAAAACCTCACATTTCACGGTTGCTGTTTTGTAACTGAGTTTAATTAAATATGTGTCATAATTGTGCAGGTTGATTGATTTAACACTAAGTCATTTAGAAGAGAGCAGAGCAAGACGTTACGAGAAAGCTGTTCCACCTGAAGAGGATTCTTTGAAGTCATCAAGTGATACCATATTGCATGCAGCATCAGTTGATCAATATGACTGGAATACTTGTAGAGGAAGTGTTACTCAAGAAGTCTGACAGTATGATGCTTTTGTTTTATTTTAGAAATTGTGTATTCTTTCATCTAATTCTGTACAGTTTTCATGGAAATGTGCTTTTACATGAATTGTTCTCTGACCTAAAGCCACCCTTATAGATCAGACAATTATGAGGCGTTGTTTTGTGTTTCTAAAGTCTGAGCTTTTGTCTGGCCTTAGGAGTTAGGAAATATGTAAAAGAATATTAAACAATTTGTGTTCGCAGTGTTTCAGATGTTAGGTTTTAGTCATTTAAAAGTCTTCCTTAAACACATTTAAAAGTCACCCAACTACATATAACAGTACTTTACTGGAATTTCCTGGAAAAAGTATGTATTTGATTCATATTAATAGTTTTCTGCATCCCACCATTTAGAGTGTGATGAGTTGATGTTGATTTGTCTACACTCAAACTACCCCAACATCTTTTTCTGTAACCTCTTACCATGTCAGGAGACTGATGAAACAAGTCCTTTTGAAAGCATCAAGTCGTTGGTGAAATTTTGGACTCGAGACAGATTGTGCTGTACCAGATTCAACATTTGTTTTAGCATATTTGTGTTTAGAAATAAAACAAGTTGTGAGATAACATGATGTCTGTGTGCCTCCCCATTTGAACTGTCAATCACATTGACTGATTTTCATGAAATGTGGTATTGACGTTTTGCGGCACTCGAACACCGTACATCTCAGTTTTGTGTACTTAGTAAAACAACACAGCATATGTATGAATTCCTCCCCCTTGTGAAAAATTCGAGGTTCTAACAATTATGCTGAAGATTCAAGTCTTAGGAGATGTTATGCTGGGCCGATTAGTAAATAGTTACCAAAATTTTGAAGTATCATAGTGTGTATTCAGGGTCCAGCAGTTAAAGAAGAGCAGCTGCATGGGACATTGTGGGTATATTATATAGGTATGGACTGCTTGCCCCTAAAGATGAGGGGTCTGCAATCTTTTAAATTGTCACTAACAATTTACCAGTTGGCACTGCATAACATCCCACCAGACTTGGTTCTTCATATCCACCATATGTTGGCTATTTCACAGCTAAGCCTGTCAATGTACGTGCCATAAGTAACATATATGAATTGTTAATTGTAGTCTTTTTGTGTTGAAGGTGATATCCCAGCTGTTCAAGAATTTACTGAGATTTGCAAGAAACAGCTCCAGAATTCAGAACCTTCTCTGCGTCCAAAACTATGAACCCTATTGGACCATGTTTTCTTCACACATAAGTTCATCAGAATCCACAGTTTCTTAGTTGAACTGCCACTCAAGACTGCAGCAGAGAAGAATTATTTCTTCAGGTGTGCTTGTTGTAATCAGAATTTCTTTTTCTGCTGGTCAGAATGTAAATGATCAGTTTCATTGTGGCCAAAAATAAATTTACATATTGTGTGAATTATGTGACATGTCGCTGTTCCTCTCATTATTGTGTATTTAACCTGCTGATGTAGAACTTGCTGCTCTCTGTTCCAGTCTTTGCATTCTTCCACTTACAGATTTATGTATCCATGAATCAGTTATTGTGCAAGAAAACACATAAAATGTTAAGCAGACATGCTTTAGTTTTGCCAATTTATGTTGTAAGCTGTGTGGTGTGTAGTCATTTTCTGATTTGGCAGGTGGTCTTACGAGAAACACGCTTTTAGTGCAGAGTTTTTCAAAATTTTTTGACAGGATCACATTTGGTTCTGAAACAAACCAGATGTAACTAAACAGGAATTGGTTGTAAAATATAATAGCTAAAGTTTTGTGATGTGAAGGGAGAAATTGGATTGAAATTTTATGAATTTGTGCATCCTGTGTGCAGTGACTGGCTGCAGTATTTCACTTTGCTTATCAAATACAGTAATCCCTTGGTGTATGTGCAAGCAGTTTACCATTTTTCATGTATACAAGGTGCATAAATTAATGGATGCTTTCAGTTTGCAAGCCAATTTCTGCGTACACAAGCTCCTGCCTGTGACAAACTGATTTTTGTTCCTGATGCATCTCTTGGGTTTTCTTCACTTACAAATCTGCTTGAATGTACGGAACATCACTGCAGTGTCTCTCATCGTTCTCGTCAGTTTGTTGTGAACTGCGGTCTTCTCATTGTTAATCATTTTGCATTAAGTCTTCAGGACGTATTTGTAATAATGGGAGCCAGGATAGTGTAGTCAGTATAGTGACTCAGTAATGGGCTGGATGATCTAGGATATGAAATCCTGGCAAGGAGAGGAGATTGTTCTCTTCTCCCTAGTGTCCACACTGGCTCTGGAGCCCATGGCCTTTCTGTTCGGTGGGTATTGGGGGCTTCTTTCCACAGGCGTGGAACAGCTGGAGCATGAGGCTTACCAATTATTCCATCTAATGCTGGATTAAAAATGAGTGGTGCTGTACCTCTACTTTCCATGGTGTGGACAGAGACAACTTTACTTTTTTATTTATTGATAAAGATGGTACCGACTGTCTGTGCATTTTCCATGTAAATTTAATGATGTGGCTATTGTTTATGCTGCAGTAAATGGCTCAGAATGTCATTTAAATATAGTAATTGGCCATTGTTATTTTTTTCAAACTGAGGTACTGTTGTGTGTTGTAGAAATGTGAACTCTGTATGTCTGGAGAGAAATGTTTGACCTCTGGAACCATTTAAAATTTATAATGTAGGAAATAATGAGAAATTCAAGAATATGAGATTGAAACTATATAAGGCACATCATCTGAGCACATAAACTGTGTGCTTAAAATTCACTTTTTTGTACAATATCTGGGGTCCTCACAGTCATGAGGCACCAGTGCGCGTGTTATAGTGTAATGGTGATGTTGTTGAAGTGCCTGATGACAGGGATCAGTGCACGTGTTATATTCTGATGGTGATGATGTTGAAGTGCCTGATGAGAGGGACCAGTGTGAGTGTTATATCCTGATGGTGATGTTGTTGAAGTGCCTGATGACAGGGACCAGTGTGAGTGTTATATTCTGATGGTGATGTTGACGTGCCTGATGACAGGGATCAGTGCACGTGTTATATTCTGATGGTGATGTTGTTGAAGTGCCTGATGACAGGGACCAGTGCGCGTGTTATAGTGTAATGGTGATGTTGTTGAAGTGCCTGATGACAGGGATCAGTGCACGTGTTATATTCTGATGGTGATGTTGTTGAAGTGCCTGATGACGGACCAGTGTGAGTGTTATATCCTGATGGTGATGTTGTTGAAGTGCCTGATGACAGGGACCAGTGTGAGTGTTATATTCTGATGGTGATGTTGACGTGCCTGATGACAGGGATCAGTGCACGTGTTATATTCTGATGGTGATGTTGTTGAAGTGCCTGATGACAGGGACCAGTGCGCGTGTTATAGTGTAATGGTGATGTTGTTGAAGTGCCTGATGACAGGGATCAGTGCACATGTTATATTCTGATGGTGATGTTGTTGAAGTGCCTGATGACAGGGACCAGTGTGAGTGTTATAGTGTAATAGTGATGTTGTTGAAGTGCCTGATGACAGGGACCAGTGTGAGTGTTATAGTGTGATGATGATGTTGAAGTGCCTGATGACAGGGACCAGTGTGAGTGTTATAGTGTGATGGTGATGTTGTTGAAGTGCCTGATGACAGGGACCAGTGTGAGTGTTATATCCTGATGGTGATGTCATTGAAGTGCCTGATGACAGGGACCAGTGTGAGTGTTATATCCTGATGGTGATGTTGTTGAAGTGCCTGATGACAGGGACCAGTGTGAGTGTTATATTCTGATGGTGATGTTGTTGAAGTGCCTGATGACAGGGACCAGTGTGATTGTTATATCCTGATGGTGATGTTGTTGAAGTGCCTGATGACAGGGACCAGTGCACGTGTTATATTCTGATGGTGATGTTGTTGAAGTGCTTGATGACAGGGACCAGTGCACGTGTTATATTCTGATGGTGATGTTGTTGAAGTGCCTGATGACAGGGACCAGTGCACGTGTTATATTCTGATGGTGATGTTGTTGAAGTGCCTGATGACAGGGACCAGTGCACGTGTTATATTCTGATGGTGATGTTGTTGAAGTGCCTGATGACAGGGACCAGTGCACGTGTTATATGCTGATGGTGATGTTGTTGAAGTGCCTGATGACAGGGACCAGTGCACGTGTTATATTCTGATGGTGATGCACTGTGCTTCTTGTACTTGTCTTTTGCTTTTTTGCTTTTTGTTTTGTATAAATGTTTTCCTAAATCCTCTTGTTAGAAGTAGATTTTTCTTGTGTTTTTTTTCGTCATTTATATGTGACGATTTTTCAAGATTTTTTTTGCTCCCTCTTCTGTTTTGAATGAATGGTATTAGAGGTAGGACCTCTCTGCTTTATAAACCCACCAGCATAAACAAAACATTGCATATGTGACCTCGAATTGTGAAGACTGTTCTCTCGACAATGTACAGCAGGTAATGACAAATTTGAGTGTGAACTGTGTTGATGCCTGAGGATGGGAGGGAATATTTCTTTCAGAATTTGCTAGTTGTTTGTTTCATGTTAAACCATATTTATGTGACCTTAGTAGGACTCTGCCTTACTTTCACATACATGTGCCAAAGCAAAATGTAAGTTGTGTGCAGTGTAGTATTTCTTTGCTACTTGCATCAACAGCGTACACCAGAGGCTGATGGGTCACAGAGTCCACATTTGGCTAGTCTTTCCATTTCTTCTCGAGGTTTACAAGGTTTTTCAAAAAACACCCAGAAACAGGACACAATATCCCAGAAGAATAAATATAGCCATTTCATATATAATCATTGGTCAGAGAAGTGAAGGTAGTAAAGGAGTTTGTTTTCTTATCGACTCATCTGCGGTATATTTGCTAGTCATTGTATCATTTGACACTGTAGAATGTAAGCTGTGGACAGCAACTCCTGTTCCTGGACAGTAATGGTTAATTAAGTCATAGGCCTTCCACATTCTTGCATACAGTATTGTTAAATAACCAAAGAATTATTCAACCACGCTGGAATATTGAATGTAAGAACTTCAGCCATTTTCACCAGAGTCATCTGAAGTGACATGACTTTTGTAGTGGATTGAATAAAAATTGGCAGATTCATAAGTTTCCTAGTCTGTAACTTGCGTGTTAACCAAGCATTTTCTTTTTTGGTAGCAGGCAACGAACATGTGGCACAAGAGTCAGTGTGTTGGGTAGTATTAATGGGATAAGTTCGTGTGCAATAGTAACAATACTGGAAACTTGGTCCTGCAAATAAGTTTGTAGTGTGATTTGGTTTTTACGGGCAAAACATGTTTCGCCTCTCAAAATTCACTGCCAATTGATAGAGGTGTTTGGTGATGGCATAGCAAGAGTGCAGCATGTCAGACAGTGGTGCAGAAAGTTTGAAAATCCTCACCTAGACGTCCATAATAATGATCGCAGTTTATCCCTGCATGAGAAGGGGAAGGTGAATGCAGCATGTGTGGAGGAACTGATTTTGGGAATCAATGTCACGTGGGAGGTCACTGATTTCTACAATAATGAAGAGGTGGGATGTGAATGTGAATGGCCTTGAATGCAAGAGTCTGATGTCACTGCACTGAGCTTTTAAACTTACGCCAAGGTGAGACAAACACATCATGTGCATGGGGGATGATGTTGAAACATAATGATACTACATGTAACATTGTAATAACTTCACATTTAATTTTTATGGCACAGGGAACCTTACTTAATGAACACTGCATTGTAAATCTCTGTCTTGTTTTGAATATCAGCCTCAAGTCTGACAGCATTCAAATTGCTGCACACCTCTGACTCTGGTGAGCCAGGATGTCTTGATGCGTTTCAGGTATAATTGGCAGAGATTTATCACAGGAAAAAGCACTGCAAAGGAACCATTTACCAAATAACACAGCATAATATTATAGAAGACTTGAATCTTTAGTTGAAGGGGCTTTAATATGCTAGGGATGTAGCCAAGATGTAAGTGACAAGGAATCATACAGACTTGTGATGACAGAACCGCCTGCAAAACTTCTGCCTGGAAGAACACGAGGTAACTGAAAGAATAATATCTTTGTGGCTCAGGACTGTATTCTGTGGTGGGCTTCTGTATTTGTGGCGTTGAACCACAGGATACTGCTATCACATGGTTAGTTACAGAAAGTACAGCCACATTTTACTTAATCTGTCAACTGTCAGAAATGCAGAACTTTGCTGTGTAAGCATATAAAAATGGATGGCTGTGAAGGATGAAAGGTCAGTTCTCTGTATGAAGTGAGCACATCATGTAACTGGCTATGCAACTAACTGAAACTGGAACGTGCTTCGACCTGAATGAGAAGACAAAAAACAGATCCTTCTTCCTGCTGTTTGTTCAGACCAAAACACACACCACTTTCTTTTACCTGCCTGACCAACCACAACTCATGACCCTCTCCTATGATTTCCAACATAAACTCATCTCTAACCCCAGTCATCAGTTCCACCCTGAAGAAGCAGCCAGTTTCCCTAAGGTCTGCCCAGTACTATGCAGTGTTACAACTCACATGACTCTATGGCTTCCATTCCAATAACTACTGAAACACTCAACACCCACTGGAACAGTGCATTTAAAGTGGTAGCTACCCCTGCCCCTCATGACAGCTACTTATTAAAAGACTGTTGAATCATGACCGCTACAGCAATATGTTTCAGGATCTCGGCACTCAGCCCATCTTCAGGCCATATTACAAAATTACATATATATATATATATATATGTAAGGCTAATTGAAATTCATAAAAACATAATTATACTTGTTCTTATGTTGCTGTATTGTTTGTGATTCAACAGCCTTTTAATAAACAGTCACCTTATCACACATTGAGGATGTCGACACTAAGGTAGCACATTTAAAGGTTTCAAAATATTCCAGATTTTATGGTTCAAAATAAGATGTGCTACTAGAGAAGCTACGAGACATACTCCGATATGAAAAACAGGACGCATAAGTGAATATGCTAAAGTATTATGCAATAACAGTGCTATAAGTTTTATAAAAGGTGGAACTATTGTAGGATTACAAGTGTTGACTATTTTAAAAAAGTTTTAGTGATTTTTAGTGGCTTGTGAAAAGCTTTATATATGACGAGACCTTATAGGCTCATATCTAATGTGTGTTTAACATATGGTCTACGCAATGAAATGTAGTATACCCCTGAAGATGGTCAGGTACCTGACCGAAACATGTCGGGTTAATTAATCTACTATTAAAGTTTTTTAATAGTGAGTGTGCATCAAGTTGGTTTTAATTTTAATTTATACAAGATGCACGGTGAATAGAATATCAAATACAATGACAAGTAAGTCGACCACGGAGCCGAGCGTCCTCAGATTCCGCCGTTCAAGTTTCTGCCTATACTATATGACCTGTGGTTTCTACCACCCTAGATACTACTGGGAAGTGGCATCCGTGGATATGGACACCACGGATTACAGCACACATACGCATTGAAGTTGTTTTGCACGTGTTCTGCATGCTGCTAAGTTGGTGCATGATCTGTGGTGTGAGCATGTGCGGCGTTTGTGGTGTGAGAGCATGTTGCATTTGAGAGTTTTTTCATTTTGTTGTTGTGTATGTTGATTGATTTTACAATGAAGCCCACGTCAGAAACTAATTTTGTGGGATGTTTGCGAGAACTATGCGGTCACAGTGATGTGTTTCGCGCAACATTCGGGCAATACCTGCCCTACAAGGTTAGACCAGTGTACTTTATTTTACTCTGTCACCGATCGTCTTCAGTGCTGGGTTCGAGTTCACATTTCGATAATGTTGCTACTGAATGCTTATAATGATTCATTTGTTGTATGTGATGTCCATATTTCGCTGTACTCAGCAGGGTGAGCGAAAAGCCCCTGGACACATGTCGGAAGCAGGATATAGGTTAGAGTGGAAGCCTCAGTTAATGTATAGTACATACGATTGCAGGAAGCGTTGGAAGTGACCGGTCACGTGACAGAGGTCACCTAAAGTGTTTTATGTATAGGACCTTACCACATGCAGCACTGTGCAGCACCCTTCTTGCACAGGTGCACACAGACTTGTCAGTCATGCTGCACAACCGTATAAGCACCGTTGTTACTCCTGCCGTCGGTGCTGTTGGCGTCCGCCTTATTTAAACTCTCCGTACTATGAACACATACACAGGCACACATTGTTTCCCCCGTCCGATACCAAGTGCTGGCTGAGAAAGTGGTCTGTTTTCTTTGAGTGTAACTGGAATTTTCGTGCAATACTTTACTTCACATTACAGGTCACTCCTCAGGTGTATACTTTTTCTTCCATTTTACTAGATCACTTGGATATTACGATAGTTTTGGGTGGCGTAGGTTAGGTTAGGTTTGGTTAGCGTAGTTTGTGGTAGCACAGGTTAGGTTAGAACAGTTCAAGTCAGTTTAGGATAATTTAGGATAGCATAAGTTATGTTACGTTATGTTGCTTTTGTTGATAGTGTAAGGCCTCTCTTCACGGCACTATTGTGCATTAGGTTCGCTACTTTAAATTGAGCTGTTCCCTTTGTACTTGTGATATCAGAAAAGTAAATGCTTTTTCAGATAATATGAATGATTGATAGTTGGTCTATGAGGGAAGTACTTTTTCCTCGTATTAATACTGCGTGCATCGTGAAATAGACCTGTAATTTGTCATTCTAGTTTTGTCTCCTTGTGTGCACATTGGTTTTGCTATTGACACCAGGGAAAATACCTGTGTGTAATGAGTGATTGAAAATATACCGTAATGGGCTACTGATTAGAGATAAGAAAGTTTCTTGTTGTTTAATCATAACCTAATTTTTTTTATTTGAGGGAATGTTTTATACATTCTACCTTGAGTTTCTGCGGTTGGAATTATTTTAAGACCAGGGAAATTTCCTGGAAATGGTTATGTTAAACATGGAATATCATCTTTTTTTAAATTTAAATTTTCAGTGGCTGTTAGAAAGAAATGTAGGGACCGAATACAATAAATAGTTGTGTTTGTTTACACCTGTGCACTTACTAATTAGTACAGTTGGCTGCTCCCCGTACTACAGATTACAGCGATGTGGTAACTCTATGAAGGCCTGCTTTAATATTAGAACATTTTGCATTTTGCCCATAGAGTGGATGGAGGCTGTCCGTAAAATTACCGAGCTTGTAAAATAGCGCGCCAACGCGACCGTGCAACAATGTTCGGCAAGTGGTGCATCCTAGTGGTGACCTTCGTGAGTCACCAGATACCAGTCGCTAGTTTATCTAGCAGACACAGCACGAAGGCTAAACAAGATAGAATCATGCGACTGGTGTCAGATGACTCGCGAAGGTCACCGCTAGAATGCACTACTTCCCGGCCATTGCTGCGCGATCGCAGTGGCGCGCTGTTTTAAAAGTTCGGTAATTTTACGGACAGCCCTAGTATCTTTGTGTTCTGTATGATTCTCACAATTAATAGCAATTATTTCCAGAACAGCCTAAACCCTTTGTCGTTGTAATGGGGACTGTTGCCTTGATGTAGGGACAGGAGGTTTGGTACGTTCACAGTGAGAAGTTGTAAAAACCTTTTTATTGGCTTGTCCAGTCATGTCCACATGTGAGAGTTTGAGAACTACTGATTATATTTTTAATGTAATTTGATACTGAGGAATTTTACTAAAGCTTCTTGACTCATTCAAGTTTCTGATTTATGACAGAATTTTTTTTTTTTTTTGAGGAACTGAGATGTAGAATTACATAAGATGGTTCTATTTTCAGAGCTTCACACAGTCTGATATGGAAGATATAATGACTACCTTGTCTGAGTTCCTTCTTACACCCGACTACACTGTAGCCATTGCACGTTGTGTTCCTCACGTTGTATTGGAATTGCTTGTGCTTGGAGAGCATAGGGGAAGGGACAGTACATTAAAATTGGAGGACAAAAATCTTCATCACAAAAAATTATGTGTAGCTTTGGGAAAGTTAGTGAATTTCCACCCAGATGCCACCAGGTAAGCTGTGCAAGAATTTATTTTTGATTTATATTCATGTTAGAAGAGCTCTTATGTGGAAAGCAACAGTAATTGGATTTATTTATTTATTTGACAGTATTTCTATCAGTTCTGGGAATTAAATTAAATGCTTGTTAAATAACAGTACCAGAAATTTTAGTTATTCTGGAGTGAGGAATAGTAAGTGGCATTTGTGAAGTTTTGGGGATATTTAACAATAATACACTGAGGTGTTAATTACATTTTTTTTGTTCTGTTTTGTGTATGGATGTGATATAAAATTTCAATCCCGCACATTTATCTGATATTTCAATTGAACATAGGTACATGCAGAATCTTGGGAGAAGTTTGTGTGAAACAAGCATTTGTAAGATAAAGACAGTAATAATGGTTGGATCCTCAGCAACGGATGTTGCAAATGCAAACTGGATTTAACTAGCCCAGGGTTGGATCTCATGATGGTGTAACCTACATTTCAGATATCAGTTTGTTAGTTGCATCTAATATTCATGTACAAACAATGAAAACTTCAGTAAACTAGTTTTTTCTTTCTCCAGATTTGCCTTGCAGTATTTTGAAAACAATCCTTCTCCATTCCAAGATATGATGACAACCCATTTTTTGGTCCCAAGCTCAGCAAAGAAAAGGAAATTATCTTTACAGAAGACATCAGATTCCTTACTTGTGACAGATCTGGAGATTGTTGAATCCTGTTTCAATTTTCTTCAAGTTGCAGGAAACTATTTTAGGCAGCGCTGGGAGTGGTCTGAATTTATTAAGTTGTATGTTGGTCACAGTGAAGATTTTATTTGCTGGTAAGTGATGTGTTTGTGAAGTGTACTGTTTTATGAGATCTAAGGTTGTGACATCAGTGAATATAAAGACTGTGGTTCTCCGATATGTGATGCCATGCAGTGTGATACTTGCGTTTGGGAGGAACCTGCTGCTACCAGCTTCAGGGTAGAATAATTATTTTGGAATCATTTACTTCATGTTGTCCATTGTTTCATTTTAAAAATAATGGGAAGTTCAAAGTTATGCATTCCTGTGCCATAAAGGCATGTAGGAGGAGTAGAGGTATAGCTCCACTATTTTTGACCTCAACACTAGATGGAAGTGCCTCAGCCACTTTACCCTCTGGGAAAAGAGCTCCCAGCACCCATTGAGTAGGAGGCTGGGTGGGCCCCAGGGCCAGTCTGGACATTTTGAAGAAAAGAAAATCTCTTGCTGTGCCAGGAATTTCACCCCTGATGGTCCAGCCCACAGCCTAGTCACTATACCAACTGAGCCATCCCATTTTCCCGTTAAAAATAACAATAAAAAATAAAACACTACCGTTTAGGGACAAAATTGGCCGTGCCTAAAATGTGTTTTATTGTTACTATGTTTGATATGAGACATTGGACGCAGTCCACAAAGTAATGATCCCAAATGTGACATTCTGTTGTCAGAATCGTAGGTGAATAATATTATTGATTCGGTAGATGTCAACATCAAATTACAGCAGTGTTGATCATCAGCACAAATTGAATTATGCTTCTAATGAATGGTTTTATGTGTGAACATTCTGTTGGTTGTAAGTTTTGCAGCAGAAATGCGAGATGTACAGGGACATTATTTTATCTGACAACTCGCACCGCTACTTCACTCAGATTGTCTTGCATGACAGCAGGCAGCACAGCACTTAGCACTCTTCTAATTTGCCGTGAGTCAGGATCCACACATTTTAGTTTAACATGCTGCAGTTAATATTAAGTGTTTACTCACCACATATAAAGAAAGTGCTGGAAATATCTTCCTGTGACTCACTCACAGACGTGTTGTTCCTGGATGCCAAGGTTAAGGGAACTGACAGTTAATAACAGTTGTTAGATGAAATAATGTCGCTATATAACCCAGTAATTGGGTGAAACTGCAGTGTTATGCTGTGTAGCCTGGTAGATGATTATTAACGTCTTGAAGAAACGTACTGCCGCTGTGTTCATCGTATTCTTACAGGAGCTGCATGTTCTGCCAGCACAATATTTGTGGCATTATATTGAACAAGACTTCAGTCTTAATATTCACTGACATGAATACCTGGATTGTTTGTTGTTTCAGGTTGGCATGTCAATGTGCTGCTGATGTTACTGCTATGACAGATACGCAACGGCAAGCTCTTTTGAATACGTATTTGTCTCCTGAATCTATTAGGGCTTGTACAATTCGATTTGACTCTACTGGTTTCAAAGAAGATGCCTTGAAAAACAAATCTGTGTCAGACGACAGTGTTTGTCACGTTTCCAAAGCAGTTGTGTCAGTTTGTGGAATTCAGTTACCTGTGTTCAATTCCACAAGTCAGGTATGTATTAACAGTGTAGGCTGTGTATGCAAGCTTGTTATTTCACTCTAAAATCAGTAAGGTCCATTTGTAACCTCACATTAATGTCAGTGAACCTTCAAGTTGTGTAAAGGTTGGGGTCTTTTCATGTGTGGGTGAGTGACTGTGAATGCTACAGTGACTCAGGGCACCAAGTCATTGGGAAAAGTGTCGTGCTTACTGTAACAATACTAAAAAAGAATCCAGATGATCTGGTGGTGATAAATTACTGCAACACAGTGCATACTGGTCTTTGGAATAAGGCTTGGAATGTGGTATGGAGCTGTTGGTTTTAAATTCTAATGTTATTGGTGTGCTGATGTTTTGTGATAAGAGTACCGTGTTCTGGGGCATGATGCCACGTGGTCTGGTAGTTGCATCCCAGAAGGCAGTATTTTTCATAGTCACAGTTCTGGTAACCAGAGATCTGAATGTTGTGTAAGTTTGGAGACGACAAAGAAAAGAAGTACCCAATAGTTCAGAAGGTAATCCAACTTAATGCTGATGTCATGTAAGATATCAGACACCATTCCTTGTGCTATGGAATGTTCTGCCTGTAGATATCTCACTGAAGAAGTGTTCAGAAGAGGATTCCATCTGTCACTGAGGTTAAGAATGAATAGAGCCATACCTCTACTCCCCCTACATGCCTTCATGGCCTGGACAGGGACAACTTTAACTTTTTCTTTTACCTAGCCATTGTCAGGAAACCAACTTTTAGATCTAAATTAGTATTTGCCAACTATGCTGTATTTGCTTTGGGATCCAAAGGTTACATTGGTCTGTATAGTTTTAAAATCTATTGTAAAATTTAAGTACAAATATTGTTCTCAAATTTTGTTAAAAATTTTGTCCCTATAATTAATGAATTTAGTAATGTATATCTATCAAGCTATCTATTGTCTATCTATCAAGCATCTATCTATCTATCTATCTATCTATCTATCTGTCTATCTATCTATCTATCTATCTATTGTCTATCTGTTTGTCTGTCTGTGTGTTTGGTTCTGTGGTTCACTTAATTTCCCTATGTTATTATTTTTCACTACACTGTTTTGTAGTGGGTCACGTCGGTGGGGCAGTTGATTGAGGCACTGCCAGAAGGTTGTGCGTTCGATTCCCGATGGTGTCATTGGAATTTTTCACTGACATAATCCTTTCGGCCGCACTATGGCCCTGGGGTCGACTCAGCCTCTAACAGAAATGAGTACCAGGAATATTTCCTGGGGGGTAAAGGCGGCCAGTGCATAGGGCTGACAACCTTATCACCTTCATGTGTCGATTGTCTCAAAATCTGGGAGCCTCAACCTCCTGGAACCCTCAGGGCCTGTCCAGGCCTGTACAGCGATAGCTCTTACCTTTCCCATACACTGTTTTGTAGCCCTCGTCATGGCTGGTGATGCAGTCCTTATGTTTTATTGATGATTACACTTTCCTGTTATATTGCATTTATGTTGGGTGGAGTTGGCTTCTTCTTTGTACGTGTGTTGTGCTAGGCGTACTGTTTATTCTGGTATGTGCTTTTACTGTTATGGTATTGGCATATGTTTGAAAACGGAAGTGTGTTCATTTGCACTGTGTGCAGCTGAATGTTGAACCCATTCACAGAATCTGGAGCCCTGTGATAGCTGCACTGGTGCATAGCGACTGATGACACTGCCCACTGTGCCCTTCACAGTCCCACGCTGAACTCTCTGTATGGCCCATGCCACAAGTGGTAGCACCTGTTCATATGATTAAAGTAATTTATGTGTTGTTCCTTGTTCTCTTTCATTAAAGCCATCTCCTTCCAAGTTCCTTTATTTATGAAGCTAACTTCCTTGTCTTTACACGACAGTGATCAATCCACCATCACGTTGATGTCTTGTTCTTTGTTATTTTTATGATTTTTTATACAGAAAGTAGCTACTGTGCATTGTTGGGGTGTAGGCTATAAAAATCTGTGAATATTTTGCAGGACATAAGGGGCTGCCTTATTCCTGTGAACTCAACACTTGGAAATTTGAAGAGTTTGGCTTTGGCAGTGGCATCAGGCAGAGCAGTATGTCTTCAGGGACCGGTGGGTTCTGGGAAGACATCTGTGGTGGAGCATTTAGCATTGTTAACAGGTACCTGAGTAAATATTGTGTGTGATGTATATGTAGTATGAAATATTGGATGTGTGTTTAATGAAACTCCTTGCCACTTAGGTCGTAATTCTGCTCCGCACTTTATGAAAGTCCAGTTGGGCGATCAGACTGACAGTAAGATGTTGCTGGGCTCATATCGCTGCACTGATGTTCCTGGTGAATTTGTATGGCAACCAGGTGTTCTGACACAGGTGAGGATACTGACTGGGCAGCAAAGATTCATATAAAAGTATATTTTACACTTATCAATCGTACAGTCACAGCCAGCACTTGTGTTGGTTGTGACTGTAGGATTGATAAGAGTAAAATATACTTTTGTATCTGCATACCAACGGGGATGTCTAGTATTTAAAAAAAAGGTTTGTATACTGGCACGAGCAGATGTTGCACTCTGCACCATTATGTGTGAGCAAGCCTGTATTCATTGGATATAACCGGCTCTTTCGATCAAGATAAAGAGGCTCGGGTATGACAACATCAAAGTGAAGATGTCAATGCATACACTGATATGTCAATATGGGGAAGTACTGTATTTATGCAAATATAAGGTGAGAATCTGTTCCTAATTAATCACTTGGGAGAGTGAGGGGTCACCTTATAATAAACTCACAAAATTAAACATGCTCTGTGAAGTATTTTCCTGAAAAATGAGGATTGGTGGGGGGGGTCTTATATTTGCTTAAATACAGTATCTAGCGTATTTGTTCCTTTATTTTTGTAACATTTAAAAATGCCTGATGTTTGTGGCGTCAGTTGGGTGAATTCTGAATTTTAAATTCAGAACCAACTTGCGACAGTTTATATTTTAGGATTTTGAAAAGATTTTGTTATTTGGCTCAAAATTTCAGTTAGTGGGGTTATGTCAGAAAGTGTTTCGTATAAAGTGAGTAGTATTATACAGTGATATGGACCTGAAAATGACAGTGCAATTGGTGAAGCAAACTGCAGGCAAGGCAGATGATGTAGTTGCATTCTGCTTGTAGGCAGTGGTTGGTGGTCATTGGATCCTTCTGGAGGACGTAGACTCGGCTGCTGCTGATGTTGCGTCTGTTCTAGCATCACTTGTGGAGACAGGAACACTGTCTGTGCCTGGCTACAGGGATTGCATCAGGGTGGCTCCAGGCTTTCAACTCATTGTTACGCAACGGTAAACTGAGAAGTGTGCTGTTACGAGTAGTTTATTATTCTGTGATTAATTGCTTTTTAAATAAAAATATTTAAGTAAGTGAATTATGCAGTTTTCAAACTGTCTGTTTTCAACTGGTGCATCCCCATTTTGCTTTTAGAAACAGTCTGTACAGTAAGTAAGTTGGTTAGTTATTTTAAAATATGCATTATTGTGATATATTTTGGTGACTGGTATGGTCATCTTGAAGCATTTCACATAAAACTGTAAAGACAGTAGCCAAACTTACATTGCCACATATTTTAAGTAAAATATACAACAGGATCCCAGAGTTTTCCCATGGAACTGCCTGAAGATGGCCGTATATAATGGCTGAAACATGTTGCTTTGGTGCAAAGATTAAAATAAAAAGAGCTGTTGTACAAATATTTGAGTTGTTTATTCTATATGCATTGTTAAAACTGTAATTTTTATGGTTTTCCCTGTTAGTATCTTAGATCATATAGATGTAGTGTTGATGGTACAGTAATTGATGAATGATGAAGTGAAAAATGTTTGGAGAGAAGTGGTGAAGACAGTAGTATTACAATTGTTATGTGCAGGCTTGTTTCTTAGTGCACATTGTCCTAGATTTAGGGTCAGTTTCCATTTAGTTAAATATGCATGGAATGTCAGTTAATTGGATGACCTATAATGTTAACAATTTACATTGTTGTTATATAACACACTAAAAAAATGGCTAGTTAATGATGCTCTTTGTTGCAGGTTGTTACCAAGTCTGAGCGGTTTCCACAGTCAGCTGCTGGGTGCTGCGTCTTTCCTTGAGGAACACTGGGTGCAGATTAATACTGAGCCTCTGTCACGACAAGAACTTGTGCAGCTTGTAGAAGTGATGGTGTGTAGTCTGAAGCCAAACGTGTACCTTAACGTAGTTTTACTGTAGATCTTTACCTGTTGTAGGAGGGGTGTGATGTCGTGTATTCTGGTAGAAATTTACCAAGATTTTGGAGCAGTTGTCTCTGAAATGTTAAATTTATACCAGACTACAGGGCAGTGCTTCTTCATAGTCACTGCTGTGATGAGCTCAGATCTGATGTTATCAACTGAACCTGTAAATCATGATGCCTTCTTTCGTATTTTCCTTGTACTGGAGAATACTGCACCTTAATGCTGAGATGTCACTGTGAGTAGTGCATGTAGCTGTTAACTGCTGCTAACAGCTACATCATAGCAAGAGATGTCACTGTGAGCAGTGCATGTAGCTGTTAACTGCTGCTAACAGCTACATCATAGCAAGAGATGTCACTGTGAGCAGTGCATGTAGCTGTTAACTGCTGCTAACAGCTACATCATAGCAAGAGATGTCACTGTGAGCATGCATGTAGCTGCTAACTGCTGCTAACAGCTACATCATAGCAAGAGATGTCACTGTGAGCAGTGCATGTAGCTGTTAACTGCTGCTAACAGCAAATAAATGTAACTATTTGCCTGCTATTTGAGTAAAGTCAGCGTAGAGTGTAAGGAATGAATTACAGCAAAAGTACGTAATGTGAACTCCTAAATGACAGCTGAATGTGTAAGTATAATAACACCTGTGTACCCAAATATAAGGTGAGAATTTTTCGACTTATTATCTGAGAAACTGAAGGTCAACTTATAGTCACATACAAAGTTAAACATGTTGTTTATAGGTATTTTCCTGAGAATTCAAAATTGTGATGTCAACCCTCCCCCCGTAACCAGGGTTGTCTTATGTTCAGGTAATGTAGATGAAAATATCGGGTGGGATTGTGTAGCCGGTATAGCAACTTGCTATGGGTTGGATGGTTCAGGGATTGGAGTCCTTTGAGGACCAGATTTTCCACACATGTACAGACTGGACCTGGGGCCCAGCCAGCCTCCTATACAATGGGTACCGGGTTATTTTCAGGGGTAAAGCGGCCAGGGTGTGGCGTTAACCACCCACCCCCCATGTAGCGCCAGGGTTAAAGAAAGAGTAGAGCTATACGTCTGCTCCCCATCTGGGCCTTCGTGGCCTGTTCTAGATGAAGATTTGGGCTACTACTCGTATTTGGTTATTTCCTGTTATGGTCTTACATTGTAGACTTTTTCTTTTTCCAGTTTCCATTGCTGAAGACAGTTGCAAATCGAATTGTGGATGTTTTCCTGCTGTTCTCAGTTGGAAACCACAGTTCAAGTCTTCACTGTGACCCTGAAGTTGATGAAGAAGTCCGTGAGAGTCATGTCCAGGATGTTGGAGTTGCTGTGGCAGGCCGACGACTAACTTCCACAAGGTATCGGTAACAGCACGTGACGGAGCACACAGTGTGGAGTGACGTGTGTAAAATGCTGTACTGAATCATGCTATTTCATTACAGGGATCTGATCAAATGGTGTACGAGATCAGTTCAAGGTTTTGATGTAACATCTCAGGACTCTGCTCTCAAAATCTTCCAAGATGCAATAGACATTTTCTGTTGTAGTGTTACAAATGCGGGTATGTTATAGCTTAATGTTGCGTTCAGTGCAGACAGTACCTTAATTAAATGTTAGTTGCAGCCTCAAGAATAACTGCAGCTGAATAGTTGTGCTACTTTTTTTGGTATCCCTGCATTTAATATGTTTAAAAATCCTTATATTTTTCCTTTTAAATAAGTGATTTAATTACATTTAAACTTCACCAGAGGATTTCATTTAAAAAATGAATGTGCAATGGCATTAACACAGAATTTGCACGGGTCAGTGGATACCAGTGTGTGTTTTATTGTATAAAAAAGTTTCTTTCATGATATTTCCATATATTTTTCCAGTGCGCCTAAATTTACTTCTTGCTAGTGAAAGCAGCATATGTAATGACATGTATTCACCTCAAGAATACAGTTGAATTGTTAGAGTTTAAGTAATATGGTGGAAGTTTTTTTTTTCTTCCAATTTTGCAGATACAAGGTTGAAGCTAGCCACACGTATTGGAGCATGTCTTGGTATAGTAAAGACAAAAGCAGATTACTTCTGTAACAGCTATAAACCAGCTGTGAAGATAACTACATCGAGTTTCATGGCTGGAAGGGTTTCATTGCCACGAAATGTGAAGACGGTGACCATGTTGGATAGGTAGGTGAATTGTAACAAAAAGCCACATTTTGTGAGAAAATACTGTCAAATTAATAACCCAATCTATCAGTGTTAAGTTGTGGAACAAAGTGTGGTCATACAAGAACAGTGAATTGAATTCAGACAAAGTGACAGTTTACACACCATTCCTCTTTGTTTAACAAAGAAATGTGCTGTTTACTGTGACATCTTGGAGTTCTGGCTGATGCCCCATCTGCTAAAACCCAAACTGAGTTTTGGGTTCGAACAAGATGGTGCATCACTCCATTTCCACAGTGAGGTTATAAAGTTCCTTGCTGTGCCATGGCTTGGGTGGTTAGCTGCTGACCTGTCACTTTGGAGCCCTGAGTTCAGTCCCAGGCCAGTCCACATGGGTTTTGTGGTGGACAAAGTGGGACTGGTTTAGCTTTATCTGTGAGTACTGTGTTCTTCCCTATCAGTACCATTGCATTAATTTTCTATACTCTTTCATTTATCTGCCACTGATGTTATATGATCTTAGCAATTGGCAGCACTGTTAAATAACATGCTTAAAGAATTAACACTGGCGAACAAGCAGTTGACTGAATGAGGCTCATTTTACTGTTGGTCACGTTCACTGTGTTGTCTGCTCTCAGACTTCCTGTTCTGCCAAGGCCAGAGACTTTGGAGACTTGAAAGGAAACAATAAAAATGATGTTGGAGGAGTACATCATAACTTGCTATAAAATGTCTGGCAGGAAGCAGAATATCATTTTGATGCATGCAGATACATCGGTGGTGCACTTAACTTGATAGCGCACCAAGAACTTGCTTTCAGTTCACATGTACTTGATTGACCTGATTTGTTATTTATTAGTATTTGTTGTTTGAACTCACAAAATTATTTTTAATCACTCTGTGTTGTCTGTTACAGTAGTTTTATTAACTCTGATTTTTTTTTTAATGTGACTTACTTTCTGTTCTGTTGAAGAACGTAATGGAATAACGCTATTGCACTGCTGCTGTAGTAATGTGTTTCTGTTATTCAGTGCCACAAGTGGATCAAGTTTCTCCTTCACCCGCCCAGCGGCATGTTTACTGGAGCGTGTGGCATGCTGTGTAGCGTGGAAGGAGCCCGTATTGCTCGTCGGGGAGACAGGTACTGGCAAAACATCCACAGTCCAGTACCTGGCAGACAAGACAGGGCACCGTCTTGTTGTGATCAACATGAACCAGCAGAGTGACAGTGCTGACCTCTTGGGAGGGTATGACTAAATATTTTATTGATTTCTAGCCAAAGTTTGTATGGAGATGTTCTGTTTATGTTTTGGGTTGTGTTTCCACGTATGCTGGTAGGTGTTTTCCAGAGTTACAGAAGAACATGCTGCCTCCGTTACCGTGCAGATGATGGCAGTATGTTCCTCCAAAACGCTGGTAATTGCGTACAAGACCTCATGTTGTCATAGCCCTGAACATGTTGATACAAATGTGCTTCTATGGGAGGTTCAAGTCTTATGTACAGGGCCTTTCTTTCCCTCATCGTTTCCCTAAGTGCGATGGCATTATTGCGTAAAAAAGTCTGCATCCTTCAGGAAATCTGATGACAGCAGAGTGCTTCATGCAGTGATAAACGCATTTAGACTGCATGTGACTGGCCAAGTAGTGTCCAGCAGATGCAAACAGAATGACAGCATGTGTACAGTGTTTTATTGTTAATGGTTAATAAGTGATGATGTTATTTGCAGGTACAAGCCAGTTGACTTGAAGTACATTGTTGGCCCAGTTAGGGAAGAATTTGAGACTCTGTTTCGAAGCTACTTCTCACTGCAGAAAAATGTGAAGTTTCTTGAACACATTGGAGTAAGTTTATTTGTTATTTTTTATGAGTAGTTATACATGAGCCGATCGCAGCGGCCGTGCGGTCTAAGGCGTCGGTCTTCGGCCGCTCGCTTGCTGGGATCGTGGGTTCGAATCCCACCGGGGGCATGGATGTCTGTCTGTTGTGAGTGTTGTGTGTTTCAGGTAGAGGTCTCTGCGACGAGCTGATCCCTCGTCCAGAGGAGTCCTACCGACTGTGGCGTGTCTCAAATGTGTGATCGTGAAACCTCGACGAAACAAGGAGGCCCAGGCCCATACAGGGCTGTCGAGCCATAGGAAAAAAAAAAGTTATACATGTAAGATGTAATTATGCACACATATATATAGGCAAGATTTCAAATTCTCACAGCATTGATGCTGAAGAATGAAATGTGCTGGGATGTTGCAAAGGACGCTGTGTCATATCACATAAGATTGGATTTTTCACTTTCTTGTAAATTAAATACTGTGCTGATAGACACTGTACTCTGAATTGTGGAACCTGATGTCAAAGAATGGGGACTGTTTTGCTGTAGAATGTGTGAAGGAAAAGTTGTCCATGTGCATGCCATGAATGTATGTGGTGGAGTGGAGGTGTAGCTCCATTGTTTCTTAACCTTCACTAAATGTAGGTGATTTGTTAGGCACACGGCCCAGTGAAAGAGGCCTCAAGTAACCATCAGATATGAGTCTGGATGGGGACATCTCTTGCCTATGCTGGGAATTGAACAACACCTCAGTTGTCCAGCCTGCACGCTAGTAAATCACATTATGACATTGGCACACACCCACACATCATGTAACTTTTTAATTTCTTGCGATGGATGGACAGGCTTCGTTGAGAGTAACGTTAGTACACTTAATTTAGGGTGATGAAACTGTGTATTGTGATAGGTCTTTGTTAAGCTGCTCTTGTCTGGAGATAGTGGAACAGCATGGTGGCAGCATGAACATCTTTACCTTGTGACTGCTGGAAATAACTAGTGAACTTCTGTAGTTAGGATTTTGAAATTTGGTTCAGACACACGCCATGAACATATGTTCAGATTGGGTATGAAATGCTTGTCAGTTAGTAACAAATATGCTGATTTTGTGGATATTTTAGGTTACTGTAGAATTATTCTGGACTAAGGTAATAAGTTAAGGATTCAGGGATGTGACGCTGTGTTGTCTGCTGAGTGGTTCCAAAAGCTTTGAAGGATCAAGGTACAGGACTGTGTGAGCTTTGAAGGTGAGGGCACCACAATCCTTCAGAGTGTTGGGAACTGCTTGTGCAGTGACACAACTCACAGTTTACTTTTGTCGTAGAAAACCAAATGTTGGGGATGAGGATTCGAGTTGTGTCCAGAAACTGTACTGCAGTACTTGACACATCACTTTAACCTTCTGTTGGCTGTACATATTGCCAGTGGTCTGTTAAATGTAACTCTTCATGGACAGGTGCAGGCATGGGCATTTAAAAATGAAAATAACTCTGCCTATGGGCAGCTACATTGGGATTTAAAGGCCGGACAATAAAGGTTAATAGGCCATGGCTGCAGTACAGATTGACAACAGTACAAAATAAATTTCATAATATGTTGAGGTGTTCTTGATTAGGTTGATTAGGTTGCCATATGTTAGTATATTTCAGTGACAGTGCCTGAGACTAAAATGAACTATTGACTGCAGACTTGTTTCAACCTACGCCATTGGTCTACTCTTCTGAAACTGATGAAGCACAGTCACAGTGCCGCAATGAAGCGCTTAATTGCCGAAGATTCTCCAGCACAGAAGGGTGATGCAGACAGAAGACTGGCCTGGCAGGGGCTGGGTCTCAAGTTGCTGAAATTGGAAAGCCAACTGAAGGCACAGAGTGCTTTGGCATTTTCGTTTATGGAGGGAAGTCTTGTGAGGGCTTTGAGAGAGGGTAAGAAATGTTCTTGATTCAGAATTGTGACATTGACTGTACTTACCTGAATATAAGGTGAGAATATTTACAATTTTATCGTCTGAAGAATTGGGGGGGGGGGGGGGACGTTGCCTTGTAATCTTGCATGTTCTGTGTAGGTATTTTCCTGAAAATTGGAGATTGTGAAGGGAGTTATGTGCAGGGTCATCTGATATTCAGGTAGATACGGTAGTTACTGAAAACTTATATTTAATTTTTTTGTTAAATTGCTTTTGTATTACCTGATTAGCAAAACTGGAGTGTACAGAATTTGCTGACTGAATATGTCTTACCATGTACTTAACATGTCAGAATGACAGTTTTAACAAACTCCTTGAAACAAAGTTGTTTTGGAGAAGTTAATGGTTGTACCACTGGTCAGGAAGATGCCTGATGTTCACAAGAGCCCACCTCTGGATCATATGCTGGGCCATCTTCATCCAGTCAGCATCCTAATAGCCCGTTATTATCCGTTTTTATATTATCCTTCCCTCTGTGTGTGTGTGTAAACTTAGTGTTATATTCTCATCAGATTTTTTGACTAAATTATTTTATGAACGTTGTTTCTCTCACTTGCATGCTAATTGCCTCACCCCTCTTTCCACCATCTCATGAATTGATCACTGGGAATTATGCGGTTTAGAGTTTCTGTTGTACATTTGAATTTTGTAAGATATTGTCTGGTATTAATCATAGATTTTGTGCATGTAAGGAGTAAGTTTCGTTGAAATGTGTGTGTAACTGTACAGAGTAAGGAAAACTGTAGATGCTGTGTATAATGCCTGTCTTGTTTAAATGTATCTGTTGAACTTCAGTAGCAAAGAAAAGCAGCAGAATGAAAATAATTTGTTGCTGTAAATGTGAAAGTGGCAGGCATGAACATGTGACCAACAGGTCTGAGGTTCTTAGTCTGCTGAGAAGTCACTTCTTCTGGAATGTGATACTGGTTGTGTGTTTTGGGTATATCCCGATGTTTCTAAGGTGAAGACACTACAATTGTTTGAAACAGTGGGAACTGCTCCTGCAAGGACACAGTGTCACATCCCAGAAGACTTGAGACATCAGTTTTATCTTGTTCTGTACTCTCCAGGCCATTGGGTTTTGCTGGATGAAATCAATTTGGCTTCTGCTGAGACGCTGGAGTGCCTGTCTGGACTGCTCGAGGTTCCACTGGTTCTGTTTCCTTTGGAAAGGGGAGATCAGAAACCAATTGAAGGCATCCGGACTTCCAACTGTTTGCTTGCATGAATCCGGCAACTGATGTTGGAAAGAAAGACCTACCAGCTGGTTTGAGAAATAGGTTTGTGCAATTGTTACGTACATGCTTAGAGATGTTTGATTGTTACGTACATGCTTAGAGAATGTGCGATTGTTACGTACATGCTTAGAGAATGTGCGATTGTTAGTACATGCTTAGAGAATGTGTGATTGTTACGTACATGCTTAGAGAATGTGCGATTGTTACGTACATGCTTAGAGAATGTGCGATTGTTACGTACATGCTTAGAGAATGTGCGATTGTTACGTACTTGCTTAGAGAATGATGATAAACTTTATTCTTTTGGTGGGATAGCAAACATACTTTGCCTAAGTTTATTGCTGTTAAGTGCAACAAGCAGATGCACCTCACATTATAAGAAGAACGTATCTAGTGCGACAGCAACATTGCTGACTTACAGAAGTCAGTGGGTGCTGACTTCTGTAAGAGTCAGCATCGAAAGTATGGCTATGGGATGTAGACAAGAGGACAAGAAAAATAAAGCTGCTGTAGATAATGAAACAGGCATTTGCAAAAGGAGGGGGATGATTATTTTTGTATTTTGATGGAGACGTGGCAGTGGTTTGGCAGTCAGCATGACAGTTAATTAAGCAGCAAAAGGGTTGTACCTTGTGACATTTAAGAAACTTATTTTAATATTTGTACATTAATTAACTTCCCTCATTTACAGATGTATAACTTGATGACATTCCTGTGATAAACTGATATTGACATTATGCTGAGCTTTATAATGACGTTACAGTGCTCAAGATTAAGATCTGCCGCAATATGATGCTATGTTCTGGGGCATGTTCACAGCTGCTCGTCCAGTGACGCAGCCTCACATCTCATGACACTTGAATCTTCAACTGCTTATCTGTTCATAAAATTTTGAACATGGGATGTGAGGTCACTTCCTGTCTTGAATTTAATTCTCTGACCTAATACAGTATATTTCTATGAAATTTAGATTTACAGAATTTTTTGTGGATGAACTGACTGAGAAGTCTGACTTAATGCTGCTGGTTGGAACTTACCTGCGGGATTTGTCTCTGCCCACCGTGAAGCTCGAGAATATCGTCAAATTTTATCTGAGCATAAGAAAGGAGGCAGCAGTGAGGCTGACAGATGGCACAGGGCATAAGCCACACTACAGGTATATGATGTTGTTTTAACTTTCGTATTTTTTAGGCATGTTAGTGAAATTTGTGAAAAACAAACCATCAGCTTTGTCATATCTGTCTATTCATATGGAGCAACTTGGCTCCGATTGTGAAATCGTATACTGTGGAATTTTACTAAAATCTTTTGACCAAATTCAAGTTTGATTAAAATAAGATGAAAATAATGGACCCTTTACTGCAAGTGTGCATGCGTTTTTGATATATCTTTTTTTTTTAAAAAAAAAACCTTTATTTTCTCCTTGTATACATCATACCAGCCGGCATATTACATGTAGATCAGACAATTGTTCCATTAACCAACTGTTTCGGAATCCTATTCTCGGTACCTCCCCCTGGCCTATAAGTGTAATGCTTGACATCTAAGTAGCTGTAGTGAAAAATTCTAACTATATCAAAAAACACTACCCACTAGATAATATCTCACCATTTATGAGGTAAGCATACAAAATACAGTTGGTGATCTGAATATGATATGGCACCACATAGATGCTAATTTGTATGCTGGGTAGTTAGGGCAAAAATTCAAACACAATCATACTATTTAATGTTTATTACTTTATACTGGATTCTGGTGTAATTTGTTGTGATGTGATGTAATAACACAATTACTTAGCCCTCGTAATGTTACGTCTCATTCCTGTTCAGGTAGTAAGTTTCTTGTTCATGCAGTTTACACGATGCATAATTAAGGAAGATAAAACATGCAATCATAATATTTAATGCGTATTGATTACATCTGGCAATAGGATATTAGGGTGTAGATAGATAATGAATGTATCTGCTAATTATTTGTGAAATATTGTTTTTAAGTCAGGAATTACAAGTATTTTGATGGGTTAAATTTTCAGGCACGTGTGACTGATAATTGTAACAAAAACAAAATCAACATAGACATATAAAGAAGTTAACAACATTCTGTAACATGCCTACAGTTGTGAAACAGTAACAAAATGTGTGACCCCAGTACATTAAATGGTGTGCCCGACTTAGAAGATTACGAGGATGCAAAGATGTGAACGCACTTCAACTGTACATTCTACATACATTTCCTATCTTGATTTACATGTATCTCAGAATGTCACACTGTGCATATGTGAATCCTTTCCTACTCTTTTTTTTATTTCCAGTCTCACTCCTACTGGCTCAGATTAATTAGTGTGAATATTAAGACAGATGATTTTTTGATACAGGAAAATACAACAAATACAAATACAAAGCTGCTCCCATCTGTTGTTCCTGTATGCAGACTGCTAGAGATGTCAAAGACTCTAAAGCAAGAGCATAACTCTTAACATGCTGTGACTGTATAATGTGGCAGCAAATGTGTGTGTTGGTGGCAGAATGCCTTCAGCTGTGTACCTGTGCAGGAGAATTATGTCAGAAGGCTTCAGAGGTTAACAAAGGATTACAGTAAAACCCCGATTTAATGTTCCCTCATTTAGTGAAATCCCGGATTTAGTGATGATTTTTTCATATCCCGACAATAGCTCCATATAAACAATGTAACCTCCATTTAATGAAAACCTTGATTTAGTGAAATACATTCTAATCACCCAACAATTCTTTAATAGGGGTTTTACTGTATTTCTTGAAAATAACCATAGAAATGCAATGCTGTATACATACTTTGTTTGTGATGTGACGAGATCTGAAGTTGATCTGGTGTGGGCTTCTCTGTTCCAGTCTGCGTACCTTGTGTCGGGCTCTGAGCGTCGCTTCCCTGAACAGATGTGGGTCCGTCCTGCGGTCGCTATATGAAGGCCTTTGTCTCAGCTTTCTGACGCAGCTTGATTACGCTTCACATCCTGTCGTTCAACAGATGGTGGCAAAGTAAGATTTGGAATGTGACACCTGTTGTGATTGGTTGAAGTAACAATGTCATTCTGCTTTTGTACTTGCTATGACTGCTTGTTTGATATACATGTACATATACGTATGTTTTGGCTTTCTAGAGCTGTTGTGGGATCAGCAGACATAAAGAGTGTATTGAAACAGCCAATACCACCTCCTAACACAACAGATCCAGATCAGTGCATATGCTTTGAAGGCTATTGGATACCTCGAGGAAATGACGAGCCAAATGTTGATACAAAGGTGACATAACAGACTTGTCTTGTTTTTGAAGAAAATTTACTAAATGGTGATGTATGATGGACTGTGAAATATGTAAGGAGCTGTTAGTGAACATATGCTATGTACTTGATGTTTGAAGTGTCAAAGGAACAGGTGTGACTAATATTGTTGCATTATGTTCAGAACATGAAATGTTAGCACACTTGATAAGACTAAAATACAAACTTTTCCAGTCAAAATGCATAAACTCTGCTTTCCCATTGCACAGACTTCCAGTTGTACAAAGATTTTCCAAAACTTAAGGTTATGTTCTTCTGGGATGTGATGTCATGCAGTTAGGTAAATAATTATGTCACAGAAGTGTAATAAACTAATACTTAACTAGGAAGGACAGTCTGTTTCCTGGAAGGTTTGTATTTTAGTGAGAATAAATTTGTTAAATGTATTGTCTTCGGGGATCATCCTGTAGTTTGGTAGGCAGGTGCTGGCATTTCAGACGAACCTCCTGCTTTCACCTTCAGCAACAGCCGCAGCAGCAAACTTCTGCAAAATATTGGTACAGTAGTTTGTCAATTTTTTTGATTGTTTGGGACCAATAAAACTATCACTGATATTGGAAACTGTTTGTGAAATGTGTGTTTGGTTCCAGTAATAAACATATAAAATAACCTCAAAAATCATAAAAAGCATAGACATTTATGTTAATGATAACACAAAACAGTATTTTGTAACCAGAATTATTGAGCATGGGAGCAATCAACATCACTTAATTAAAGACTGAGCTTGACAGAGTTGAGAATGATCTGTGCAATAGAAGGAGAATAGTGGAAGCTGATTTTCTTGCTGTGTGATCTTATTGTGATTTGTTGGAACCAGTCGCAGAAGATCAAAACATTTGTTTTAAAATGGTTGAACTCGGTAGGTCGAAATCCTTTACATCGAAGTTCACAAACTTTGAGAGTGTACTGTACCGGTCTACCAAACTACATAGCGTCACATCTCAGGAGACCGTATTCTTCATACTTAGTCACGTGAGAACCTCAAATATTATTAAATCAACATGTTGTCATTTGCAGTACATCCTTACACCATCTGTCAGACGCAATCTCTGTGACTTGGTTCGCATTGTGTCCATTGGGCGTCATCCTGTGCTTTTACAAGGAGAGACATCTGTGGGCAAAACAAGTCTTATTACATACCTTGCCAAGGCTTCTGGAAATCTCTGTGTTAGGATCAACAATCACGAGCACACAGACTTACAGGAATACATTGGATCGTACTGTGCAGATGAACATGGCCGCCTTGTGTTCAGAGAAGGTGAGGTGCTGTGCGTACAGGTGACACCCTAAGTACAGCACATGTGTAGTTTGTTAATTTATAAATTATCCATTTTTCAGTTTTCGTTCAGTTGAACAATATTTGCTGCTTTAAGGAAGATTTGATGAATTAATTTGTCTGTTTTGGAGGTGCTGGGTTCAAATCTTGGCCAGGGCACCAAGTATCCCAACAAGTTTTTCATTGTTTTCTGCAGTTTCTCCATGCAAAACCTGGGATATTAGCTTAAACTAGGCCATGATCAGTTCCTTCCACATTTGTCATTCGCTATAACTCGGTGCTGTATAGTCAAAGTTAATGATAGTATCATTAAGTAAACTTTAATTATAAATACAAAAGCTGATTTATTTTTGTAGCCTTTCTGTGTACATGTGCATAGTTATTTCCATGTGGTAACTTTTTTCTGAAGTGTGTAGAGTAATCTAGTGGTGAGAGTCTTAATTACTTGTGTTTATTCTTGAGCTGTTTATGAAATTTTTGTTTGTAATTGTGACATAAACTTACTTTATTGCTTATTTGTGCTATATATGTATGTATGTATGTATGACGGTGGTTTTTCTGATTACAGCCCTTCATTTGACAGGCATCCCATTGTGTTTTGTGTTATATATAGACAGGCTATTGTCTGTTTCTTCGATTTCCTGGGATATGGCAGATGTCAGTGGGTAGTTTGTTACCCACTGATGATGCACAATATCCCAGTGAATTGAAGATGTTGGCTACACTGTGACAAAGGCCTAACATCTTGCAGCTTATTGTCTGCATTCCTGTTCATTACTGTGTCACTCCTACAGGAATTGGCAACATGTCTGGCTAAAAACATTCTGCCCATCATTAGGTCAGGTGTTAACGGATCTTCAAATACTTATATTGTTTATATGAATGATTGGCCTGAGTGTGATTGGTCTGAGTGTGATTGGTCTGAGTGTGATTGGCCTGAGTGTGATTGGTCTGAGTGTTTTCAGTAGAAACATGTTGTGAATTTTTGTATGAGTGTTACAGTGATAAATACTTGTGTATCTGCTAACCTGTCTCGTAGTTCCTATAATCTTTACGTTACTTAGGGAAGGACCGACATGTAGAGTCGTGTGTTCTGTGTCTGCTGTGACTTGTTGTCACCCCAGCATTAGCACGTGATATGTATTTTGAATAAAATGAATCATCATTTAACTGTAGGTGTGTTAGTTGAGGCAATGCGACAAGGCCACTGGATTATCTTGGATGAGCTGAACTTGGCTCCTACTGATGTGCTGGAAGCACTGAACAGAGTCCTAGATGACAACAGGGAGCTGTTCATACCTGAGACACAGGAAACTGTGAGGGCTCATCCACACTTCATGCTCTTCGCTACCCAGAATCCACCAGGAGTGTATGGTGGTAGGAAGGTGAGTGAAATTTTGTCATCCTAAATGGCTAAAGGTAAAGCAATCCCATTTCAGGCCTGGACAGGCTTTTAGGGTTCCAGGAGTTTGAGGCTCCCAGATTTCTAGACAATCAGCACATGAAAATGGTAAGGTTGTCAGCCCTACGCACCGGCCATCTTTACCCCCCAGGAAATACTCCTGGTACTCATTTCTGTTAGAGGCTCAGTCGACCCCAGGGTCATAGTGCAACTGAAAGGATTATGTCAATGACACCGTCGGCAATCGAACCAGCAACCTTCCAGCTTGTAGCACAGTGCCTCAACCAACTGCGCCACCGCGTGCCTCCCATCTTAAATGGTGATTTTTATTTATCCAGCTTAACATATGTAAGTGTGATTTTGATGTTAAAAGAGTATCTACAGTTTCAGTTCTTATCAGAAAACACACAGCAACGTCATTACAAACACCAATCAGTTAAAGCTGTTTAAAATACAGATGCAGTTTATTCTGAGAATTGTATGAACATAAATGTTGGAGCAGGTGGTTGGAGCTGGGGTAGCTCAGTCAGTACAGTGATTGGACCTTAGAGGAATTGTGGCTTGATTTCTGACAGAGGCACAAGGTTTGTCTCTTCCCCAAAGTGTCCAGACTGACTCTGGGGCCCACCCAGCCCCCTCTTCAATAGGTACTGGGGGGAGGGGGTGTTTTCCCCTGGGTTACAATAGCTGTGGAGCGAAGTTGACTGCTCACCCAAATATAGTGTAAACTTTAAGAATAAGTGGAGCTATACCTTGCCTAACCCATGTGTCTTCATGGCATGTACAGGGACAACTTTGCTTTATGTTAAATTAGGTTGTGTGTATAAGTTTTAAAACTTTCGCGGCGACATGATTCAATATAGTCTTCTCGGGCGCACAGCCGCGTCAATTCGTTTGAATACAACGTTTCGGGGACTAGCTCCGTCCCCATCCTCAGGCAACACAGAAAATCAGTTTTGCCTGAGGATGGGGACGGAGCTAGTCCCCGAAACGTTGTATTCAAACGAATTGACGCGGCTGTGCGCCCGAGAAGACTATATTGAAGGTTGTGTGTATATTTATGAGGGTGCTGTCAAAACGTTAACAATACAGTTATACAAGTGTAGATTATCTTGTGACATTGCTTGCAATAGTTGCTGAAATCAGCAAAATGGTCCTTCGTGCATTCATATTGTGTGGATGAGCTGTGTGATGGTACCATCAGTTGAGGGCTTTCTTGTTGGGTGTTGCTTACCCTCACGAAGTGCCAGTCAGCAAACTAATGCAGTGTATTAATGGTGCGATTGTTATTTGGGATGTGCAGTGGATTTTGTGACTGGTGGTGCAGCAGGGCTGGTTTTGTTCTGTCCTCTCTGGCTGTTCTTGGACATGTCTGAATGCTTGAATGCAACTATACTGCATTGTACTGTTGCAAGAGTGTTTGACTTTCCACATAACTCTTTATTTCACTTCTGTCGATTGTATTGTTTCCAGATGTTGTCTCGTGCATTTCGCAATCGTTTTGTTGAGTTGCACTTTGATGAAATCCCTGCGTCTGAGCTAGAGATCATTCTTCATAAGAGATGTGACATGCCTCTATCATACTGTAAGAAAATGGTGTCTGTCATGACAGATTTGCAGGTGAGTTCACTGAGAATGGTTACATTTAATATGTTATAAATTTTGTGAGCTGTACAACTTTGTAATTGTTTTAGAAAGTTGCTGAAATAAAACGAAAGTGTCTTTAGGGAGTACAGGACAGTGAGGACTTGAACATATGCTGATCTTGCATTGTCAATGCAGTATTTACACAAAGAGCTATGTTACTTTGTGGTGAACAGAAATATGTACATCATTTGGTTGGAAGACATGAAGGAGGGGGACTGCTTGGAAGACCTTGGCATAGATGGAAGGATAATATTGATGTGGATCTTAAACAAATAGGAAGGGTGGGTGTGGATTGGATTCATCTGGCTCGGAATAGGGAACATATGTTGGTCATTGTGAGCACAGTGCTGAACATTTGGATTCCATAAAATACAGGGAATTTATTTGCTAGCTGATGGTTAAATATTTTTGTGTCATGTTGTATTTGATAAGTAATGTTAATGTTTAATTTTTGTCAGTCTAATGTGACTGCGCTTTGTATGTTATCTAGAATACTCATTCTATCCTGCTACATGTTTTGGCAAATTATTGTCATCATCAGGAGACATTGTGTGCAGAGTCATGATTTACAGTTTATAAAATATGTATTTGATTGCAACTCTTTAAATTGGTCATCTGGACTGGTATGGTTTTGGTGTGATTATATACTATCAGCTTCACAGTAAGGTTGCTGTGTGATCTGTGGAGTTTGTTTGTTCTGTGCTGCTTGACCAGTTGTTTGTTAAGATGATTTTATTGACATTTATATTGACAGTGGCTGCAGGGGCATAAAATATTTTGTTGTAAATCAGTTGTATTCATCGGTCAAAATTGTCCCTCAGGGAAGACTTTACAAAAGAAGTTATTGAATTCTCAGTTATTTTGAGTGTGTTTACTTTCTATAGGTAAACATTTTGATGTTCCTAAGGCAACTTTAGCAGCAGCCCTGTTGACACTGAGTGAGAAGTGTGGAATAATTGTGATATTGCTTAAGTAATTTTGTCTTCAATTCTTCGCAGTAACAGAAGTTGTATTATATTCTGTAATGTTCAAGGCTGTTTATTTGGATTTGTCCATCTTCCTAGTTGGTAATATTCTGGTTGTGGGGTTTTTTCCTCCCGCTGTTGTCATGTGGATGTGATGTTGATCTGTTTCAAACTTAAAGAACATATTTTTGTGTTGAGGACAATCTGTTGTAGTTTTACTGCAGAGACACGGAGCGTCACCGCGTGTGTTATCACTTTACATATTTATTTGTTTAGTACATGTTTTAATTTTTTCTGTGATTGCAACTTTTATGTTAAACAGTTGCGTCGCAGAGGTAGTGCGGCATTTGCAGGTAAACAGGGTTTCATAACTCTCCGTGATCTCTTCCGATGGGGCGAGCGATACCGGCTGGCTGGTGAGAAGGAAGGAACATTCTATGACTGGGATCAGCATATTGCAGATGAAGGTTATTTGGTTCTGGCAGGACGAGTGCGGAAGCAGGAAGAATGTCATGTCATACAGGATGTGATAAAGAGACATATCAATAGAACTGTTGATCCTCAGAGACTGTTCACATGTAAGTTGTAAATATATTCTGATAAATGATCTATTATTGTCACATGTGTGTGCCTCCAACAGGAAATGTGTTTTCAAGGCTAAAGGTTGGAATTTTAGGCTGGACTTTAGTTTTAGATATGAACACATATGCTGGAGTTTAGTTTTAGATATGAACACATACGCTGGAGTTTAGTTTTAGATATGAACACATATGCTGGAGTTTAGTTTTAGATATGAACACATACGCTGGAGTTTAGTTTTCTCCTTAATGATAGGATTGATTTGGTGGCTGACTAGGGAACTGACAACTGAACATGGGATCTCCATCATGGTAGGGCCCTCCTGTTTGTTATATTCATGAAGTACTGATTTTACGGACTTTATTTTAAACATTATCAGGACAAATGGAGGAAAGAGGTTTATTTGAAGCCTTCATACACTTCTACTGGAACACCACACCCCAGAAGACAGCAGTTTTCAAATAAATACATTTATTATGTATCACAGCATGATATTCAGCAACATGTCTTTGCTGGATCACAAATCCTTAGCTCAGGTACTGCATCTTTCCTCAGCTTGTAGACTTGGAGAAAGGATAGCTGGAAAGTGTTATAAGGTGTTGGTGTTTGTTGAACTGTTGAACAGTACAGAGTGACAGACATTGCAAGACAGATGCCTGTTAACCACAGTATTTAATTAATACCATTTAGTTTACAAGAGATTTGTATCTTTATCTGCCAGAAAGCTAACATATCAGTAAATTCATTTCAGATTAGAGGCTGTCCTTGCAATGACTGTGAAGAATACTGTTTTCTGGTATCTGATGGCATGTGTGGTCTGGTAGAAATTTACTGACATTGTGGAGGAGTGGAGGCAGAATTGTCTACTCTGTAGATGGAAGCAGCAGGTTCCTCCAAAGGTCTGTAAACTTCTACCACACTACTCAGCAGCTGAATTTATTTTTACCGAAATTTAAAGCCACTGAATTATTTTATTTTTAGTAAGCCCAGAAACATCTTCAGTTACTCGCTTCATCTTGGAGGACGTTTTGATGAATCCACTACCAGGTTTTGAACATGTTGTGTGGACATACACCATGAGACGCTTAGCTGTTCTGGTTGGTAAGTTTTGTTAATATAGTTGTACAGAGAAACCTGTAGCTACTTGAGATTTGAGATTCTTGTGGTAGGGAATGTTACAACTATTGAACTGTTGGACTGTTTATAGCCTCGTCCTAACCCTCCCTACACTCTATCATGTATTATTAGCCATGGTCCCACCATATGATGGGGTTAACATAATGCTCGTCTAATCCATGGCATCTCTTGCTATGATTTCCACAGCTTACCCTTCAGTTGATCTGTTTGTATATGTTATAGCCCTACAGGGATACTACAAAGTCACAGTTTCAGTGAATATTCACAAAATAAATTTGAAAATTACTTAGCTTCTTAGATGTTATTGGCAAAGCACATTGCACTTGCTGACTGAAGCAAAGTTAGGTTTTCCTGCATTGTTTACTTATGGTACATTGATGATGGAGGCAGCAGGTTCCTGTGAAATGTCAAGGTGGTGTAACTGTCTTTAATAGTGTACAAACATTGACTGTGATGTAGAGGTGTATTTGTATTCTGTTTCTACAAATTAGAAACATGGGAAGAGATGCTGTCTTACATAGTAATGAATTGTCGTACGAGAAGGATTGAAATTTTGCACTTCCATAATGACTTCTGACATCCAGTAACACAGTACATAGCCAAGTGAGATTTTCTGTTCAAATTCTGACATGGGCAAGTGGTATATTTCTCCTGACAAGAAGTGAACTACTTAACGAACATTTTCCTTTACATAATGATTGCCGCATTAGGTGATTGTTGAAAAAAAGTGGCTGGAATTATTCATTGTGAAAACTTTTTTTCCACCTTTACTCTTACTGTCTAAAAACATTTTGCTTAAAAATCAAACAAGAGGTTCCATTTATATGTGCAAGTATGTGTTTCTCATCTGTGGTTTTTATACGTGAACTACTAGACGAGGTGTCAAGAAGGTAAATGTCAAAGATGTGACTGTCAACATGTGATTATAACTTGGTGGCGGAAGGCTTCCGACTGTGGACCTGTATGAGAAAATTATGATGTCAGGATTAAGGATTAGGGGGGTTGGCATTCTTGACCCTAAACTGTCACCATTTTACAGTCTGTTTGTAATATAAACAGACTGTATTACAAACAGACTGTTTAATGAATTCATACTTAGTATTGCTTACACCGTGCATGTTTAACAAACAATGTCACAAATTCACCAACA
Source organism: Reticulitermes speratus (assembly GCA_021186555.1). Lineage (NCBI taxonomy): Eukaryota > Metazoa > Arthropoda > Insecta > Blattodea > Rhinotermitidae > Reticulitermes > Reticulitermes speratus. The sequence goes on from JAJKFL010000042.1 coordinate 2,522,762, forward strand.
CATGCACCTTTTACTATTAAAAATTAATAGTTGTTAAAATGCCCTACATATGTTTCGGTCGGTTAACCGGCCATTATCAGGGGCGATTAAAGTTACTTTAATCCACACCCCTGGATGTGTTTATATTAAGTAACTTTAATCGCCCCTGATGATGGCCGGTTAACCGACCGAAACATATGTAGGGCATTTTAACAACTATTAATTTTTAATAGTAAAAGGTGCATGTGTTGGTGAATTTGTGACACTGTTTAATGAATTCATATTGACACAGTCAAGTTCACAGGAACATAATTAATTTATATAAAACTAGGTTAACTTTTATCATCCTAACAGACCGTGCACTGGTCTATAAAATGTACTGACTAATAGCCTGGCATGCCATATGCTAATCTCTGTGTGTTTGCCTGGTAGCAATTTAAATGTCCTTGCTAAGCCAGCAACCCCCAGGCTGTCAAGAGATGTAATTGGCGTTTATATCCGTCTCTTAAAGTTGAAAGTAACTGCAGTTATTTTAAAGTGTTTCTCAATATTTTATTTCAGGTAAAGCATGCCAGTTCAAAGAACCAGTGCTTCTTGTAGGTGAGACAGGTTGTGGTAAAACGTCAGTGTGTCAGATGCTGGCAGCAATTCATCGCCAATCCCTGTTCACTGTTAATTGCCACATGCATACAGAGAGCTCTGATTTCCTTGGAGGGCTTCGTCCAGTCAGAGAGCACACAAGTGTAAGTGTACTGTCGTGGATTCCTGTGGTGATTCACCCAGATTTTATGTATACCGAACTGGTTGTTGGCAGCACTGTGGGCATTAAAAATGGAAGAATATGTAAAGTTGTGCTTCAGTTTTACTATGATTTTTAATGTGCTTTTCTTCATATTTGCTTCCCTGGTTCAAATAGTACTTTCTAATACTGAGTGTTTGTTCTTCATGGTACTGAATAAAGAATGTTGTACTGTATAATTAGTACACAAGTACTTACTCAGTTGCTCCAGTCTCCAATTGTTTCCTTTCTCTTAGGCATAAATATGTTTTTCAGTGCCATGTTCTCCAACACCTTCAGCCTGTGTTCTTCCCTTAATATGACAGACCAAGTTTCACACCCACGTAAAGCAACAAGCAAAATTATAATTCTGAATGTTTTAATCTTTACGCTTTATTCTTAGGTAGCAAGGGGGAAGACAGAAGGTTCAGGACTGAATGATAGCAGGCGTTCTCTGAATTTAATCTACTATTAATTTCTTCATACATGTAACTTTGATTTGTAAATGATGTTACAAAAAATTTGAATTTGCCACATTTTCTAAGTCAAAGAAATATCTTACAAGTTGGAATTTTGTGTGATTGGTGAAACTGAGTTAATTGTTCCTGCATAAATATTGCTCTATATTGTGAATAATTTGGTTTGTTTTCAGAATGTGGAGCCTGCAAGATTATTTGAGTGGGTTGACGGACCTTTAATCGAAGCAATGCATAAGGGCGACCTCTTTCTTGCAGATGAAATTTCACTTGCAGATGACAGTGTACTGGAGAGATTGAACTCTCTTCTTGGTATGTGCATTCACGTGGTAACATTATGCTCATTCTTGGTATGTTCATTCCCATGATAATATTATGTTCATGTGTTTTCTCCCCAATAAATTTGGAATCTATTGATGGGTTTCATGGCAGTTGGTATGAGCATTATGCCACTAGAAGTTTTTTCACCTTTGTTCTTTCTAATTTCATAACTTTAAAAACAATCATAGCAGTCCCATAAACGTCTGGTTGGAACTTCTATAGTGCCTCTTAACCCTTTTTCTCCTTCTTTTTTTTTTCTAAACTTTTTCCTGCAAGCTACTTGCTTGATAATTTTAAAGCAATGACTGTGGTGTGGGAAAATATATAACTTATTCGATGTGTTGTTCCTGAGTGTAAATTACTGCAAGAGATATTGCAAAGGCAAAGCTGTGACTTTCATAAATGCTGTCATAGCGTTGTGGCAGAAGATGTCTGACTGTGGACATGCATGGGCAAGGGAATCGTGTCTTTTAGGATACGATACTGTATTGTAGGGCGAACGTTTTGAAGGATTATGGTGTCTTCATCTTCATGGGTTAGCCAGTCTGAGAAAAATGGAAAATTTTGATGTTAGAAGTTTTATGATGGAACATATGAACATTTTGGAATAACAATATCTTACATATTTTGGCTGAGTATTTATAATGTACACAGTAGTTGGTATATCTGACTACAAGTTACATTTGGTCCATTTGTGTTGGTCATAAATATGTTTTATTTTCAGAACCTGAGCGTAAATTGCTGCTGGCTGAGAAAGGCGGTGGAGAAATGGGAACTGAAAAATCCTGTATTGTGACTGCAAATAAGAATTTTCATTTCATTGGCACAATGAACCCCGGAGGGGACTACGGAAAGAAAGAGGTGTTTATTTTTGGATTTAAGTACACCCTCACTGATATACAATAATAAAGGAACTGTAAATAAATGCGTTATTCTTATGCAGTTTGCAGTGCTAAGTAATGTCTGGTTCAGCACCTGAAGAGGAGGGGGATAAACACAGTAGAGTCTCAAAGGTTGTTAAACTCAATGTTTTGGATTTTGACCTTTTGTAGTCACCCATTGTTTTGACCTTTCATGACTGGGTGTGACAAACTGGGATGAGACCATGTGGCTGGCGAGTCAATGTCTTTACTCTCCTGCTATTGTACAGATCAGTCTCAGTTCAATTCAGTTTAGTTCGTTAAGCGAGATTGATTACTGTTTGGTATTGTTAGTATTAAAATAAACTTTTTATGCTAATTATGCTTTTTGAGGTTATTTTTTATATTTATTATTGGCATTTTATAAGTTCTTGGAAATGAGTAGGCATTTTATATTGAAGTTGGATTCTGATGTTTGTGACAGTCCCATTTAATTGTGAACATTGAGACTGAACGATACAGTGAAGTTGAACGTATTCTGTATAGATATTTTCCTGAAAATTGAAGATTGTGAAGCAGGTGGTCGAGGCCATCTTATATTTACTTAAATGTGGTAAATTCCTTTTGTTTATTTTTTTGTTTTAAAATTGTGATCTGAGTTTTGACACTGGGTGGTTGCCAACATTTTGGATAAATCTGCTGATTTGATCTCAACAGGTATTAATCCTGAAGGTTCATGTAAGTGTATCTTTTGTTTTTAGCTTTCACCGGCACTTCGCAATCGGTTTACTGAAATATGGTGTGAAAGCTGTACAGACAGAAAGGACCTGCTAGCAATTGTGGAACATAATTTGAAGCCTGGCTTTAGTCAAACTGGTATTGGCGGCCGACTTTTGGATTTCATTGGATGGTTCACCAGCACAGATATAGGCAAGAGGTAACACAAATTCTGTTGTGATATCTGTACTTTCTGGTTTCAGCAAGGGTGTAGGTTTACTCTCCTTACATAACTTCATGCCATGCACCATGACAACTTCTCATTTACCTTTTCAAGGTGTATTCTGCAGTCCTTCTAATGTTCTATTTTTGTAAATATTATTGCATTGTTAGAACATGAAATGTGCAGTTGTGTATAAGTCGGCATGTGAGTAAGATCCATGTGATTCATTATTGACAGGTTCACTGTAAGTGTTCGGGATATTTTGTCATGGGTGAACTTCATTAATGCGTGTACAAAAGATGAACACAGTGAGGATGAAGCTCATGGCAGTAAAAAGTTGGACCTAGCCGCGGCTTACATCCATGGAGCCTGTCTCACATTTCTCGACAGTTTTGGTTCAGGAATAACGAGTGTTGATAGGTACGTACATCATTTTATACATGGACAATATCAGACCTTTGGCACCGGACGTTGGATATGTGTAACGCACAGTGTGCTGCTCAAAGTGCCAAATTATACAATTATGACTGCTCATATGCAGTCCCTGTTTAAATTCCGGGCTGCTCCATATCACACATTTAATTCCGGCATCAAAGGGTCAAGTACTGTTCTGATTGCAATATTTGCACGGTAAAGTTTCATCACATTTTTCTTCTGTGGACTCTTGATTGGGATAAATGTGCAGTTTGTGAGAGTTCTGCTGCTGTGCGTACAGACAGGTTTATCATTTACACAGCTGTTAGTCATAAAGGCATTGATTTGATTTAGTCAAAAGCACTCAGTTCATTGCTGGGTCATATAAAACACATAAGGGTTTGAAATTGAATTTTTTATGTTTTTTATATGAATGATTTTCGTGATGATGGCATGATTGTTTTCAGCAGAAGCATTGTGTGTTCCTGCATAAGTGATACAGTTGTGTAATGATGCCCTATCTCTGTGTACAGCGCAGCACACAACAAGATATCTTCCATAAAAATTGCTTTCCTACTGTAAGTTAGGCACAACATTACTTTCTTAGTGCATAGACTCCAAAAGTAGATTATTCTTTGAATTTTTATTTCTTTCAGCACCACAAGTCTAGGGGTGCTGCATACTGAAGCACTGAAGTATCTGACGGAACAGATGGGAATGAGCACTGATGAAATTTCTTCATCTCGTAGTGTTGTGTCTACTGATACGCATTTCGGTATTCCTCCTTTCTACATCAGGAAAGGTATTTGTCTGATTATAGATTACATTGTTTCAATTAAGATAAATTTGATATGGCTGAAAGTGAAACATATTTGTCTTTATTTCCATTAGGCACTGCTCCCGCCATTGCCGACAACTTTACATTCTTAGCACCAACGACTAGCTTGAATGTGTCTCGTGTGTTGAGAGGGCTCCAATTGAACAAGCCAATTCTTTTGGAGGGAAGTCCAGGGGTTGGGAAAACGAGTCTAGTCATGGCATTGGCAAAGGCTGCAGGATACCATGTGACCAGAATCAATGTGTCTGACCAAACTGTAAGTGTTTCAGTGAGACAGCCATCACTTAATTGTATGAAATGTGATTGCAGGTCTGAACTTTGTATAAACCAAATTCACGTCTCCTCAGTCAGTACCACAGGAGCAATGCCAATCTGGACATTGGAAAGTACAAACATTTCTTCTTCCACCAGCGCTTTAACGCTGATTCCTGGTCATCTGGCCTCTATCCCAGTCACTATGCAGACTGAGCTATCCCAGCTCTGTAATGCTTCACATACATAATTGAGAGAATTTATATATATGTATGTGTGTTTACACACACACACACACACATATGGTTTGCATATTTTATGTATTTTGTATATTTCTGTTTTTGTATTGTCTTGCATATTTTATGTATTTTGTATATTTCTGTTTTTGTATTGTCTTTGCATATTTTATGTATTTTGTATATTTCTGTTTTTGTATTGTCTTTGCATATTTTATGTATTTTGTATATTTCTGTTTTTGTATTGTCTTTGCATATTTTATGTATTTTGTATATTTCTGTTTTTGTATTGTCTTTGCATATTTTATGTATTTTGTATATTTCTGTTTTTGTATTGTCTTTGCATATTTTATGTATTTTGTATATTTCTGTTTTTGTATTGTCTTTGCATATTTTATGTATTTTGTATATTTCTGTTTTTGTATTGTCTTTGCATATTTTATGTATTTTGTATATTTCTGTTTTTGTATTGTCTTTGCATATTTTATGTATTTTGTATATTTCTGTTTTTGTGTTGTCTTTGCATATTTTATGTATTTTGTATATTTCTGTTTTTGTATTGTCTTTGCATATTTTATGTAGTTTGTGATCAGATGTATAAGGTTAATTTACACCTACATGAAATGTGCCTTTTGTTACTACTTGGTGTGATACTGTTTGTGCTGTATACACGAGCTGGAGAACGTAACAAAGTTGTTAGTTGTTCTTGATAATGTGAAAAAAGAATGCATTATGTGGAGATCACAGCTATCTATCTTAGTTGACCTGTGACCTAGTATCAGCAACTAAACCATTCATCACATCTTCATTAAATTTGGTATAGGAGTTCCTTACAAAAAGTTGTTGAGCAGGCATGAGTGTCATGAAAATCAGCTCAGTTACAGTTATACTTTATTTCAGGGCATAAATAATGTTGACCCATACTTTCCATATTTCTTTACCAATCTGGGTGAAATTTAGTACTGGAGATTTTCACGTAATGTTGTTGAGCAGTTGTGCATATCAAGAAAATAGTGTCATACTTCATGTAAGGGCTTCAGTTAAGTTTTATGCATGTTTTCTAAATTTTTCCCCCAATTTGGATAAAATTTGGAATAGGAGATGTTCACAAACATTTATTGAATGATTTTGAGTTTCTTGAAAATTGGTGAAGTGGGAGCCATATTTTATGTATCGGCATAAATGAGTTTCTAACCACATTTTCCACATTTGTTGTCTTATTTGGGTGAAATTCAGTATAAGAGGTTGGCACTTAATGTTATTGACCATTTGTGAGTTTTGAGAAAAATGTCGTGCAAAGCCTTACTTTTCTTATGCGGGAAAACAAAATTTGTAGTTGTGTTTAACGGTATTCTGATTTAGTTGATAAATGAAATTTGTCAACTAAATTTATGAATGCATGTATCATGAAACTCCATGATATTTTGAAGACAAAAGAACTGCTTGGTAAAGTCTGTGTGCTAGATCTTGGCGTACACCACTTGCAGACTTCTTACATGATTATTAAGCACTGCTGTATGAGACATGAGTACGTGAACATGCTGTTCAGCTGGTTCAGTGTGGTTATAATAAGAGTGAACGTTTGGCTCGTTTTGGTGTTAGGATGCGTCAGACCTATTCGGAGCTGACTTGCCAATGGAAGGAGGTGACAGTGGGCAGTTTGCTTGGCGTGACGGGCCTTTTCTGCAGGCATTGAAAGCTGGTCACTGGATACTACTGGATGAGGTAAATGTCAACACTTAATGTAGAATCAGATTAACCTGTTAGAGCCTAGTGGTCACTATATGTACCACCACTTCTAACACTAAAAACTGCATTTTACATGTATTTATATTTTTTTGTGTGATTCTCACAACAGTAGTTATTTACCTGTACAACATTAACTGAACCCACCCCCCCATCTAGTGCCCAGGTTAAAGAAAGAGTAGACTTGTACCTCTACTCTTCCTCTGGGCCTTCATGGCCTGTTACAAGGAAACTTTACAATTTACAGCATTAACTGATTGGACTTTCTAATGGAAGTGCATTGTATTCTCTGTGGTGTAGGAACTGTATCTTTGCATATGTAATGTAGATTAATTTTGTTCTTCAGAGGGCTAATTAAGTGAAGTAAATGTTTAACTGTTGTATGTTCTATCTTTTTCTCATACCCACAAGCACTTGCAAATGAGGTTTAATTATAAATGTCACAGTAAAGAGTTTTGATGTGCTTGTTTTCTTGCTACCTTTTTTTCTTAGAGTTAAACTGTAATGCAGTAGTTAGAGTTTAAAATGAGTGTATTTTATTGTGTGGTTTATTGAATGGTGTTGTCAGTATCTTGGACTATATACCGTATATTCTCGAATCTAATCCGCACCCTTTTTACAGTTTTAGAGGGCTAAAAAATCAGATGCGGATTAGATTCGCGTGCGGATTAGATTCGCGGTCTAGAGCTGGATTTTGGAAAAATGATTGAGCTGCTGTACGTGCCGTAAGAACAATACAGTACAATAATCTATTATTTATTATTATAATAATATAATAATTGGGCCCAGTGAATTTCCTTCGTGACGCCTCACACCCGCTGATCGCTGCCTTGTGTTTCCGCCATAGTCGAACGTTGCTTTCATCAACTCCAAAAATTACAGCGGCTTTGCGGTTTCCATTCTCCTCTGTGCACCGAATAACTTCACGTTTGAACTTCGCCGTATATGAGAGTCGTTTAGATTTCAGGTGTCCCTCTTCCATAACTACGGTACACGACAAATTGGAACAAGCACCTCCCACGTTTCAACAACTAAGGCTCAGCTGGCTTCAGACGAGATTGTGCACGTCTGTTGAGAAAGGCCCCGCCTCTATCGGTATGACTCATCGGCCACAGGCGTAGCGTCGGATTTTAACGCATTGGTAACATCCAATATTATTCAATCAGTCGCCCCGTGGGCAAGGGGTGGTTGAAGGAAAGGTGCGGATTAGAATCGCGAACTAACTTTTTTTCGTTTAAGTTGTCGCCAAAAACTGGGTGCGGATTAGATTCGGATGCGGATTAGATTCGAGAATATACGGTAGTACTTGAGTGATAGGATGATAGTGAATAATTAATTGGAAAGAATGCGGAAGGACGCGGCTGTTGCCTGATTTGTGTCACTGTCGTGTTATTAAGGAGGGAATGAGAAAGTTCACGAAAAGCCAGTCGGGATAACTGGCCTCTGGGCTGTGATTTGAGCGCAGGATCTCCAAAATATGAAATAAAAATGCTGCACGCTGGATTGCAAAGTGTAGTCACAGTACTCGTAAGTATCGGTGTGGCTTTAGTTTAGATTTGAACCTGCTGTTACAGCTGAATCTTGCATCCCAGTCAGTGCTTGAAGGCTTGAATGCATGTCTGGATCACCGAGGTGAAGTGTTCATACCTGAACTTGGGAAAACGTTTTACATTCAGACTGACAGCACACGCTTGTTTGGGGCACAGAATCCTCTGAGGCAAGGCGGAGCACGACGAGGTCTTCCACAGTCCTTCCTGAATAGGTTCACGCAGGTAGGCTCATGTCATTGCACAGTATTTATTGTTAAGTAGTTAGAAAACTGTAAGGAGGATTCAGGTCATGTAGGATGTGCCGCTGCATTGTGGGTGAGTGGCTGCTGACGTTCCTTCAATGCATGGCAAACAACTTACCCAGTGATGCATACAGAATACTCATTTACTCCGTGCTGAAAACCTCAAAACTTGCATGGATGATAAGCTTTCATGCCCTGATATTATGCTGGGGCAGATTGTACCAGGTTATGAAGAATGAAAAGGACATAATCATTGATTAAATAGTCAGTGTCATATTTCTTTTGTGCACATTTTGAATTTATTATGCCTCCCTGTTAACATAAATATTACACGATTGTTGTTAATTTTAGAGGGACATGTCATAAGTTATGGCAGTAACTTGTGTTTTGTGTTGGTGTTCTAGTGATCTGATTGCAACTTGTCTTGTGCAAATGTAAATAATGAGAGAAGTACTGTCATATCTGTACAGAGTAAGGATACATTTTTTTGTTTATGTTAGTGCTTAAATTTTAAATAATTTTATGGTACAGTAGGCACTTTACTGCATGGAAATGCTATACAACACATTTTTGTGAAAGTCACGCTCAGCCTGTAGTGGGTGGAGATACAAATACAACACATTTGAGGGTGTTTGAATTGCTGTGGATTACGTTCTGAAATGTCTTCTTCCATCTGTCTGCCTCTGTGTGAAACAACTGAAGAACAGGTGACTGGGTTTGATGTTGTGGAGTTTTAACTAAAATTTGTTGATCCATTCAAGTTTTACATAAAATTTTATAATAACAGATACATTACTCGTACATAATTCGCTAAATATTAAGAACTGTTTCGAACAGAAGCATATATAACTGAAGTACACCTTATGCCCAGTGATATTGCTGCTCAAGTGGGGGTAAGATTACATTATATTACATGCCTTTCATTCTTCTTTTTTAGGTGTACATCGATTCTTTAACAGAAGCTGACTTGGAGTTCATTATCACGTCTCTCTTTCCTGCTCTGCCTCATAATCTGATTTCCTGTATGGTAAAATTCAATTCCCGATTGGTGAGAGAGACGGGTGAGTTGAGGCTGTGGGGACAGAGAGGAGCACCGTGGGAACTGAATCTGCGGGACCTATGTCGGTGGTGTGAGGCAACAATGGCAGACAGCGGCAAATGCACAGCTTCAGATAAAAATGTCACCTTCCATCCAGGGAAATTTGTTGACCTCATTTATGTGGGCAGAATGAGAACAAAAGAAGATAAAGAAAAGGTAAACATTGTGTTTAGGTCTGTTGTGTTGTTGGTGTCCTGGAGAATGGTATTGTTTTTTGGTCAAGGAAATGTCACAATTTGTACCGTGAGGGCCTAGTGGAAGTATGGCTATGCTCATTCTTAACCCCAGCTCTAGATTGAAGTGAGTGGTCAGCTTTACACCCCAGTCACTCTACCGCCAAGGAAGGAGCCTCTATTAGCTGTTGAATTGGAGGCTCAATGGGCCCAGTGCTGGTCTGGATTTTTCAGAGAAGAGAGCAGTCTCTTGCCCTTGCTGGGATTCAAACCACGATTCCTTGGGTGGCCACCCTATTGCCTAGTCACTATTCTGACTATGCTATCCCGGCTTATATTCCTTCTTATAGCTACTGGAAACAGCCAATTGTCAAAAATTTTCACTACTGGATGAGCACGCACTAACAAGAGAACATGACTGATCCAATGTTTTTGATGAATGTATAACTTACACAAAGTTGGTATTTGCACTTCATAAGACACTGAACTTAACACAGCAGAAAATAGCTTTGCCATCACATGAAGTTAAGTTCACAGTTAATAGCACTTCAGAGCTAATTTTTCTCTGAACAAAGTTTTTTGCATTCTTGGAAAATATGTGGTTCTGAATGTTGCCCCACTTTTAATGGACTGACAGAGGCTGGAGTAGGAAATGAAGCACATTTTACATCCATACGTACGGCATGTACAACATTTTACATCCATACCTACGGCATGTACAACATTTTACATCCATACCTACGGCATGTACAACATTTTACATCCATTACCTACGGCATGTACAACATTTTACATCCATACCTACGGCATGTACAACATTTTACATCCATACCTACGGCATGTACAACATTTTACATCCATACCTACGGCATGTACAACATTTTACATCCATACGTACGGCATGTACAACATTTTACATCCATACCTACGGCATGTACAACATTTTACATCCATACGTACGGCATGTACAACATTTTACATCCATACCTACGGCATGTACAACATTTTACATCCATACGTACGGCATGTACAACATTTTACATCCATACGTACGGCATGTACAACATTTTACATCCATACGTACGGCATGTACAACATTTTACATCCATACCTACGGCATGTACAACATTTTACATCCATACCTACGGCATGTACAACATTTTACATCCATACCTACGGCATGTACAACATTTTACATCCATACCTACGGCATGTACAACATTTTACATCCATACCTACGGCATGTACAACATTTTACATCCATACCTACGGCATGTACAACATTTTACATCCATACGTACGGCATGTACAACATTTTACATCCATACCTACGGCATGTACAACATTTTACATCCATACCTACGGCATGTACAACATTTTACATCCATACCTACGGCATGTACAACATTTTACATCCATACCTACGGCATGTACAACATTTTACATCCATACATACGGCATATACAACAAAACACTGGATTTACATTACTGTGAGAAAAGTCCTACTAACAGAGAAAATTCTTTGTTCACTGTGTGTCTGGGAAAATCAAGAAGTGAGTTTTTGTCATGTCTGTATGCGAGGAATGTGCTGTACTTAGTAAAGATTTAGTGCCGATTTGTTATGTTGTTTGTGATCTAGATGGCCTGCAGGTTAGATTATCCACCTACAATAATTAGGAGTACCCTTGAATGTCTTGAATTTCTCAAACTACCTGATATTTTTACAGGTATCCATCAAATATGATAGTTGTATTCCAAGAGTGGTAACATAACTGATTGTTGTTGTCACTGTTTTAGTCTTACTGAAGAACATATAACTTTAATATTTACCAGTTGTGCTTAATACCGTCTATTCTGGCCGTTATGAATTCTAATTGTCTTGTCTTATTGCAAATAATTCCATTTGTTTTTTAGTCTTTACTAAGCAGATTAAATTTAAACAGTCATATTAAATTTTGTGTGTGTGTGTGTGTGTGAAATCCATGTATATGTAAATCATGTAATTTGGGAAATACCTTTGTTTCTTCTCCACTTTATTGTGTCTTTTAGCATGTAGCATTGACTTACATGTTATATTTTTCTGTCATTACAGGTGAAAGAAATCTATATTCAAGAAATTGGCTCAGAATATCCGTTATTGTGTGATTTTCCTCGGATTCATATAACTCACAGTACTTTGTTTATTGATGACATATTTATGTCACGTAATGGAATGACACCACAGAGGACTGGAATGAAAGAAGAAGTCAATGACAGTGCTGTGCAGTTAGTGACTGGCTTGAATGAGGGTGTTTGTCAGGAACAGGACAGTTTACTGCTGCTCAGAAGGCAGTTCCATGTGCTGCGATCACTTGCAAGATGCGTTGACATGAACTATCTGGCAATACTGGTAAGTTTTCTTTGTTGATATGGTGAAGAGTCATGTAAATATATTAAAAGCAGTGCAGTATCCACCAGTGAAAATTAACACGTGGGGAAACGAGATTATGTTATAATTGTTGTTCTTTAGTTTGGTGTGCTGCAAACATGTAATTTATGTATCTTTTTCAGTGATTGTATGTTTATTATCTTATCTCATGATATATCAGTTTTGTAGATTAAGTAGTTTGTTTTCTGTTAGGTTGGCTCAGCTGGTAGTGGCAAGACAAGTGCTGTACATCTGCTGTCTCAGCTGTTGGGGCAGGAACTTCGAGTGTTATCCATCAACTCTGCAATGGACACTACTGAAATCTTGGGAGGCTTCGAACAGGTAGGGATTACCACGTCTTCTGTTCTGTGCCGGAAAATGTATTATTTGTAAAGATCAGTTGCATATGCAGCACCCAAAGTGTATGATGCGTCTTGTGTTTCTTGCAGTTTATGTATTTATGTGTGTTATTTGCTTCTTGTACCCATACTTATGTCTTGAAGTGCAGAGGCGTTTCTTACTTGTAAGCCACAGAGGTGGTAAGGTTAAGTTAACATAATTATCTGAGGTCACAAACTTAATAGCAAGATGGGGAAAGAAAGAATGGGAGTAATTTTGATATGTAGTTGCATCTTGTTGTGTATACTGGTGTCAGTACAGCATTGTGTCTTGTTGTGTATACTGGCGTCAGTACAGCATTGTGTCATGTTGTGTATACTGGCGTCAGTACAGCATTGTGTCATGTTGTGTTTATACTGGCGTCAGTACAGCATTGTGTCATGTTGTTTATACTGGCGTCAGTACAGCATTGTGTCATGTTGTGTATACTGGCGTCAGTACAGCATTGTGTCATGTTGTGTATACTGGCGTCAGTACAGCGTTGTGTCTGTTGTGTATACCGGCGTCAGTACAGCGTTGTGTCATGTTGTGTATACCGGTGTCAGTACAGCGTTGTGTCATGTTGTGTATACCGGCGTCAGTACAGCGTTGTGTCATGTTGTGTATACCGGCGTCAGTACAGCGTTGTGTCATGTTGTGTATACTGGCGTCAGTACAGCGTTGTGTCATGTGTATACCGGCGTCAGTACAGCGTTGTGTCATGTTGTATATACCGGCGTCAGTACAGCGTTGTGTCATGTTGTGTATACTGGCGTCTAGTACAGCATTGTGTCATGTTGTGTATACTGGCGTCAGTACAGCATTGTGTCTATGTTGTGTATACGGCGTCAGTACAGCGTTGTGTCTGTTGTGTATACCGGCGTCAGTACAGCGTTGTGTCATGTTGTGTATACCGGTGTCAGTACAGCGTTGTGTCATGTTGTGTATACCGGCGTCAGTACAGCGTTGTGTCATGTTGTGTATACCGGCGTCAGTACAGCGTTGTGTCATGTGTGTATACTGGCGTCAGTACAGCGTTGTGTCATGTGTTATACCGGTCGTCAGTACAGCGTTGTGTCATGTTGTATATACCGGTGTCAGTACAGCGTTGTGTCATGTTGTGTATACCGGCGTCAGTACAGCGTTGTGTCATGTTATACGGCGTCAGTACAGCGTGTGTCATGTGTGTATACCGGCGTCAGTACAGTGTTGTGTCATGTTGTGTATACCGACATCATAGCATCACATAGTCTCTACCTGAACTAAGATTTCATCACCAGTGAACTCACTTCTGAAACCAGCTGATTATTGTAAGGGCCTATTAATTGTGGAACTGCCCTTAGTGTGAGGTGCAGTACTTTTGGCGGGTGAAATCTTGGACAGGGGATGTGCAGTAACTATAACACTGTTGCACTGTAAGGGTTATTTAGTGCCCATCTCTTTAATCACTCTCCTTGTCTAACTTTTTTTTACTTATGTATGAATATTAACAAAACACAGAGACGAACACACAAACACACACACACACAGCACAGTGGTGTTGTTAAGTCTAATTTCTTTCTAAAGAAAGAGCAATATTGATTCAAAAATAAAAATTGATGAAATTTGTTTTTTTATTAATGACGAGTCATCTGAATCTGAGAGTGACGTGAAGTTGTGAACTGTCGTGACTTAAATGTACCTGCCACAGTGGATGTTGTCATATATGACTGCAGTGACTGTACTGCAACACTGAATGGTCTCTACTGCTCTGAAAGTGTTAGAGTTTGTAGCGTGAGTTTGAACTGTTCCTGAACGAATAGAGCAGTCATTGTAGGCTGATCGTCTGGGGATTAGATCCTGACTTGGTGGGGACTTTTGTCTTTACAATCAAGCACAACTTCCTCTCCAGTAGGATTTTTTAAAGTGCGTTATATTACGAAACTGTCAGCTGCTAATGTTTTTAATACAGTGGTGGTGATGGATAAATACGAACATGGAGCATTGGTGGGATAATACTGAGAGGGAAAAACTGAAGTACTGGGAGAGAAACCTGACCCAGTACCACTTTGTCCACCACAAATCCCAAATGGATGGGTCTAGGACTGAGCCAGTTAAGCCCTGACACTTTCCAGTAGTTACTAGCGGCACTTTCCCTGGCAGTGTAAACTTGATCATTGATTTACATTTATTGTGAAGGTTAAGAATATGTTTCAACAAGAAGAAAAATCTTTTCACCAGCAAACTGGAATTAAATTTAAGGAAGAAACTAGTAAAGTGCTACATTTGGAGCATAGCTTTGTGTGGTGCTGAAACGTGGACACTTGGGAAAGTGGATCGGAAGTATCTGGAAAGTTTTGATATGTGGTGCTGGAGAAGAATGGAGAAGATCAGTTGGACCGATCGTGTGAGAAATGAAGAAGTATTACAGAGAGTCAAGGAGGAGAGGAATATCCTACATACAATAAAAAGAAGAAAGGCTAACTGGATTGGTCACATCTTGCGTAGGAACTGCCTTCTGAAACACGTGATTGAAGGAAAGTTAGAAGGAAGGATAGAAATGACGGGACGACGAGGGAGAAGACGTAAGCAGCTACTGGATGACCTTAAGGAAAAGAAGAGATACTGGAAATTGAAAGAGGAAGCACTAGATCGCACCCTGTGGAGAACTCGCTTTGGAAGAGGCTACGGACCTGTCGTAAGACAGACTGCAGAATGAATGAATGAAGAATATGTGGGGCTGTACCTCCATGCTGTATATAGGTGCATGACATTGTTCTTAATTAAACACAGGAACAACTGTACTCTGCTTTAGTGGTATTGATCTGTTCGCAGAAGTGAAATATCAGGCATGATGGATGTTTTTGAACAGCTTGTAGCTTCTGTTAGCAGGAGCAACGAGAGCAACGAGAATGTAACTGGGTGTGTCAGGGTTCTACACGATTGAACGGGCTCAGTTTAAATTGGTTTCGTATATAGATGCATGTAACAAGACACAGAAACTTTTTTACACAGAAATCATTCAGATTAGAACGCCGCCACTGTTCGTCCTCTTTCAATTTTCAAGCCCTCGTATTTGTTCCACAGTTGTAGATTTCAACTGCAACTTTATATCGTTTCGCAGTGCAGTTCACCTTAATGCAGCCGCAGTTCTTGTCTGTACTCTCTGAAACTTTCAAATGTATTACGCTGATTGCAAAAGCATAGAGCAGAGTCTCAAACTGAAATAGTATGCAGGCCACACAGGTAATTAGAGTGTCGCTGTAAGCTGTATATATATATATATTTCCAATGGCGCGACGGCCCATTGTGAGTCAGGGCATCCTGATTGTCGAGGCTTCACGATCACACTCAGACACACCACACACGGTAGTACTCCTCTGGACGTGTGATCAGCCCGACACAGAGACCTCTACCTGACATCACACAACACTCACAACAGACAGACATCTATGCCCTCAGTGGGATTCGAACCCACAATCCCAGCCAGTGAGCGGCCGTAGACCCACGCCTTAGACCGCACGGCCACTGGGATCTGCATAAGCAATATAAAGCATAAATATTTTATTTAAATAAACATACCATTCAGAATACTTGTGTGTGTGTGTTTGGTGAAGGGCCCCGCAGCAGATGCTACGGACGCACCGCAGCCTTAAGGCTTATTGTGCAGGTAACTTCATGCTTTTAATAATAAAATCAAAATATGTTATAATTATTGAATTTAAGGCTTTACTGACTTATGTGTCCCTGCTGACATGTTGTGTCCCTGCTGACATGTTGTGTCCCTGCTGACATGTGTCCCTGCTGACATGTTGTGTCCCTGCTGACATGTTGTGTCCCTGCTGACATGTTGTGTCCCTGCTGACATGTTGTGTCCCTGCTGACATGTTGTGTATTACCATCCAGGGACAGCAGACCTTTTTAGCCTTCAATCATGTGAAGAAAGACATTCTGTGACACTGAGGTCACGTTATATAACGGGTATATAAAATGACCTTGAGGGCTGCATGTGGCCCTGCGCCAAATGCTTGAGACCCCTGGCCTAGAGAGACGCTAAATGTTATACAAATTCATCTCAGTGAACACAGCGCAATGTCAAGCAGAAAAGGAACGTTTGCTGAAGAGTGGACATTTCTGAAAGACAAACATTCGCATGGCTGTGTCCGTCCGTCTGTTGTACGATCCATGCTTGCTGTAGCGTGACTTTAGAACTGCTGTCCGTCCGTCTGTTGTACGATCCATGTTTGCTGTAGCGTGACTTTAGAACTGCTGTCCGTCCGTCTGTTGTACGATCCATGTTTGCTGTAGCGTGACTTTAGAACTGCTGTCCGTCCGTCTGTTGTACGATCTATGTTTGCTGTAGCGTGACTTTAGAACTGCTGTCCGTCCGTCTGTTGTACGATCTATGTTTGCTGTAGCGTGACTTTAGAACTGCTGTACGTCCGTCTGTTGTACGATCCATGTCTGCTGTAGCGTGACTTTAGAACTGCTGTCCGTCCGTCTGTTGTACGATCCATGTCTGCTGTAGCGTGACTTTAGAACTGCTGTCCGTCCGTCTGTTGTACGATCTATGTTTGCTGTAGCGTGACTTTAGAACTGCTGTCCGTCCGTCTGTTGTACGATCCATGTTTGCTGTAGCGTGACTTTAGAACTGCTGTCCGTCCGTCTGTTGTACGATCCATGTTTGCTGTATCGTGACTTTAGAACTGCTGTCCGTCCGTCTGTTGTACGATCTATGTTTGCTGTAGCGTGACTTTAGAACTGCTGTCCGTCCGTCTGTTGTACGATCCATGTCTGCTGTAGCGTGACTTTAGAACTGCTGTCCGTCCGTCTGTTGTACGATCCATGTCTGCTGTAGCGTGACTTTAGAACTGCTGTCCGTCCGTCTGTTGTACGATCCATGTCTGCTGTAGCGTGACTTTAGAACTGCTGTCCGTCCGTCTGTTGTACGATCCATGTCTGCTGTAGCGTGACTTTAGAACTGCTGTCCGTCCGTCTGTTGTACGATCTATGTTTGCTGTAGCGTGACTTTAGAACTGCTGTCCGTCCGTCTGTTGTACGATCCATGTCTGCTGTAGCGTGACTTTAGAACTGCTGTCCGTCCGTCTGTTGTACGATCCATGTTTGCTGTATCGTGACTTTAGAACTGCTGTCCGTCCGTCTGTTGTACGATCCATGTTTGCTGTAGCGTGACTTTAGAACTGCTGTCCGTCACACCCAGATAGTGCATATTCAGATCACGTGACTTACTTTGAAGGATGTCACGTGACAACTGTTTGTACCGAACGCTGTTTGTGCTCCTGGTGTACAGTACAACTTTCTGTAAACTTAACGCAGACTTATCAAACGGTTTAGGCGCTTATACCAGGCCGAAGGTGACTTCGTAAAGAACGCCTGAAAAGTCTGACAACTTCATTATGTCGTAAATCGTTGTGATTGAGTGGTGTCACCATCTGCCTCACGTTTGAAAGGTCCCGGATTCAAAACCCGAATCTTAAACCGCCTGTCCTGAATGAGGGTTTTCGTGGTACTCCGCAGTTGCTACAAGCATTTCAAGAGAGTGCTTTATATTAGGCCACGTCCGCCTCCTTCCCTGTCCCTTGCAATTGATCAGTCAGCGATCGATCGTTCGACGGTGTGTGGCAGACAGCTGGCTTACTGTAAGCTGTAAGCTACAGACCGTTGCCAAAGGCACGTTTGAACCGCTGATGCGTGAAATTATGAAATTGCTTTGACGTCCAGTGCTTTGTTTGAAAGTTGCTACGCTTGTCTTTATCGCAGTAGTAGTAGTAGTAGTAGTAGTAGTAGTAGTATGAAGGTGAGTGTGGAGCACTGGTGGGGCGGAACCGAAATGCTG
Source organism: Reticulitermes speratus (assembly GCA_021186555.1). Lineage (NCBI taxonomy): Eukaryota > Metazoa > Arthropoda > Insecta > Blattodea > Rhinotermitidae > Reticulitermes > Reticulitermes speratus. The sequence continues at coordinate 2,541,287 of JAJKFL010000042.1, forward strand.
GCAGATAAACCTGTCCCAGTTCCACTTTGACCACCCTGTAGCTACACGGACTGACGCAGGGTGTTCGCTACGTTCTTGCGTAAGGTGTGTCAAACTTAATTAACTTTGAAATCTGTGGTCTTCTGGGTAATTACACGGCGTCGTGTGGTAATTATTTACCGACGTTTCGGGACAACGTATCAGTCCCTTCTTCACGGGTCAAGATTCCGACTCGGAATCTTGACCCGTGAACATGGGACCGATACGTTGTCCCGAAACGTCGGTAAATAATTACCACACGACGCCGTGTAATTACCCAGAAGACCACAGATTTCATCAACATCGCGGAGGAAGCCTGAAATCAAGGTTAATTAATTTTATTTCAGTCCAACAAATGCGCTACAGTTTCGTGCCCCTTCATATCATATTATATTGTTACAGGACAAACAAAACGTCATCGAACAATTAGTATACATATATATACTACAACTAATTACTCGTTTTTAACAAAAAACACTGAAGAAAGATAAGCTAATTACTGTGAACAGAAGACAGTGACATTTAGTGCTGCTGACTTACAGTAATTGTGTGCTGTGAACGTGAGTGACAAACTGTTGTGGTGTGTGTCGAAGTTTGTGAACTGTCGACAGTGTGACACAGGGTGTGTCGAAGTTTGTGAACTGTCGACAGTGTGACACAGGGTGTGTGCCGAAGTTTGTGAACTGTCGACAGTGTGACACAGGGTGTGTCGAAGTTTGTGAACTGTCGACAGTGTGACACAGGGTGTGCCGAAGTTTGTGAACTGTCGACAGTGTGACACAGGGTGTGTCGAAGTTTGTGAACTGTCGACAGTGTGACACAGGGTGTGCCGAAGTTTGTGAACTGTCGACAGTGTGACACAGGGTGTGCCGAAGTTTGTGAACTGTCGACAGTGTGACACAGGGTGTGCCGAAGTTTGTGAACTGTCGACAGTGTGACACAGGGTGTGCCGAAACGTATGTAGGGGCAAGACGTCTGTGAAAGAAACTGTATTGCATTTGTTGGATTGAAATACAATTAATTAATTATCAAAATGCACGGTATATATATATATAAAGTGTGTGAAACTTCAGCAGCCACCTGACAGCGCGGTCAGTGTGCATTATGAAGACCGAACGATGATAACGGTATAGACACAGTGGCTGTTGGTTTTGAGAAACAGACCGAACGATGATACGTATAGACACAGTGGCTGTTGTTTGAGAAACAGACCGACGATGATAACGGTATAACAGGCGTTGGTTTGAGAAACAGACGACATGTAACGTATAGACACGTGCTGTTGGTGAGAAACAGACGACGATGAAACGTATAGAACATGGTGTTGTTTTGAGAAACAGACCGAACGATGATAACGGTATAGAACAGTGGCTGTTGTTTGAGAAACAGACCGAACGATGATAACGTTAGACACAGTGCTGTTGTTTGAGAACAGACCGAACGATGATAACGGTATAAACAGTGGCTGTTGTTTTGAGAAACAGACCGAACGATGATACGTATAGACACAGTGGCGTTGTTTGAAAACAGACCGAACGATGAAACGTATAATACATGGCTGTTGTTTTGAGAAACAGACCGAACGATGATAACGGTATAGACACAGTGCTGTTGTTTGAGAAACAGACCGAACGATGATAACGTATAAAAGGGGGAAACACGGTGGGTTCAGTGTTGGTTTTGAGAAACAGACCGAACGATGATAACGGTATAAACAGTGCTGTTGTTTTGAGAAACAGACCGAACGATGTAACGGTATAGAACAGTGGCTGTTGGTTTTGAGAAACAGACCGAACGATGATAACGGTATAAACAGTGGCTGTTGGTTTGAGAAACAGACCGAACGATGATAACGTATAAACAGTGGCTGTTGGTTTTGAGAAAAGACCGAACGATGATAACGGTATACACAGGCTGTTGGTTTGAGAAACAGACCGACGATGATAACGGTATAGAACAGTGGCTGTTGTTTTGAGAAACAGACCGAACGATGAAAGTATAAACACTTGGTTTGAGAACAGGACCGAACGTGTAACGGTAAACACAGGCGTTGTTTTAAACCCGAACGATATAACGGAATAATCAGTTTTATTTTATCAGACAAATGAACGTTTGCCCTCTTTTTTAGTACAGACCAACGATCAAAATGTAACGTATAATACACTTTGTTTTAAAACAGACGAAGATGATACGGTAAGAACAGTGACTTTGTGTGAAACAGACGGCGTGAACGTATGACAAGTGGCTGTTGGTTTGGAAACCGAAGTGTAACGGTATAGATACAGTGCGTTGGTTTGGAACGACCGACATGAACGGTTGCATGGCTGTGTTTGGAACAGACCGAAGTGTAACGTGATGAACAGTGGGTTGGTTTGGAACAGCCGAAGTGTAACTTGACATGTGCGTGGTTTGGAAAGGACCGAAGTGTACGGTTGAATGTGCTGTTGGTTTGGAAACAGACCGAACGATGTAAGGATAGAACAGGCTGTTGGTTTTGAGAAACAACAACGATGAAACGTATAACACAGTGTGTGTGGAAACAGCGAACTGATACGGATCATGTGTGTTTTGAAGACCGAACGATGATAACGGTATAGAACAGTGGCTGTTGTTTGAGAACAGACCGAACGATGATAACGGTATAGAACAGTGGCTGTTGTTTTGAGAAACAGACCGAACGATGATAACGGTATAGAACAGTGGCTGTTGGTTTTGAGAACAGACCGAACGATGATAACGGTTAGACACAGTGGCTGTTGGTTTGAGAAACAGACCGAACGATGATAACGGTATAGAACAGTGGCTGTTGGTTTGAGAACAGACCGAACGATGATAACGTATAGACACAGTGGCTGTTGGTTTGAGAAACAGACCGAACGATGATAACGGTTAGAACAGTGGCTGTTGGTTTGAGAAACAGACCGAACGATGATAACGGTATAGAACAGTGGCTGTTGGTTTTGAGAAACAGACCGAACGATGATAACGGTATAGAACAGTGGCTGTTGGTTTTGAGAAACAGACCGAACGATGATAACGGTATAGATACAGTGGCTGTTGGTTTTGAGAAACAGACCGAACGATGATAACGGTATAGAACAGTGGCTGTTGGTTTTGAGAAACAGACCGAACGATGATAACGGTATAGAATACAGTGGCTGTTGGTTTTGAGAAACAGACCGAACGATGATAACGGTATAGATACATGGCTGTTGGTTTTGAGAAACAGACCGAACGATGATAACGGTATAGATACAGTGGCTGTTGGTTTTGAGAAACAGACCGAACGATGATAACGGTATAGAACAGTGGCTGTTGGTTTTGAGAAACAGACCGAACGATGATAACGGTATAGAACAGTGGCTGTTGGTTTTGAGAAACAGACCGAACGATGATAACGGTATAGATACAGTGGCTGTTGGTTTTGAGAAACAGACCGAACGATGATAACGGTATAGAACAGTGGCTGTTGGTTTTGAGAAACAGACCGAACGATGATAACGGTATAGATACAGTGGCTGTTGGTTTTGAGAAACAGACCGAACGATGATAACGGTATAGAACAGTGGCTGTTGGTTTTGAGAAACAGACCGAACGATGATAACGGTATAGAACAGTGGCTGTTGGTTTTGAGAAACAGACCGAACGATGATAACGGTATAGAACAGTGGCTGTTGGTTTTGAGAAACAGACCGAACGATGATAACGGTATAGATACAGTGGCTGTTGGTTTTGAGAAACAGACCGAACGATGATAACGGTATAGATACAGTGGCTGTTGGTTTTGAGAAACAGACCGAACGATGATAACGGTATAGAAACAGTGGCTGTTGGTTTTGAGAAACAGACCGAACGATGATAACGGTATAGAACAGTGGCTGTTGGTTTTGAGAAACAGACCGAACGATGATAACGGTATAGACACAGTGGCTGTTGGTTTTGAGAAACAGACCGAACGATGATAACGGTATAGAACAGTGGCTGTTGGTTTTGAGAAACAGACCGAACGATGATAACGGTATAGATACAGTGGCTGTTGGTTTTGAGAAACAGACCGAACGATGATAACGGTATAGACAGTGGCTGTTGGTTTTGAGAAACAGACCGAACGATGATAACGGTATAGAACAGTGCTGTTGGTTTTGAGAAACAGACCGAACGATGATAACGGTATAGAAACAGTGGCTGTTGGTTTTGAGAAACAGACCGAACGATGATAACGGTATAGAACAGTGGCTGTTGGTTTTGAGAAACAGACCGAACGATGATAACGGTATAGATACAGTGGCTGTTGGTTTTGAGAAACAGACCGAACGATGATAACGGTATAGACACAGTGGCTGTTGGTTTTGAGAAACAGACCGAACGATGATAACGGTATAGATACAGTGGCTGTTGGTTTTGAGAAACAGACCGAACGATGATAACGGTATAGAACAGTGGCTGTTGGTTTTGAGAAACAGACCGAACGATGATAACGGTATAGACACAGTGGCTGTTGGTTTTGAGAAACAGACCGAACGATGATAACGGTATAGACACAGTGGCTGTTGGTTTTGAGAAACAGACCGAACGATGATAACGGTATAGACACAGTGGCTGTTGGTTTTGAGAAACAGACCGAACGATGATAACGGTATAGATACAGTGGCTGTTGGTTTTGAGAAACAGACCGAACGATGATAACGGTATAGACACAGTGGCTGTTGGTTTTGAGAAACAGACCGAACGATGATAACGGTATAGACACAGTGGCTGTTGGTTTTGAGAAACAGACCGAACGATGATAACGTTATAGAAACAGTGGCTGTTGGTTTTGAGAAACAGACCGAACGATGATAACGGTATAGACACAGTGGCTGTTGGTTTTGAGAAACAGACCGAACGATGATAACGGTATAGACACAGTGGCTGTTGGTTTTGAGAAACAGACCGAACGATGATAACGGTATAGACACAGTGGCTGTTGGTTTTGAGAAACAGACCGAACGATGATAACGGTATAGATACAGTGGCTGTTGGTTTTGAGAAACAGACCGAACGATGATAACGGTATAGACACAGTGGCTGTTGGTTTTGAGAAACGGACCGAACGATGATAACGGTATAGACACAGTGGCTGTTGGTTTTGAGAATAAGACCGAACGATGATAACGGTATAGATACAGTGGCTGTTGGTTTTGAGAAACAGACCGAACGATGATAACGGTATAGATACAGTGGCTGTTGGTTTTGAGAAACAGACCGAACGATGATAACGGTATAGAAACAGTGGCTGTTGGTTTTGAGAAACAGACCGAACGATGATAACGGTATAGAAACAGTGGCTGTTGGTTTTGAGAAACAGACCGAACGATGATAACGGTATAGACACAGTGGCTGTTGGTTTTTAGAAACAGACCGAACGATGATAACGGTATAGATACAGTGGCTGTTGGTTTTGAGAAACACCGAACGATGATAACGGTATAGAAACAGTGGCTATTGGTTTTGAGAAACAGACCGAACGATGATAACGGTATAGACACAGTGGCTGTTGGTTTTGAGAAACAGACCGAACGATGATAACGGTATAGACACAGTGGCTGTTGGTTTTGAGAAACAGACCGAACGATGATAACGGTATAGACACAGTGGCTGTTGGTTTTGAGAAACAGACCGAACGATGATAACGGTATAGATACAGTGGCTGTTGGTTTTGAGAAACAGACCGAACGATGATAACGGTATATATACAGTGGCTGTTGGTTTTGAGAAACAGACCGAACGATGATAACGGTATAGACACAGTGGCTATTGGTTTTGAGAAACAGACCGAACGATGATAACGGTATAGACACAGTGGCTGTTGGTTTTGAGAAACAGACCGAACGATGATAACGGTATAGATACAGTGGCTGTTGGTTTTGAGAAACAGACCGAACGATGATAACGGTATAGACACAGTGGCTGTTGGTTTTGAGAAACAGACCGAACGATGATAACGTTATAGAAACAGTGGCTGTTGGTTTTGAGAAACAGACCGAACGATGATAACGGTATATACACAGTGGCTGTTGGTTTTGAGAAACAGACCGAACGATGATAACGGTATAGACACAGTGGCTGTTGGTTTTGAGAAACAGACCGAACGATGATAACGGTATAGACACAGTGGCTGTTGGTTTTGAGAAACAGACCGAACGATGATAACGGTATAGACACAGTGGCTGTTGGTTTTGAGAAACAGACCGAACGATGATAACGGTATAGACACAGTGGCTGTTGGTTTTGAGAAACAGCCGAACGATGATAACGGTATAGACACAGTGGCTGTTGGTTTGAGAAACAGACCGAACGATGATAACGGTATAGACACAGTGGCTGTTGGTTTTGAGAAACAGACCGAACGATGATAACGGTATAGACACAGTGGCTGTTGGTTTTGAGAAACAGACCGAACGATGATAACGGTATAGACACAGTGGCTGTTGGTTTTGAGAAACAGACCGAACGATGATAACGGTATAGACACAGTGGCTGTTGGTTTTGAGAAACAGACCGAACGATGATAACGGTATAGACACAGTGGCTGTTGGTTTTGAGAAACAGACCGAACACGTACATAGACTGAGTGGACGAACTGCAGGGGTTTCTGTGTTATAGCAGGTGGTACATATAGTTACCGTCACTTTTAAAGGGTTAACTATGATGCAGATTGTGCAGTAAACATAGCAATCATGCCGTAACGTTAAAATTCAAAATAGGATTGTTACAAGCTAGAGATTGATTGAAGGTCGTTGTATTTGCGCACAGTGGATGGCGTTGGAAGATTAATTGCTGCGGCGTGATTGATGGCAGCTTAACGATGTTCTATTGAGTGCAGAGATTAGCGCCTGTGGCATGCTGCTGTCGGCATGACAGTGATCACACTGGCCCAACTACCGTGGTCATTGTCATTCCACCAGTGCTGTTATTTAACCAATGAATCATGCTCACGGTATACCGCATGTGTCAATACTCCTGCTTCCGAGTGTCCCGGGTTCACATCTTGACCTGGCGACAGACCGACAATCGCGTTCGGTGTGGCTCCGTAAACAAACACGGACTGCATCTCACAGCAGTGCCTTACACAGAAATAGCTTGAGATAACAGTACCTTACACATTTCGCAGCAGTGCCTTACACAGAAATAGCTTGAGGTAACAGTACCTTACACATTTCGCAGCAGTGCCTTACACAGAAATAGCTTGAGGTAACAGTACCTTACACATTTCGCAGCAGTGCCTTACACAGAAATAGCTTGAGGTAACAGTACCTTACACATTTCGCAGCAGTGCCTTACACAGAAATAGCTTGAGGTAACAGTACCTTACACATTTCGCAGCAGTGCCTTACACAGAAATAGCTTGAGGTAACAGTACCTTACACATTTCGCAGCAGTGCCTTACACAGAAATAGCTTGAGGTAACAGTACCTTACACATTTCGCAGAGTAGTGCCTTACACAGAAATAGCTTGAGGTAACAGTACCTTACACATTTCGCAGCAGTGCCTTACACAGAAATAGCTTGAGGTAACAGTACCTTACACATTTCGCAGTAGTGCCTTACACAGAAATAGCTTGAGGTAACAGTACCTTACACATTTCGCAGCAGTGCCTTACACAGAAATAGCTTGAGGTAACAGTACCTTACACATTTCGCAGCAGTGCCTTACACAGAAATAGCTTGAGGTAACAGTACCTTACACATTTCGCAGCAGTGCCTTACACAAAAATACACTTTGTCCCTTTATCGGGTCCCCGACTACTGTAGCTTTATCGAACAGAAGGCCATCACCCGCCGCGATATCAAGTTACAGCTGTCGTGATCAGGGACACGATAAAAAGGACACGCTGCAGTTCAAGATAACACTCACTTCGCGGCCGCTATCTACGTATCCTACCTCGAAAGACAAAATATCAGATGCTCTTAGAGCGTCATTAAATAATAATGTCACTCAGCGAGTACTGACATTCATGAATTAAGAGATGCATGTGTTACTGGCACAATAGTCATAACACATTGTAAATACATCCGGGTTCTTTTGGGCTACAATAAAAGGAAGCCGGGCTTAAGTCGGATACGTTTAACACGTTGGAAGGTAAACTGCGCAGTCTGGCCGAATTATGTTCAGGTTGGACCAAACTGACCTCTGCTGGGTTGGCCACACAGCAGGTCCGGACGCGATGTTGCCCCCTTGTGCATAGACACACGGACTGTCCGGTTACTGACTGAGGCACCTCGCTTGTTGTATAGGCGCAGTATAGAGCTGTGGCAGAGGGACTTCTTGGTGGTGCAGAGTTCAGCATTAGCTTGTGCGTGTAATATGGTGGACTGGACGGGGCTGTTAACGTTTAAATACTACTGAATTATATGTATATGTTCAGCTCGTACCGCGCAGTAAACACACTCTGTCTCAGTTATACAAACCAGTCAGTTAATGTTGTACAGTGAAATAATCGCTGTTTGTTCTGAGATCCACACAAAACACATAAATACAGTCCGTACCGCGCAGTAAACACACTCCGTCTCAGTTATACAAACCAGTCAGTTAATGTTGTACAGTGAAATAATCGCTGTTTGTTCTCAGATCCACACAAAACACATAAATACAGTCCGTACCGCGCAGTAAACACACTCCGTCTCAGTTATACAAACCAGTCAGTTAATGCTGTACAGTGAAATAATCGCTGTTTGTTCTGAGATCCACACAAAACACATAAATACAGTCCGTACCGCGCAGTAAACACACTCCGTCTCAGTTATACAAACCAGTCAGTTAATGTTGTACAGTGAAATAATCGCTGTTTGTTCTGAGATCCACACAAAACACATAAATATAGTCCGTACCGCGCAGTAAACACACTCCGTCTCAGTTATACAAACCAGTCAGTTAATGTTGTACAGTGAAATAATCGCTGTTTGTTCTGAGATCCACACAAAAACATAAATACACTGTGTGGGCAGAACGTAGAATTTGTGAATGTTAAACTTGTGGTACATATAGTAACCACTGGGCTTTAAAGGGTTGATCCAGACGGAACATTAAAGCTACCGCAGACATTAGTGTTTTTATGTCGAGACGAAGATAGATCGTTGTGTCTTTAATTTACGGTAAAGGTACGGCGTTGTGCTTGGTTGGCCACACAGCAGGTCATCAAGCAGTACCACGTCGGACTGACCATGTCGTGTTGCACGTCGGTTTGCTAGGACTTCTTCCGTCGACTACAGGTAGGACTCGGTTTACGCAGGGGTTTGGTTCCTGAGATTTCCGGCGCAAAATGAAGCGGCGTAAATTGAAGCAAAAATATAATGGGAAATTATGTAAATACATTAGGATCCGTTCCAAGATTTTCAGTAATCAACACAAAATACTTGCAAAATGTTTTTATTTTATGAAATGTACGTATTGAAAATTGTGTAACGTTTAAGATAATAATGTTTAGGAAAAAGAGAGAAAAGTTACTGCTTTAAAGCGATGCAATAGACGTCTGTGTGGTGTTCTTCTTTTCTGATAATAAGTCATAGTATGGCTGTATAACTGTCTCAGTTCCTCTCTTAACGGTTGAACTCCGCTCTCAGTTGCGGTCGTCGCTACAGAAGGTCTCACATCCCTTATTGATAAGAGCAATAGCCTCTTGCACGATTTCAATCAGACTCAACCTTTCGACGTCCCGTTCTCTCGACACCTGTGTATGTTTGTCAGTTCACTTGCAGCTCTCAGTACATGGTTAATGTAATTTGCTTTTTTTCATCGCATTTTATATTGCGTTTTTTGTTGCATTATTTAAATTATAGGCCGCAGTTTGACATTACAATGTAAGTTTATTACAATGTAAGTTTTATTACAATGTAAGTTTTATTACAATGTAAGTTTTATTACAATGTCGGACCATCTGTGTCTAGGAAGTCGGACATAGACATGACTCATCACCCCCTCCAATCGTGATCTATGAGAGGCGCAAAAGTGAAGCGGACGTAAATTGAAGCGGCGTAAACCGAGTCCTACCTGTAAAGTAAAGTAAAGTTCTCCCTAGAACGGGCCATGAAGGTCCAGAGGGGGAGTAGAGGTATAGCTGTACTCTTTATTTAACCTCGGCGATAGATTGGGGTAGGTGGTCAACTCCACGCCCCGGCCGCTTTACCCCCGGGAAAGAGACCCGGTACCCATTGTATAGGAAGCTGGGTGGGCCCCAGGGCCGGTCTGAAAATCTCGCCTCCACCGGGATTCGATCTCCGGACCGTCCAGCTCGTAGCGAGTCGCTATACCGACTGAGCTGTCCTACCTGTCTATTCGTAACAGAACACGTCGTCGTGTTGGTAACGACCGAGTATGCCTCTTGCAATATCAAGATTGTGTTGGGTTCACGAATGGTGTACATAGGCCACGTGAAGGGTAATGTGGACAGGGAAATGGCCTCTTTTGTAGTAAGTGTGTCTGTGTTCGAGGACCGGAAAGGGTCAAAAGGCGACTTACGGGTGGTGGTGACGATTTGTAATTCGACGCTGTCAGTTGCGAAGATCATAGCGGCAGTGGTGGAGTGATACTGTCAGGGGAAAACCCTGTCCCAGTGCCACTTCATCCACAGTAAGTCTCACATGGACTGACCTGGGATCGATCCCGGGCATCTGCGGTGAAGAGGAGACGACTAACCGCCTGAGCCATGGCACGGCGTCTGAAGATCCATTTTCCGAAACGTCGTGTTATTTTCTTGTCTTGTTTAGACATTGGACAATCCTAAGGTTATGACTTGTATTTGGAGGTGCGTGGTTCGAGTCTGCTCCGATACAGTGACTAACCTGACTGTGGCATTTAGTGGTTTTCCCCAGAACCTCAGGACAATAAATGTAGCCACTAACGTTTCCTTTCACATCCCTTCCACTTTATTACTCGCTGATATAATTATTCCACGGTATGTACTCAGTTGCTTGCCGTAAGTATATAAACCTACGTTATATAATCTTGTGAGTGAGTGAGTGATTGAGTCACTGTGTGTGAGTGTGTGTGTGACTGAGGTAAACACTTCGTTTGGGCGGTCCTTGCAAAGCAGAAGAAGACCTGAGTTACTTTCGATGGTACCACGAGATGGAAGGAGTCGTTATGAAGCAGTCACAAGGCACCTATGCCTCGGTCGGTATTGCAGTGTCGCACTTCGCCGTTAATATCTGTCATGCTGACTCATAAGAAATTTTCAAATCCGTGGCGTGAATATTTAGTGAATTGTGAACTGTTAGTGTACCTGCAGGGCTGTATTGTGTACCTGCAGGGCTGTATTGTGTACCTGCAGGGCTGTATTGTGTACCTGCAGGGCTGTATTGTGTACCTGCAGGACTGTATTGTGTACCTGCAGGGCTGTATTGTGTACTAACGGACGAATTTGAGGGCTTTGTGTGGAAAGCGTAGCTAGAGATGCCGTAGATAGCGTCTTAACCCCGGCACGTGACACGGTGTAAAGGTGAACAGTACACCGTAACTGTATATAAATGACAGCAAGCAGTGCCGGCCGGCCGCTCCGTCCGTCTCTCAAGACACGTGCTGCACTGCACAGACAAGGCCGTCTGCAGTTACCTCCCGATGCACTCTTGTGTCGGTGTGTTGTTACTGTACAAGGCGCCAAGGTAAGCGTCTGTCCAACTGTCAGCTTTCCAAAGTCGGAAGGTTCAATGCCAATGTAAAGTTAGTTTTGCTGCAGTAACAGTAGCAGCAGTAGTAGTAGTAGTAGTGGTAGTAGTAGTAGTAGTATCAGTGGTAATTGTACTGTAAGTAATAAGGTAACAATTTTGTAATAGTCGCAATTCTGTTATCAGTTGTGTTGCTGCAGTAACAGTAGCAGTAGTAGTAGTAGTAGTATGCTTTACATAGCTGTACGCCACCTTGCCGTCTCCAACCCCTTTCCCCCCCCCATCCAGTTCAGCCCCCTCTAGTCGCGGCCTATAAAATTACAAATTCCTCCCTTCTAAAGTCCCCATGTTCGTCTGTCTCCCTCTCCTCCTGGTGTCCAGTTACATATTCAGTTTACCTCTCTGTCTCCTTCCGTTCCCATTACGTTCCCATTACGTGCTCACTTTTCAGTTCTTTCCTTTCAGCTCTAAATTACTTTGCTTTAACAATAAACAACTTCGCCCGGAACAGTTCCTGCACAGCTACGACAGTTGACGCATCCTTAGTGGCAGTAGAAGTCGTCTGCTGCTGCTACTGCTACTGCTGCTGCTACTGCTACTGCTACTGCTACTGCTCTGCTACTGCTACTGCTACACCATCCACTCTCCTTAGTGCTGCATTCCCTTTGCTCTTCTCATATGCGATTTGTGTTGCTCGATATTTCGTTCTACAAGCTGGACGACCGAGAAATCGTGTTTCGATACCCAGCAGGGGTAGCGTGTCCAGACCGGCTGTGGGGCCCACACAACCTTACATTTAATGGGAAATGGGAGATCTTTCTTAGGGGGTAAAGCGGCCGGGGCGTGAAGCTGACCGCTCACCTCCATCTAGTGCTGTGAAGTGCAGCTATATCATCACTCCTGCGTATGCTTTAATGGTGTGCATAGGGACGGCTTTGCGTCTACCGACGTTTCGTTACTTTTCCTTGTCATGTTGTGCAGTGAGGCCGGTCACTGCAGTGACACAGTGCAGTCTATACGGCAGGAGCCGGTCAGTGGTGTCTACTGTGCGACTAACGGTTCGCCGCGCAACGTAGGCAACTTATCGTGCCTCGAAAGAATGCCGGTTGTCTATGAATGCCGACATCACTTGTGTTGCTGTACAGTTGTAACATGTAGTTACATGTAGTTGTAACATGTAGTTACATGTAGTTGTAACATGTAGTTACATGTAGTTGTAACATGTAGTTACAGCTGTACAGTTGTAACATGTAGTTACATGTAGTTGTAACATGTAGTTACAGCTGTACAGTTGTAACATGTAGTTACATGTAGTAACATGTAGTTACATGTAGTTGTAACATGTAGTATATGTAGTTGTAACATGTAGTTACATGTAGTTACATGTAGTTGTAACATGTAGTTACATGTAGTTGTAACATGTAGTTACAGCTGTACAGTTGTAACATGTAGTTACATGTAGTTGTAACATGTAGTTACAGCTGTACAGTTGTAACATGTAGTTACATGTAGTTGTAACATGTAGTTACAGCTGCACAGTTGTAACATGTAGTTACATGTAGTTGTAACATGTAGTTACAGCTGTACAGTTGTAACATGTAGTTACAGCTGTACAGTTGTAACATGTAGTTACATGTAGTTGTAACATGTAGTTACAGCTGTACAGTTGTAACATGTAGTTATAGTGTACAGTTGTAACATGTAGTTACATGTAGTTGTAACATGTAGTTACAGCTGTACAGTTGTAACATGTAGTTACAGCTGTACAGTTGTAACATGTAGTTACATGTAGTTGTAACATGTAGTTACAGCTGTACAGTTGTAACATGTTGTTATAGCTGTACAGTTGTAACATGTAGTTACAGCTGTACAGTTGTAACATGTAGTTATAGCTGTACAGTTGTAACATGTAGTTACATGTAGTTGTAACATGTAGTTACAGCTGTACAGTTGTAACATGTAGTTACAGCTGTACAGTTGTAACTTGTAGTTATAGCTGTACAGTTGTAACATGTAGTTATAGCTTTACAGTTGTAACATGTAGTAACGGAGAACAACCGCTCAGGTCGTCCAGCCTGTAGCATAGTCACTGTAGTGACTGAGCTATCCCGTTCAGTGTTCAGTGTTCAGTGTGTAGCCCTAATAAAGCGATGCGACCCTTAATGGGCTGTAGATAGCCTGGGGGCGATACATGGTGTGTGGTTTGTACTTATATTCTGCACGACGTTTCGGTCGAGCTGTATTCTGTATTCATGTGAACTGACTTAAGGATAAGGATCTTTGCATAGGAATTGAAGGGTAGTCTGTTTTTATTGAGAATGAATCACATTCATTTAATTCCGTGATTTTACCCTCAATTTTATTTTGTGCATATTTATACATTTCATTTTAAACTTTAAATAGTTTTGTATTTACATATTAGATTATAATTGGTTCTATATAAAATGTTATTTTTTTCTCTGAAGGAATTCATAATTCATACATTTTAGAATATTTTTTTTTGAGTTTGTTTGAACTTTAGGCACTCTCTGTTTTATTCACCCTCTTTTTGGTTTCACATTGAGTAGGTTTAGGAGGCTGGAACGGAATTGTGTGTTTGACATTGCTGTTGCATGAACGGAATTGTGTGTTTGACATTGCTGTGTGCGTTATGATACGGAATTGTGTGTTTGACATTGCTGTTGCATGAACGGAATTGTGTGTTTGACATTGCTGTTGCATGAACGGAATTGTGTGTTTGACATTGCTGTTGCATGAACGGAATTGTGTGTTTGACATTGCTGTTGCATGAACGGAATTGTGTGTTTGACATTGCTGTTGCATGAACGGAATTGTGTGTTTGACATTGCTGTTGCATGAACGGAATTGTGTGTTTTGACATTGCTGTTGCATGAACGGAATTGTGTGTTTGACATTGCTGTTGCATGAACGGAATTGTGTGTTTGACATTGCTGTTGCATGAACGGAATTGTGTGTTTGACATTGCTGTTGCATGAACGGAATTGTGTGTTTGACATTGCTGTTGCATGAACGGAATTGTGTGTTTGACATTGCTGTTGCATGAACGGAATTGTGTGTTTGACATTGCTGTTGCATGAACGTCACCTTAAAAATGATTTTATGTCCAGGGGTACGAGATCTTCGGCTTGAGTTCCGGCGTTAGGTGGTACAGAAGTGAGGATTGGCAGTATTCTGTTTTGGGAATGGTAGCCATAGCGACTAAGCCTCTGCACTTGGAACGAGTATGAAGTGTGGACATTTATTTCGATGCGTGTAGAACGCAATACTGACTGCCCGCTGAAGTCAGCAGGATATAAAGTGTTGCTGCCGCACTGAAATCAGTCACAGCTGATAACAATACAAAATTAGTCCTCACTGTAAGAAATTCTCATTTGTTTAATTCCAAGGTAAACTAGCAAATTGACCTCTCCCTTGTTTTCGGGAGATGCAGGGCTTGAACTCCGAGCAGGACGCCAACCGTCCTGACATGTTGGCCGTGGTTCGTGTCATTTTCTCGAGGATATTGCCGCCATTTTTCGATTCAATGTTTACCATTGTTCCATTCGATTCAACGTAGTCTTGGCTTACTGACAGCGTCATTAAATAAGTCATAAGTTAAAGTCACAGGAGAGTCTGTGTGGGATTTGTGTTGGAGAAAGTGGCACTGGGACAGGGTTTTCTCCGAACACGTTGGGATTTCCTCGCCATTCGTCATCCTTATTATCAGGGGCTGGTACAGTGGGCCGTGTTACAAAACGGATTCTGTCCCACTAAACTGAAAATATGAATGAAAGTTATTTAGGCGACGATTGTGTTGTAAAGCTGTAGTGTAATAAACGGCCGCTCGGTGTCTCCACTTGTAGTCAGCGACACTTGCTGTCTCACAACTCTCAAGCACGGCGCTAAGTGACAAAATCTGCAGAGATCTGCGTGTACTTGATACTGCACATTGCGTCAGTAAAGCAGTTTTGTGCAGGCAAAGTGAAGTTGTCAATGTAAATGTTCGTATCTTGACGAAGAGGTTGAAAGTTGTGACCGTATGGGCTTACAGAACTTCAGAAAAGAAGAAATACAAAATTTCACGTTGTAATTTCAACACATATATGAGGATCAAAAGGTTTCCGGAATTCGGCCGTACACATATAACTGCAGGTGTGGTGGAGGTCACAGGGGTAGACCAGAGCGCGTTTATATGTCGCCAGTGCTGGATTTGAACAGCGGTCAAACAGGAAGTTGTACAAGCTGGGGACATTAGCAGCGGAAACTGTGTAAGTCTCGGTGCCGTGTATGGAGATCAAGCGACTGAGGCACCTGCTGTGCACGACTAGTACAGCCGGATCATTAAAGACGAGGAGCGCGGCGTCAAGGAACGACGAAAGTGTCAAAGTTAGCACAATCGTGACATCTGATCGGTGTGCGACGTTTAACAAACGGCAAACAAGACTGGGATCTCACACGGATCGTTTCAGGTCATTGTGGATGATGATTTGTCAGTGTGGGTCGTGTGTGCGAAGTGCAGCTTGTCACACTTCGATCGCAGTGCAGTAGTTTTTGGTGAAGAACCAAATTCAGACCATCCTTCAGCCACCATATTCTCCAGATCTAGCTCCCGGCAACTTTAGGCCTTCCCAAGACTCAGGACTGGGCTCAAAAGGACCTTGTCTTGTGTCCTCAGAGGAAGTTCAACAGAACACAACAGCGGGGTTCACGGCCGTACGGAAAGTTGGCTTGCAGAGACGCTTGCAGCAAGGGCAGGACCATTGGAGCAAGTGTGTATGTGCAGAAGGGCAGTGCTTTGACTTTGAGGGTGACTAAGCTAGGTTTTTAGGCGCGTTCGCGAAGTTGTGAAAAGCGGCTGTTAGATTCGTCATGTCTGTCTGTCCGTACGCATGGAACAACTCGGCTCCCACTGGACGGATTTTGATGAAATTTAATATTTGAGGATTTTTCCAAAATCTGTAGAGGAAATTCAAGTTTCATTATAGTCTGACAATAATAACGGGTACTGTGCATGAAGACGTTTGTACATCTATTGCAGCACCTCACTGAATTCTTCTTAGAATGAGAAATGCTTCGGACAAAAGTAGTAGAGAAAATCAAAGCACATATTTTCTGTTCAATAACGTTTTTCAAAAAATCGTGCCGTTTATGAAATAAATGTGGAAAAATATGGTCGAGCCAGACAGGCCACAGATGATAATATAATACGGCGCATGCGCATTGAAGGCTGGGTAACTAAGGCTACAGACACACACTCAGAATATGTAATACTTATTGCTTTTTTTTTCACGGCAACAATGGTTACGCGAACGCACCTCAATGTTACGTTTACATGTGCATTGCCTGTCTTGTATACATATCCTTTTGACTTTAAAAACGTCTATAATTACGATGGTACACACACACACACACACACACACACACACCCTACTATCTTCATGGAAATATTACGAATTCAAGCAGGAATTATATTGTCATTGCTATCATTACGTGTAAGTTGCTGTCCACTGCATTGTACACAAATCTAAAGATATTTTGACTAGTCATATTAATGCTTCGCGTGATAGTGTTATTAGCGGCTCTGAATTTACCATTCCTTAACGTAACGATGCACCAACCATTGGCCACTGGATTCGTCACCCCATTGAATAAGCATGTTACTGTACCAGTTGACTGTAAGCAGGCATTATGGTGAATGTTAAACCAGGCACTATAGTCTTATTTTTTTAAATTGTAAGTCTAAAGACAAAACGTACAAAATAGGTGTCTGTGAAGAGGACGAGGAACTTGAGAAATCGTAACAGTTTTAAGAGAATGCTCAACTTATGCAAGCCGGAACTTTTATGTCACACAAGCCTGAACTTTTATATCACACTGACGATATTTATTTGTAATTATTCAGAAAGTCCATATGCGTATCCTTAGTACTTACTACTAAATTAATGGAAGTAGAAATATCGATACATCTTTACTAGAAGTAGGTTTAAAAATAATATATATTTTTTTTTAAATTTGAGGAACGTGAAATGTAAGAACACTTTTTTATATCGCAAAGTCACAGTTGTAAAATGTGTAACATGCACCAAATATGAAGTTTGAGAGTGTCAGTGGCGGATTTTCACGCTTCAACTTTTTTTGCTTCCCGGGGGGGGGGGCATAATTATGGTTCTCAAGTAACCAGACCAAAACCCCACTAATCTGGGATTGAAGGGTAGAAAATGCTTGCAGCGATTAACCTTTGAGGGACAAATTAACCTGAATTATATTTCAAGACACAGTCCGTACCGCGCAGTAAACACACTCCGTCTCAGTTATACAAACCAGTCAGTTAATGCTGTACAGTGAAATAATCGCTGTTTGTTCTGAGATCCACACAAAACACATAAATACAGTCCGTACCGCGCAGTAAACACACACCCGTCTCAGTTATAACAAAAACCAGTCCAGAGTTTTAATGTTAGTGTACAGTGAAATAATCGCTGTTTGTTCTGAGATCCACACAAAACACATAAATACAGTCCGTACCGCGCAGTAAACACACTCCGTCTCAGTTATACAAACCAGCCAGTTAATGCTGTACAGTGAAATAATCGCTGTTTGTTCTGAGATCCACACAAAACACACTAAATACCACTGTTGTGGGCAGAACACGTACAATTTGTGAATGTTAAACTTGTGGTACATATAGTGACCACTGGGCTTTAAAAGGCTAACTAGGTTTTGGACAGTTAATCGCCCAACGTAACGCATTCTAAGTTGGAGGCGAGTCCTGTGAATAGGTGGGATTTATTGGAACATGTTACATATTTATAAGAACAACAGCAAGCATTTAGTGACAGCACTGTGCACACTTGTTACCCGCAAACACTACACTTAGTGCAGTTTAAAGCTTAAGACTCTGCTAGCAGATTACGCTTAGAAAGGACGTCCTACTTTGAGCGTTAGGAAGTGTTCATGATAGTGACCAGATTACAGGCTGGTTGTTGGCGCGCGGTGAAAAGCCAACTTGTGAGCGGGCAGACTTGTGGACATACCTGCGAGTGTCCACAGTGACAAGCTATGAATGTGCTCTCAGTACAGTAAGTGGCTTATCAGAGGTGAGCCTATCAGCCACCACACCTTGCCGACTGCAGCGATGTACAGTGTTAGGGGGCTCAACTAGCAAGATAATCTAGTCACTACCATACTTGGCAGACACTGACATTTGTTGATACGGACATGACGAACAGACATCAACACATACATGTACAATTAACATTTTGACACAGGCAGCTGTCTGTCTACTGAAGCGTAAGGACACAGTGTACCATTAGCATTTCTTCAGTTCTGAGTATGTTCCTTTAGCAAAAGTTGAGAGCCTACTGTGCACATGACAAATGTAGGTCTGAGCAGTGGCTAAGTGTAACGTGTATGTACGTGGGACTGGCCAGTGTAAGGAACAAATTTGGACCGAAGACCTGACACACCAACATGTACAGTAGCCACAGTTGTTAAAGCGATGTGCAAGTATTGCGGTACATTTTTGGTTGTGATTGGGATCCTAGTTCTCATTTCTGTTTAATTACACACGTAAACCAATTTCTAATTTGAGTCTTATTTACTGTCATATTGGCAAAGACAGCGACCATATGCCGGGCTGAACTGGGTACTTCTAGTACATAATACGTACTGCTTGTTTGGCACTGTGCTGTGTACGGCAGCACTGTGCTGTACGTGCAGGCAGCACTGTGCAGTGTACAGCAGCATGGCTGTCAGCAGCCTGTGCAGTGTACAGCCCACAACACTAAAAAGCAAGAATAATGAGGCTTCAAATGACGAGTCGTTCATAACTGAATGTATGCTATTGGCAGTTTTACAGCGAAATGACATGAATTTGAAGATGTGTAATGTTAGGCCTGTGGTAACATTTGAAGATGTGTGATGTTAGGCCTGTGGTAACATTTGAAGGTGTGTAATGTTAGGCCTGTGGTAACATTTGAAGGTGTGTGATGTTAGGCCTATGGTAACATTTGAAGGTGTGTAATGTTAGGCCTGTGGTAACATTTGAAGGTGTGTAATGTTAGGCCTGTGGTAACATTTGAAGTGTGTAATGTTAGGCCTGTGGTAACATTTGAAGGTGTGTGATGTTAGGCCTGTGGTAACATTTGAAGATGTGTGATGTTAGGCTGTGGTAACATTTGAAGGTGTGTGTGATAGGCCTGTGGTAACATTTGAAGGTGTGTGAATGTTAGGCCTGTGGTAACATTTGAAGGTGTGTGATTTAGGCCTGTGGTAACATTTGAAGGTGTGTGATGTTAGGCCTGTGGTAACATTTGAAGGTGTTTTGATGTTAGGCCTGTGGTAACATTTGAAGGTGTGTGATGTTAGGCTGTGGTAACATTTGAAGGTGTGTGATGCAAGGTTTGTGGTAACATTTGAACGTGTGCGATGTTAGGCCTGTAGTAACATTTGAAGGTGTGGATTTTAGGCTTTGACATCATTTGAAGGCTATGATGTGAGGCATGTGGTAACATTTAAGGTTGTGCGTTGTTAGGCCTGTGGTAACATTTGAAGGTGTGCGATGTTAGGCGTGTGGTAACATTTGAAGGCGTGTGATGTTAGGCATATGTTAACATTTGAAGATGTGTGCTGTTAGGTTAGTGTTACTATGAATGTGTGGTGATATTTGCTGCATTAAGTATGGAGGTGTGTGATGTTATGCTATGTTAACATGTGAAGGTGTGTCCTGTAGACTGTGTTAACTATGGAGGTGTGCGATGTTAGGCCTGTGTGGCACATGCATTCAGATGACCACAGTGTGTACTGCAGCACGGCCGTTCATCTCAGATGCAGTGTTGTTGTTGTGTATGTGGCAAAGACGCTTCCCGCTGGCTTGTGTGGGCGTCGTGCTCCTTTCTCCATCTGGGGCTGTAATTGGTCACGTCGTTTTTCCGTGACACGTGTCATTAACCTCAGTTGGACTCACTTCTACCCTGAAGTTGGAGGTAATTTGTTCCTCCAAATCACTGGTGGCTATCCACGAGACTGCGTGTGATCGTAAGCACGTTTGATCGGTTTCTGTGATCTTTTGTCTTTCACAAACGAAATATTCTGGCCGGGTTTAATTGCACGCCTGTCTGTATCCCGTACCTCTGTGCACAGTTTGCACTAGCGTCTTTGCACCTATACGTTTTGCATTCGCGCTCCAATGCACGAACATTTGCACTAGTCCTGACTGTGCATTAGTGTGGTCACTGCTGTCACTACTCGTATATCCCAACCAAGGCCACTGGTCGTCTGGCCAGTGCGCAGCCGCACTTTCTTTAGAAGTGACATTCTCTCTGGTCTCGCTAACATTGATTAATATGCTCCCTGTGGTTACCATGGTTACCATATTTTTCTGATTGACTTAGTATCGCTGCTACCTCATAACTTGATATGCGTTGCCATGTTGGCATTACCGAGTGCAGGGATTTAATAAATACGATTTGGGGGGGGGGGGGGTGGGGGGTGGCCCCTGTGGTCTGACATTCTTATCTAAATTCGCGAGCAACTGTTGTTGTTCCAGAGATGAAACACGTGCATGGCCGAGCACAGAACACAGCATCAAAAACTTAGTTCAGTAGAGGTCGCCCATCGAATTGTGAGCTTTGAGTGGGCGTGGCTAACAGTGTGTCCCCACTCACCAGCCAGTCTGTATCTTACAGTACGATGTGGAATGGCGGGTGAGTGGGGATCAATGTTGGCCACGTCCGCCCAGAGCTGATGAGTTTCGTTGGATGATGTGTACTACAGAACGTTGGATGATGTGTACTACAGAACGTTGGATGATGTGTACTACAGAACGTTGGATGATGTGTACTAGAGAACGTTGGATGATGTGTACTAGAGAACGTTGGATGATGTGTACTACAGAACGTTGGATGATGTGTACTACAGAACGTTGGATGATGTGTACTACAGAACGTTGGATGATGTGTACTAGAGAACGTTGGATGATGTGTACTACAGAACGTTGGATGATGTGTACTACAGAACGTTGGATGATGTGTACTACAGAACGTTGGATGATGTGTACTAGAGAACGTTGGATGATGTGTACTACAGAACGTTGGATGATGTGTACTACAGAACGTTGGATGATGTGTACTACAGAACGTTGGATGATGTGTACTAGAGAACGTTGGATGATGTGTACTACAGAACGTTGGATGATGTGTACTACAGAACGTTGGATGATGTGTACTACAGAACGTTGGATGATGTGTACTAGAGAACGTTGGATGATGTGTACTACAGAACGTTGGATGATGTGTACTACAGAACGTTGGATGATGTGTACTAGAGAACGTTGGATGATGTGTACTACAGAACGTTGGATGATGTGTACTACAGAACGTTGGATGATGTGTACTACAGAACGTTGGATGATGTGTACTAGAGAACGTTGGATGATGTGTACTACAGAACGTTGGATGATGTGTACTACAGAACGTTGGATGATGTGTACTACAGAACGTTCCTTTATATTTATACCGCGGACCTAACAGAACGCGTACTATATTATACATTTTGTTTACTGCAATCGTTGCCGGGAGGCGCGGCAAATAACACTGTTGAAGGGCTGTGTGTGTTGCCGTAGTGTTTAGACGCGGTTCGCATTTTCATTACCAGTTTACTTTTAAATTAATCCAGCAGGTTAATGTATTCATATCGTCATACTTTTGTCCCTTGTTTATATTTGAATCAGTTCTAGCGCCATGGTTAAGGAAGTTTGTTTTTTAGGGCATAAGTAGTTCCATTATTTTAACTGACAAATATCGTTTGTCACTTCATGTTCACTCCCTTATCGTATCAATGTAGCCCACTCCTCCCACTGCCCACACACATGGCGGAAAAGCGGCGGGAAGTGAAAAACGATATTTGCAAGATAAAATAAGGACCCTGTACAAGGTGGTGTGATATTGACAAGAAGAGCGACGTGTTTTCTGTTAGTATCGTGTAAGGTCAGGTCCGTCCGGTTGTTGGCAACACGTTTGGTGGACCAGCTAAATAACCAGCTGCGTCTTGGACTGCTTGCGCTGTCATTCGCTGCTGCTCGTGCACTGCGGGGAACCAACTTCGCTGCAGGCGGTTGGCGAATATCGCGTTAAACTTCCGCCATCGTTATGTGGCAGCACTGGAGACACTGTCATCATGTCGTCATCATCATCGTCCAGAAGAATTTGAACATGCTGATGACTGTTGGCGGGCGGACGCCACGATTCGTCGTCAAACATCCCATCCTCGCCTTCCTGTGACAGAGAAGGCATACAGGCTGCAGTGAAAGCACTAATAATTAGTATGCAGTGCGTGAGAGACGTTTTATAGACTAATAATTAGGATGCAGTGCGTGAGAGACGTTTTATAGACTAATAATTAGGATGCAGTGCATTAGAGACGTTTTATAGACTAATAATTAGGATGCAGTGCATTAGAGACGTTCTATAGACTAATAATTAGGATGCAGTGCAATTAGAGACGTTTTATAGACTAATAATTAGGATGCAGTGCGTGAGAGACGTTTTTATAGACTATATAATTAGGATGCAGTGCTTAGAAGACGTTTTTAATAGACTAATTTATAATTAGGATGCAGTGCGTGAGAGACGTTTTATAGACTAATAATTAGGATGCAGTGCATTAGAGACGTTTTATAGACTAATAATTAGGATGCAGTGCATTAGAGACGTTTTATAGACTAATAATTAGGATGCAGTGCATTAGAGACGTTTTATAGACTAATAATTAGGATGCAGTGCGTGAGAGACGTTTTATAGACTAATAATTAGGATGCAGTGCATTAGAGACGTTTTATAGACTAATAATTAGGATGCAGTGCGTGAGAGACGTTTTATAGACTAATAATTAGGATGCAGTGCGTGAGAGACGTTTTATAGACTAATAATTAGGATGCAGTGCGTGAGAGACGTTTTATAGACTAATAATTAGGATGCAGTGCGTGAGAGACGTTTTATAGACTAATAGTTAGGATGCAGTGCGTGAGAGACGTTTTATAGACTAATAATTAGGATGCAGTGCATTAGAGACGTTTTATAGACTAATAATTAGGATGCAGTGCGTGAGAGACGTTTTATAGACTAATAATTAGGATGCAGTGCGTGAGAGACGTTTTATAGACTAATAATTAGGATGCAGTGCGTGAGAGACGTTTTATAGACTAATAATTAGGATGCAGTGCGTGAGAGACGTTTTATAGACAATAATTAGGATGCAGTGCATTAGAGACGTTTTATAGACTAATAATTAGGATGCAGTGCTTAGAGACGTTTTATAGACTAATAATTAGGATGCAGTGCGTGAGAGACGTTTTATAGACTAATAATTAGGATGCAGTGCGTGAGAGACGTTTTATAGACTAATAATTAGGATGCAGTGCGTGAGAGACGTTTATAGACTAATATTAGGATGCAGTGCGTGAGAGACGTTTTATAGACTAATATTAGGATGCAGTGCGTGAGAGACGTTTTATAGACTAATAATTAGGATGCAGTGCATTAGAGACGTTTTATAGACTAATAATTAGGATGCAGTGCGTGAGAGACGTTTTATAGACTAATAATTAGGATGCAGTGCGTGAGAGACGTTTTATAGACTAATAATTAGGATGCAGTGCGTGAGAGACGTTTTATAGACCAATAATTAGGATGCAGTGCATTAGAGACGTTTTATAGACTAATAATTAGGATGCAGTGCATTAGAGACGTTTTATAGACTAATAATTAGGATGCAGTGCGTGAGAGACGTTTTATAGACTAATAATTAGGATGCAGTGCGTGAGAGACGTTTTATAGACTAATAATTAGGATGCAGTGCGTGAGAGACGTTTATAGACTAATAGTTAGGATGCAGTGCGTGAGAGACGTTTTATAGACTAATATTAGGATGCAGTGCGTGAGAGACGTTTTATAGACTAATAATTAGGATGCAGTGCGTAGAGACGTTTTATAGACTAATAATTAGGATGCAGTGCGTGAGAGACGTTTTATAGACTAATAATTAGGATGCAGTGCGTGAGAGACGTTTTATAGACTAATAATTAGGATGCAGTGCGTGAGAGACGTTTTATAGACTAATAATTAGGATGCAGTGCGTGAGAGACGTTTATATATATAGACCAATAATTAGGATGCAGTGCATTAGAGACGTTTTATAGACTAATAATTAGGAAGTGCTGAAGTGCGTGAGGAGAGACGTTTTATAGACTAATAATTAGGATGCAGTGCATTAGAGACGTTTTTTCTTCAAGCTTTTGTTGAGAAATGCCACTGGTCGCCTGTTGTCTTCCAAATTAATCCAGACCTCAGTGATCCATATTAATATTATCCTGCCATCTACGCCCTTTATATGCATATATGTATTAATTGGTTATTGTTAGCATTTTAGTAATGATTGGCGGTCTAGGGACGTTTGTAATTTGGCACTGACAGTACCGCAGTATCACGTGTTGTACCTGTAATGTTTGTACTGGTTCTGCTGTCGGTAATTTGTTTTGACATGCTGTGCTGTGCTGAGCTGAGGAACAGAACTTCCGGACCGCGGAGTTGCGATCTTGCAGCAACTCAGTTATTCTCCACATTTACGTATTTTCTGCAGCGCCTTCTGTTGCAAGATGTATTGTGACGGCGCTGTGCGATCCATTTGTTAGCATGTTTACCATCACGGGCCGCAGCGCGTGGCTCAGTTCCCACGGCCCCTCCGCCCCTTGCTAGCCGTAGTTCGGCCGCAGTCATGGTACAATAGGGATTGATTTAAATATTGAGCAGTTCAAAACCTGAACATGTCTGCTGTTCTGTTCAAGGAAACTGCCAGTTTCTAGCCGCTCGGGTTTCGGTTAGCAGCATGAAAATTGTTATGGCGTCGAGACATGCCGTGTGCTGGTTTGTTGCGACTGTAATCACACAAGGTACTAATAACCATAGTTAAGTAACTGCATGGAGTACTGTCATACTTGAAAAGCTAGTAGTTGCGCAGCTGATCATATTTACCACCTTTATCTAACCCAAAATTTGACTACTTGACCCTTAAGCTACAGGCATTTTTATACTTCGAAACGTCAGTAGCTACTTACCAGTCGACACGACGCAATATCCCAGAAGACTTGAATCTTTAACCCAAAGGTTCATCACCATATTCACAAGAGCCCGCCAGTGGTCTCTGTCTCGAGGTAGATTATTCCATTCCACACCGTCTGTTTTAATATTATCCTCCCATCTGTCGTTTGTGGATGGCATTTGTGATTCGCGCCGAAACCAAAAGCTGATGTGCCCTCTATATTTCAGCCCCTGCCGGTGCCCAAAATTTAAACCTTAGTGAAGAGTTTATTTACATTGTGCAGCTCATGTATACGACGCACACACTGCCATGTCTGTACGTCGGTAATGCAGAATGAAGACGCTAGGGGCGTCGTATTACGACGGCAAGGAATTCAGCTTTAATTATTTTTTTGTGTTCCAAATGAAAAGATGGAGCAATGCGCCGATTAGCTTTGCCGTGTGTTATATATATATATATATATATATATATATATATGTCCATCTGTCCGCATGTATAAACTTAAAAACTACCGAATATATTTTCTCGAAATTTGACATTGCTGAGTTTGATGAAAATATATCGACGCTGTTCAGTTTCAGTTAAAACCGGACAGAAATCACGGACACGTTACATGAAGATCTAAGTTCACTTCTGTGCGCATGCGTGTCATTAGGTCGCTAAGGAGAGCGTCTTGGGAAAATCTGAAGAGCGAAATGTAACACGCATTTTATTTTCTGTTTAAGTTTTATAGCTCCTTAGACAGTAACAAGTTGCCGGCACTTTTCCTGTCTAATTGTCCCCACATGTTGCTTTCCAGACAGACACTCAGACACACTATACAATGTGTCTGTGACTTAGCAGCAGATTACTATCGATCGTCATCGAGATATCGTAAACGGGGAGATTAAAATAGTCGTCTCTTAACCGTCGATATTCTGCATTCAGAATCTGTCTTCCTCGACGAATGATGATCAACCATTTCTTTGGCCTCAGTGTGTACCTCACAGCCTGTCTCAGTGTGTACCTCACAGCCTGCCTCAGTGTGTACCTCACAGCCTGCCTCAGTGTGTACCTCACAGCCTGCCTCAGTGTGTACCTCACAGCCTGCCTCAGTGTGTACCTCACAGCCGCTGGGTACTCACGCTCTAGTGTGTACCTCACAGCCTGCCTCAGTGTGTACCTCACAGCCTGCCTCAGTGTGTGTACCTCACAGCCTGTCTCAGTGTGTACCTCACAGCCTGTCTCAGTCATAAAGACCCATAATTTCGAGACATCACAAACATCATGCCACGTGTCTGTCGTTTCGTCCGACTTCAAGACTGAAATATTTCGATAAAGTGAAGTAAAAAAACTGCCAAATATTGAATTACTCGAAAGTACATTCCGTGGGAGTTACTGTGTTGCATGCGACGAACAGACGGACAGACGTAAGGGAGCTAATAGTCGTATTTCGGAATTGTTTTGTGAACGCGCCTACAACCGTTTAAACGCGCCATTTTAAACTTACTCGCTTTGTATGTAACATTCGCGAAGCTGGTGATAATTTTGTAGGTACTAATTGGTAGTCATGTATGTGAGCACGTGACAGGGGCCATGCTGCCAGTGCTGTCTGTGTCATCGATGATAGTCCATGGTATGTGAGCACGTGAGGGGATCAGGGGGTCCATGCTAGCCAGGTGCTGTCTGTGTCATCGATGGTAGCACGATTGTCATGTTAGCGAGAGCCGTACATTGAACGCTGCTTTGTTAGCGTGAACACATTCGGTGTTTTTGGTGTAGCTTGTGCCATGAAATGGCTACAGATTAATTTCCTAACAACGTTGGTGTTCCGCACTTTTCGTTCTGAAATGTTACCATTCGGCTCTGCAAACAGTAGAGATATTGTGTGTGTGTGTGTGAATATATACCGCGTGTCCTAAAAGTGGCTTTACAGAGAGGGTGACGTACGTAACTGTGATTATCTTCATTTACGTTAAATGTTTTATTTGCAGCATTTGGCACCACTGTGGTTACACTGGCTCTTGTTTATATCAGTCGTTGTGTCATTGGTGTGTGTTGGTTGTAAATAAAGAAACGTTTCCGTGGAACGTGAGTTCAGTCTCCGTAAAGCGATTTTAGAACACCCTGTATATTGTAATTTGTTATGGTTTAGAACGTATGAAACATTTCTGTCTATAGATGACCCACTTTCACGTAATGCTCGTCCTCGTAACGCAGACGTATTATGCCCTGTTTAACGACTGCCTTTCCACAATAAAGCCGTGCGGCGTGTGGGAACGTTTCCACTTGTTTGCCACGAAACTGCTCCAAGCAAACGGCGCCATTGGTTTACAAGTGCAGCAACAGACAACGCGATGTGCGCACTGGTGTGTTGCTAATCACAGGAACCGCTAATGCGGAGTTCTGTCGAGGGGGTGGCCCGGGATAGCTCAGTCGGTATAGCGACTCGCTGCGGGCTGGACGGTCCGGGGATCGAATCCCGGTGTGGACGAGATTTTCCGCACCCGTCCAGACCGGACCTGGGGCCCATCCGGCCTCCTATACAATGGGTACCGGATCTCTTTCCCGGGGGTAAGGTGGCCGGGGCGTGGATTTGACCACCCACCCTCATCTGGTGCCAGGGTTAAAGAAAGAGTAGAGCTATACCTCTGCTCCCCCTCTGAGCCTTCATAGCCTGTTGTAGGGAGAACTTTACCTTTACCTTTACCTGTCAAGGGGACCTTGGAAGTCCGAACAAATTACAGAAGAGAAAGGAAGTGGGATTGGGGGGGTTGACGAGAGAGACTGCACTTGTTACCGGGGGGGGGGGACAAAATTTTATTGTCCTGAGGGTTTCCAGGCATTGTCCGCTCGTCCTTCTGATAAGAATAGTATTAAGATGGCGGCGAGTGTGGAGAGTCGGTGGAATGATAGCGACAGGGGTAGAATGAAGTCTATCACAACTTGTCCCAGTGACACTTTGTCTATCACAACTTGTCCCAGTGACACTTTGTCTATCACAACTTGTCCCACTGTCACTTTGTCTATCACAACTTGTCCCACTGTCACTTTGTCTATCACAACTTGTCCCAGTGACACTTTGTCTATCACAACTTGTCCCACTGACACTTTGTCTATCACAACTTGTCCCAGTGACACTTTGTCTATCACAACTTGTCCCACTGTCACTTTGTCTATCACAACTTGTCCCAGTGACACTTTGTCTATCACAACTTGTCCCAGTGACACTGTGTCTATCACAAGTTGTCCCACTGACACTTTGTCTATCACAAGTTGTCCCAGTGTCACTTTGTCTATCACAAGTTGTCCCAGTGACACTGTGTCTATCACAAGTTGTCCCACTGACACTTTGTCTATCACAAGTTGTCCCACTGTCACTTTGTCTATCACAACTTGTCCCACTGACACTTTGTCTATCACAACTTGTCCCAGTGACACTGTGTCTATCACAAGTTGTCCCACTGACACTTTGTCTATCACAAGTTGTCCCACTGACACTTTGTCTATCACAACTTGTCCCACTGACACTTTGTCTATCACAAGTTGTCCCAGTGACACTGTGTCTATCACAAGTTGTCCCACTGACACTTTGTCTATCACAAGTTGTCCCAATGTCACTTTGTCTATCACAACTTGTCCCACTGACACTTTGTCTATCACAACTTGTCCCAGTGACACTTTGTCTATCACAACTTGTCCCAGTGACACTGTGTCTATCACAAGTTGTCCCACTGACACTTTGTCTATCACAAGTTGTCCCACTGACACTTTGTCTATCACAACTTGTCCCACTGTCACTTTGTCTATCACAACTTGTCCCACTGTCACTTTGTCTATCACAACTTGTCCCAGTGACACTTTGTCTATCACAAACTTGTCCCACTGACACTTTGTCTATCACAACTTGTCCCAGTGACACTTTGTCTATCACAACTTGTCCCACTGTCACTTTGTCTATCACAACTTGTCCCAGTGACACTTTGTCTATCACAACTTGTCCCAGTGACACTGTGTCTATCACAAGTTGTCCCACTGACACTTTGTCTATCACAAGTTGTCCCAGTGTCACTTTGTCTATCACAAGTTGTCCCAGTGACACTGTGTCTATCACAAGTTGTCCCACTGACACTTTGTCTATCACAAGTTGTCCCACTGTCACTTTGTCTATCACAACTTGTCCCACTGACACTTTGTCTATCACAACTTGTCCCAGTGACACTTTGTCTATCACAACTTGTCCCAGTGACACTGTGTCTATCACAAGTTGTCCCACTGACACTTTGTCTATCACAAGTTGTCCCACTGACACTTTGTCTATCACAACTTGTCCCACTGACACTTTGTCTATCACAAGTTGTCCCAGTGTCACTTTGTCTATCACAAGTTGTCCCAGTGACACTGTGTCTATCACAAGTTGTCCCACTGACACTTTGTCTATCACAAGTTGTCCCACTGTCACTTTTTATATCACAACTTGTCCCACTGACACTTTGTCTATCACAACTTGTCCCAGTGACACTTTGTCTATCACAACTTGTCCCAGTGACACTGTGTCTATCACAAGTTGTCCCACTGACACTTTGTCTATCACAAGTTGTCCCACTGACACTTTGTCTATCACAACTTGTCCCACTGACACTTTGTCTATCACAACTTGTCCCAGTGACACTTTGTCTATCACAACTTGTCCCAGTGACACTGTGTCTATCACAAGTTGTCCCACTGACACTTTGTCTATCACAAGTTGTCCCACTGTCACTTTGTCTATCACAACTTGTCCCACTGTCACTTTGTCTATCACAACTTGTCCCAGTGACACTTTGTCTATCACAACTTGTCCCAGTGACACTTTGTCTATCACAAGTTGTCCCAGTGACACTTTGTCTATCACAAGTTGTCCCAGTGTCACTTTGTCTATCACAAATCTCACATGGTCTGGGATCGAACCTGGGCCTTAGAAATTTTGAATGTATTCGTCCGGAGCTTATATAAAACGTAAGTGGGTGAACGTAAAATGTACGCAACTGTACTTTTGTATGGATATGGAGCTTGGTGTTGCACATTGAGGGGACGGGGGACACGGATTGAGGGCGTTTAGGAAATATTTCTGCCTAAGAGAGAGGAAACTATCAGAGGCTGGAGAAAAGTGTACAAAGAGAAGTTCGTCAGATATTTTAGTAGAGTCATATCAAGCAGGATGAGGTGGGTGAGCCACGTAACACGCATGGGGCAGTGAGAAACGCATACAAAATTTTGGTTAGAAATCCTGAAGCGAAGAGACGTTTCGGTACCTAAGCGTAGCTGGGAGGATGATATAATGAGGAATTGGAGTGGGAAGGTGTGACTGCATTGGTCTGGCTGGACAGCGATGACTGGCGGTGACACCTTGTGAAGATGGTGCTGTACCTTTTGGTCCATGACAGGTGTGTCATATACTGACATGCACGTGCGATTTACCGGTTTAGGTTTGTTGTTAGGAGGCAGTGGCGGTTTCAGTAATGAGATGTCGCCAATTGACGTCGCCGGTGGTTGCGGTGGCGGTGGCAGCACTATCGGTGTCGTCTGTGTGTATGTGTTGCCCGCCGCCATGTTGACCAGCCACGCGCTCCACTGTACGCAGCAGCCACAGCACAAGTCCAGAGCTGCTTGCCGCAGACCGCGGTGCAACACCAGGAACAGCGTTGGGTTCACGAATGCGTGAAGGTAGGCCACATGGAGCGTAATCTGGAACAGCGAAACGGGCTGCAGTGTTATGGGCACGCCGCTACGGGAGGGTCAGATTGCGCATGCGCGTTGCGCTCTTACTGAACCCTATTCCTGTAGTGCAACTAAGCGTAAGGTTCTGCCTGCTTCGCCTGTCCAGTTCTCACGACGTCTCGTGGCGTACCCATAGTAACTGCACCGGTGTTTGATCATCAACACTGGAGAGGAAATGGGTAGAAACGTGACTGCTAGGTGATGATAATGATGATTTGTGTTATTTGACGACACTGTCAGTTGCTAACATTACACAGCGTCGGTGGTAGATCAACACAGCATTGGTGGAATGATAGTGACGGTGGGAAACCGAAGTACTTGGAGAAAAACCTGTCCCAGTGCTACTTTTACTTCGAAAATGTCACATGACCTGGCCTAGAATCGAACCCGGGCCTCCGCCTTGAGAGACCGGCGACTAACCGCCTGCACCATGGCACTGCTTCTGAGCACGGAAACAGATGCTGTGGTTGTGAATGCAATGCATGTCACTCGTCATGAACGTCTCACGGTCTTACTTCCCGTTGTACCACGAGTGTCAAGGTCAGAGCTGTTCTCCTGACTCGACAACAGTAGGAATGTCGTACCTCGTATCCGAGCTGGTTTCCCAGGGCAGGGTGATGAACCAGTGTCACGAAGAAGAGCGGCCCCCAAAACAGAACGTACGCTGCAGTGATGACCAGGAACATCTTCACTCTTTGCACACCTTCGCGTTCCATCCGTCGCAAGTAATTGCGCATGCGTCTCTGTTCCTCCATTGCCCCACCTGCACTGCCTACACCAGGCTGTATAGAAGACAAGACAATCAGTAACTACTGTGGGGCCACTGTGAGGACTGATTGTGAGGCAGGTGGCGGGCTCTTGTGAGTGCGGTAATGAACCTTCGGGTTCCATAAAGAGCGGGGAATTTCTTGTCTAGCTGACGACCTGTTAGCTTCTCAAGAAGGACTGTGCTGTATGGAGTTAGAGGCTTTCCCCACTGTGCATGTTGTTATATTCTGTGACCTCTATCAACTAGCCCAAAGCGCTTGTCGATGGCATAGAGTATTGGTACTGCATTTGTATGAATGGATTGGGTAGACACTGGAGGGGAATATATGGATGTACAGTGGACGGGGTGCGCAACACCTGGAAGGAGGTGTCGAGGCGGTCGATCCATGGGACTTCTTTCTGTGGCCTCAATATAACTCTGTAGAAGAACCCTCACGAAATAGGAGTCACTTAGATTCTCAAAATGTCCCCCTCCCCCCCATTTCTGTAAGCCAAACGCTCATTGTCGTGTTTACAAGAAATCACTTTACTAACTCCATGTATCAGATGCCTTCTTTACAAGCTGATAGTGACTCAGCTACTCCAGATATTCCCCGCCTGTTTTGAAAGCCAAAGCTTGACAAGAGCCCGCTTATGCTTAATTCATGCAGCTGTGGGCACGCCCACGGCCAGCCCACGATCAGCTCACAGCCAGGTAGAATGTTCTTGGCCTGTATTTAAATGCGTCTAAATCCTAAAAAGTTCTGACGACGGTGCAAAACATTGAGAGCTAACTGTCTTGTGGACTTTGTGCATCGTCCGGATAAAATATAAAAACACGACGTTTCGGAAGCTGTCCTTCTTTCCGTCTTCAGGTGAAGGGAGAGGAGACACATACTGAGATGGGTCCTTTAGACCGAGCTAATCTCAATCACTCGTTCTAAGGGACCCCTCCCTTCACCTGAAGACGGAAGAAGAACCAGCTTCCGAAACGTCGTAATTTTATATTTTTATATTTTATCTGGACGATGGACAAAGTCCAGAAGACAATTTGTTCTCAATGTTAAATGCGTCTGTTCATACGAACGGTTATGTTCATGTTACGGCGCAAAAACGAGTGGGGATGTTCTTCGAAAGAACATGTGCCAGAAGTAATGCGATTGCTACCGTACCTATTGGCTAGCTTCTGAACATGTTCAGAGCACAGTGACCTGCCTAGAGCGCTGTTAATGCCCAGACAAACGGTACTCAGACTGTGTTCCGGGGTTCCGGGGCGACTCAAAGACTTCCGCAAACACATTTCCTTTGTAATGAAATTGGTAAATGCAAGTTGGGTAAGTGCTGGTCGCATTTTTTCATTTTCCTCCCCATTTTTATGCGTAATCGGCGCTGGTTTACTTTCAGTGCAAATTACCAGTAATAATATCACGTTTTCATAAATGCGCCTAAATATTTTATTTTTTGAAATGAAAGTTTGTTTCAAAAGTTTTGTTTCGTTTTTGCCCCCCAAAATTACAGTTTTAATGTACAGAGGTTTCGCAAAAATTAAGATTTAGTCACAAAGGTTCCCCAGACAGTAACTGGCGGTGAGCCAACCTTCAGCTGAGCGTGAATGTACCCAGAGTGTGGACGGACGGTCTGCACAGCTGCTTACCCGCGGTGTCGCCCGTTGCCAGCGCCACCTGTGACGTTAACCAGTGTCGTCACCAGACCTGCCACCCTGACAGCTTCGACGTTCGCTTTGGTCAGATCCCTGTGTAACTTGTGCAGATGGAACAGCGTCAGCATGACGCAGATCACGTTAATCACTATCCACAGCACGTTCAGAACGTAGTGCCTGAACGGCCCGTGCACCAGTGGACAGCTCGGGGCGTTGTGTCCGCTTTCTGAATTCGCTGCGAGCGCACCGCTCAGGAAGGTGGGCCCAGGTTGATGGTGATGCTGGCGAACCAGATCATGAACGTGCCGAACAAGACGCATTGCGGCGAGTCCATGAGTAGGGGCGCCGTGAGGTCCGAGTCGTCTTCGTCGTCCTCTGGGAACACTGGCGAGTCGTTGAGCACGGTAGTGAGCATGTTGACAGTGGACACGGTGACCAGCAGCAGGAACGCCGTCTCCACCAGAGAGCATTTGTTGACGGGTTGGCACTTGAAGATACTGATACCCAGCGGTATCAATATGGCGGCCCGCGCGCAGTCCACAAGGGCCTGATGGAACATTAGGCCTTGTGACCATCTGAAACACGAAAACTGCTGAGTGAGGTCTGGGGTTCACACGACCACGGAGTTTTTTTTTTTGGTGGCGAAAGGCCCCGCAGCAGAAGCTACGGACGCACCGCAGCCGTAAGGCTTATTGTGCAACCTTGTGATGAAGATGAAGAGAAAGATGATCAGTTTTTTTTTTCATTTTTACAAGTAATGGAGCAGCGGTGGAATGAAATTGACAGGGGAAAACCGAAGTACTCGGGGAAAACCTGTCCCAGTGCCATTTTGTCCACCACAAATCCCACATGGACTGATCCGGGATCGAACCCGGGCCTCCGCGGTGGGAGGCCGGCGACTAACCGCCTGAGCCATGGCACGGCCACAGAGATCCGTTCACTACCCGACGGGCTGCCCCACGTCCTCCTCCGTCTGTCGTTTCTTTATTCTCTGAGCAAACCTTGCGTTGTTTCCATCTATCGTCGTGCTGCCCTCTGGCTGTGTGTGTTGTTACATGCTATATGTTCGAGTGTTTAAGCCTCTACGCTGAAGTTTGTAACGCGTTTTGTATGAGTACTCGAACTTACGCCCAAAAGTTAACCCTCTTAAGTCTCAAATTTACGTGAATTATATATAAAGTTCAGTCCGTACCGCGCAGTAAACACACTCCGTCTCAGTTATACAAACCAGTCAGTTAATGCTGTACAGTGAAATAATCGCTGTTTGTTCTGAGATCCACACAAAACACATAAATACAGTCCGTACCGCGCAGTAAACACACTCCGTCTCAGTTATACAAACCAGTCAGTTAATGTTGTACAGTGAAATAATCGCTGTTTGTTCTGAGATCCACACAAAACACATAAATACAGTCCGTACCGCGCAGTAAACACACTCCGTCTCAGTTATACAAACCAGTCAGTTAATGTTGTACAGTGAAATAATCGCTGTTTGTTCTGAGATCCACACAAAACACATAAATACAGTCCGTACCGCGCAGTAAACACACTCCGTCTCAGTTATACAAACCAGTCAGTTAATGTTGTACAGTGAAATAATCGCTGTTTGTTCTGAGATCCACACAAAACACATAAATACAGTCCGTACCGCGCAGTAAACACACTCCGTCTCAGTTATACAAACCAGTCAGTTAATGTTGTACAGTGAAATAATCGCTGTTTGTTCTGAGATCCACACAAAACACATAAATACAGTCCGTACCGCGCAGTAAACACACTCCGTCTCAGTTATACAAACCAGTCAGTTAATGTTGTACAGTGAAATAATCGCTGTTTGTTCTGAGATCCACACAAAACACATAAATACACTGTGTGGGCAGAACGTACAATTGTGAATGTTAAACATGTCGGTACATTCAGTCCGTACCGCAGTAAACACACTCCGTCTCAGTTATACAAACCAGTCAGTTAATGCTGTACAGTGAAATAATCGCTGTTTGTTCTGAGATCCACACAAAACACATAAATACAGTCCGTACCGCGCAGTAAACACACTCCGTCTCAGTTATACAAACCAGTCAGTTAATGCTGTACAGTAAAATAATCGCTGTTTGTTCTGAGATCCACACAAAACACATAAATACAGTCCGTACCGCGCAGTAAACACACTCCGTCTCAGTTATACAAACCAGTCAGTTAATGTTGTACAGTGAAATAATCGCTGTTTGTTCTGAGATCTACACAAAACACATAAATACACTGTGTGGGCAGAACGTACAATTTCGTAATATCACACATAAAGTAACCACTGTGCCTCTAATGGCAGTTCACCTGTATCTTCTTCCCCATGCTGCAGCACGCACCTGACGGTCATATGCAGATGTCCGCTTTGTGTTAGCGAAGGCATCTCACTGCTCTTTCAACGCGTCATGCAGGCTGTCGTGTTCTCGGCAGGATTTCGCTTGGACAGTTTCCAGGCCGTGTACAAAACAGCTCTGCTCTGTTTGCCCACCTGATGCTACATTTTTACAGTGGGGGTACTCAACGCGCCTATGACAGGCACCATTAATTTGCAGCAGCTTTGACATCTTCAATGTTTTGGCTCGTGCTGCATGTTCATAAAAGATAAGGTGAAGGTAAAGTTCACCCTGTAACCTGCCACGAAGGCACAGAGGGGGAATAGAGGTATAGCACTACTCTTTCTTTAACTTCAGCGCTAGATTGGGGTGGAAGGTTAACGCCACGCCCCGTGCGCTTTACCCCCGGGAAAGAGACCCGGTACCCATTGTATAGGATGCCGGGTAGGCCCCAGGGCCGGTCTGGACGGGTGCGGATAATCTCGTCCCCACCGGGATTCGAATCCCCGGACCGTCCAGCCCGTAGCGAGTCGCTGTACGGACTGAGCTATCCCGGTCCACGTGGGATGTACATGTACATAGTTATGCAACTGTGTGCTTTGTACAATTAATGTACGTTTAAGATGCTACAGACGCACCGCAGCCTTGAGGCTTATTATGCAGACCCTGTGATGAAGATGATCAGTTTTTTTCTCATTTTTCCAAGTAACGGAGCACCGGTAGAATGAAATTGACAAGGAAAAACGAAGTACTTGGTGGAAAAACCTGTCCCAGTGCCACTTTGTCCACCACAAATCCCACATGGACTGACCTGGGATCGAACTCAGGCCTTCGCGGTGAGCGGCTGGCGACTAACCGCCTGAGCTATGGCACGGCCTTGTTTAAGGTTTACTGTTTGGTTTACACGTTGTGTTTGTACGTGACTGCTGTCCAAGCATATTTGCTGTGTGTTTGTACGTGACTGCTGTCCAAGCATATTTGCTGTTTTGTACGTGACTGCTGTCCAAGCATATTTGCTGTGTGTTTGTACGTGACTGCTGTCCAAGCATATTTGCTGTTTTGTACGTGACTGCTGTCCAAGCATATTTGCTGTGTGTTTGTACGTGACTGCTGTCCAAGCATATTTGCTGTGTGTTTGTACGTGACTGCTGTCCAAGCATATTTGCTGTGTGTTTGTACGTGACTGCTGTCCAAGCATATTTGCTGTTTTGTACGTGACTGCTGTCCAAGCATATTTGCTGTTTTGTACGTGACTGCTGTCCAAGCATATTTGCTGTGTGTTTGTACGTGACTGCTGTCCAAGCATATTTGCTGTTTGTACGTGACTGCTGTCCAAGCATATTTGCTGTGTTGTACGTGACTGCTGTCCAAGCATATTTGCTGTGTGTTTGTACGTGACTGCTGTCCAAGCATATTTGCTGTGTTTTGTACGTGACTGCTGTCCAAGCATATTTGGTGTGTTTGTACGTGACTGTGTCCAAGCATATTTGCTGTTTGTACGTGACTGCTGTCCAAGCATATTTGCTGTGTGTTTGTACGTGACTGTTGTCCAAGCATATTTGTGTGTTTGTACGTGACTGCTGTCCAAGCATATTTGCTGTGTGTTTGTACGTGACTGCTGTCCAAGCATATTTGTGTGTGTTTGTACGTGACTGCTGTCCAAGCATATTTGCTGTGTTTGTACGTGACTGCTGTCCAAGCATATTTGGTGTGTGTTTGTACGTGACTGTTGTCCAAGCATATTTGTGTGTGTTTGTACGTGACTGCTGTCCAAGCATATTTGGTGTGTTTGTACGTGACTGCTGTCCAAGCATATTTGTGTTTGTACGTGACTGCTGTCCAAGCATATTTGCTGTGTTTGTACGTGACTGCTGTCCAAGCATATTTGGTGTGTGTTTGTACGTGACTGCTGTCCAAGCATATTTGCTGTGTGTTTGTACGTGACTGTGTCCAAGCATATTTGGTGTGTGTTTGTACGTGACTGCTGTCCAAGCATATTTGTGTGTGTTTGTACGTGACTGCTGTCAAGCATATTTGTGTGTGTTTGTACGTGACTGCTGTCCAAGCATATTTGCTGTGTTTGTACGTGACTGCTGTCCAAGCATATTTGGTGTGTGTTTGTACGTGACTGCTGTCCAAGCATATTTGCTGTGTGTTTGTACGTGACTGCTTGCCAAGCATATTTGGTGTGTGTTTGTACGTGACTGCTGTCCAAGCATATTTGCTGTGTGTTTGTACGTGACTGTTGTCCAAGCATATTTGCTGTTTGTACGTGACTGTTGTCCAAGCATATTTGCTGTGTCTTTTTATAACATTTAAGGGAGCCAGTATAGCTCAGTCAGTATAGTGACTAGGCTACGGCCTGGACGATCCGGGGGTTTGAATCCCGGGAGAGGCAAGCAATATTTTCTGCTCCATATCCAGACCCCTCTGGGGCCCACCCAGCCTCCTATTCAGTGGGTACGTGGATTCTTTCCCAGGGGTAAAGCGGCCGGGGCGTCAAGTTGACCACTCACCTCGATCTAGCGCCGTGGTTAAGAATGAGCGGATCTATACCTCTACTCCCCCCATATGCCTTCATGGCGTGGACAGACACAGCTTTACGTTTCTATACCACGTCAAGTGCCTACCCATAATTGGCGTCTGTGCTGTTGTCAAGCAGTTGAATACACGAATTGTTAGTGTGTTAACAGTGTTGTTAATGTGTTAACAGTGTTGTTAGTGTGTTAACAGTGTTGTTAGTGTGTTAACAGTGTTGTTAATGTGTTAACAGTGTTGCTATCTGTATGCACATTTACTGTTTCAGTCTGTAATTCTATTCCCGAATGCACGTAATTTCTGCTGCAACAAATTAAATTATAATCTGTCGGCCTTGCCGGCTGCTGCTCACGAAGCAGAGGATCTGTTGAGCCACTAATTTGTAGGGATTACAGAATGTTCGATATTTGTTACATCCGGCTGTTCGGGCAGATCTGTAGTTGATTTGTTGATGTCTTGTTGTGTAGTGGCACAGAGGGCCAGTCTTAACGGCGGAAACAGCAACCGATTGTAGACGTTATTTTGTTAGAGGCTAGCAGCTCGACTGAATGTAGTAAGAGAGAATATAAGGGGGCAGAGAGACACCTCACTTACTGCAGGCAGACTGAAGGACAGTTTTGAGGCTGCGCAGCTCTCCGGGCAGTCCCGCTCGTCCTTCTGATAAGGATACTTTAGCAGCAAAATAAAGCGTTGGGAAGTGAAGAATATAAACTGATGGGCGCGGACTGATTGGAGGTTACGCAGCAAGAAACAGAGCAGAGATTTGGCTACGTTGGGGCGGGATGGCCTAAAAGTGTCAGTGCCCCCCCCCCCCCCCCCCCGTATGTGGAAATGCAGAGTTTCGTTTGAAGGTTCCTAGGCTTTGCCCACTTCTGATAAGAGTAGTTTTAAGGTTAAGATGCGTATCGAGTATTTATGGCATGATTCTCACAGGGGAAAACTGAAGTATCCAGAGAAGAACCTGTTTCCAGTGCCACTTTGTTCACCGTAAATCCCATATCGATGGGCCTGGGATCGGAACCGGGCTCCCGGCGCACAGAGCCACTCGGCTAACCTTATGTCTTTCCAAAAGAACTTAATAGTGCGACTGTACTCATCAGTGTTCGTGAGCCGTGTCTCACTTTTTGAAGTAACGGTAACTTTTGTTGCACAAGTTGGTAACGCATGCACCAAATATGCAGAGTATTTGATTCAACTGCCGCCGAAGAATACGCAGACCGAGTGTCGCTGTGCTGTGTTCGCGTTCCGTGATGCCTGTCGGTCAGTCGGTCTGCTGTAGTCATGAAACTGTCAGCAGGTAGCGCCTGCGGGCCGCTGTCACTCTGTCCCGCGTTGCAGGTGTGCTGAAGAAGTTGCCGCACCGGAACGGCGATCTCGATGTAGCTGCGTTGTGTGATAAAATAAAGGATGATGAGATGGACAGGGCATGTGGCACGCATGTAGAAGAGAAATATACACGGGGGTTTTGGTAGGGAAACGTGAAGGACTGAGACCATGCGGAAGAACTAGGCATAGATGGGAGGATAATATTAAAGTGGATCTGAAATAGGATAGAGGGCGCGAACTGGATTTATGTGACTTAAGATAAGGACGCGTTTCGGGCTGTTGTGAACACGGTGATGAAAATTCAGGTTCCATAAAATGCGGAGAGTTTACGCTGTCGCTATGCTGGTCTGTGGACATGGAATAAGTTGAACCTCCACCTTTGGTCGCTTAGCGTTGAGCGGGAGACGGAAGGAGACGGAGAGACGTGGGTCCGGAAGTACGGAGTTTTACTGCCTGGCCGGGGTGAGCTTCATGTGGTTAAAACTACAGTTTCATTTCCGACTTTATCGTTGAGTGAAACTTTGTTGCTTCGCTGTAAATTACGGTTTTCTGCATGGCTTGTGAGTGTGCTGTTGTTTTAACATTGGTAACCTCGCCTACATGAATAATATATATACAGCTCGTACCGCGCAGTAAACACACTTCGCGTCGGCTATAAAAGTCAATCAGTTAATGCTGTATAGAGATGTAATGGCTGCTTGTTGTGAGAGTCATAGGATTACAATAAATGCACTGTGTGGGCAGAACATACTGGTTCTTTGTTCATAAATCTGTTGGTGCATGTGCTGATGTACCTGGCCAGCAACTGACTGTCGTTACTGTACCACATTGTTACTAACAGTGGCCGGCCAGTGTCTGTCATTTCCCTTCAGTCCTGAGCGTGGACGCTTCGTGGCCAAACAGTCAAGTTCCCTCTGAAGAAATCCTTGCCTTCTGAGTTACAACCGACTGCAGTAATGGCCGTACATCTGAAAGTTTGGCAAAGTGACATATGTGATGCGGAGGGATGCTACAGTAGCAGCAAGTAGCCACGGTCAGCGTCTTGCAAGAAAGCTGTGACTGCAAACACATTAGGGGAGATTTAGGTTTGGCAGCGAGCCACTGCCGGACATGCCAGACATACGGCGACCATATCTCTGGTACAGTTCAGTAGACGTCTGATAGCTGAACGTATTGCGAAGTGCTACACTGTCAGCCAGTCAGAACTGCGGTCTTCTTGTATGTGACGCCGTGTAGGTGGTCGAGATGTCACAGTGGGCAGATTCCTCTGACACTTGGACGCTTCTCATTCTGACTTTTTAGGCGCCTTTTAAGAATTGCGAAAAGCGACTAGCGGCTTCGTCATGTCTGTCTGTCCGTCCGCATGGAACAACTCGGCTGCCATTGGACGGATTTTCATGAGATCTGAAGTTTGATGATTTGTCGAATATGTGTCGAGAAAATTCATGTTTCATTAAAATCTGACGACAATGACGGTACTTCACATGAATACGTGTGTACATTTGTATCTCGCTCAGTTCTTGTTACAATGAGAAGTGTTTCAGATAA
The DNA here is from genome assembly GCA_021186555.1 of Reticulitermes speratus. Lineage (NCBI taxonomy): Eukaryota > Metazoa > Arthropoda > Insecta > Blattodea > Rhinotermitidae > Reticulitermes > Reticulitermes speratus. The sequence goes on from JAJKFL010000042.1 coordinate 2,582,957, forward strand.
ACGTTGTAGAGAAAATCAAAACACACATTTTATTTTCAGTAAGTCCCCCCCCCCCCGAAAATCGTGCCGTTTATGAGATAATGTTGAAAAACACGGTACAGCCAGACAGGCCACAGATGACAATATAATACGGCGCATGCGCTTTGCATGCTGGATAACTAAGGCTACAGACACACACTCGGAATTCGTAACACTTATTGCTTTTCCACGTCAACAATGGTTACGCGAACGCGCCTCAATGTTACGTTATACGTACCTTGCCGTCTAAGTAGGCTAGGAAGGCGTGGACGGAATGATTCTGATTTAGGATAGGCGTAAGTAGCTGTTGTGCACACGGTAATGAACCTTTGGGTTCCATATAATGCAGGATTTCTTGAATAGCTGAGAAACCATTAGCTTCTCAAAAAGCACTCTTCTTCGTGGAATTAGTTGTTGTATTCTAAAGTAGTGCCCTGACGTAAACAGCTCCTTTTGTCGGACCAAATAATTTTATAATTAAGTTATAATATCCTGATGACAGTCACCTCCATCGCAAGCTACACAGCGCTCCACACGAGCATTTCAGCCTCCAAACGTCCCCTGAAGTCATTTTGTGAGAGAGCTTTAAGTGACTGCCGTCTTCTACATACACCTGACGCAAATTGAAGGCTTCCGTAGCAGTTCTCTTGAATTTTGCAAGAGATGTGATGTTTAGTGGCAGCTCATTTGTTTAAGCAGCATGATAGCGGCAAGTTGATGTTTAGTGGCTGCTCATTTGTTTAAGCAGCATGATAGCGGCAAGTTGATGTTTAGTGGCAGCTCATTTGTTTAAGCAGCATGATAGCGGCAAGTTGATGTTTAGTGGCAGCTCATTTGTTTATCAAGCATGATAGCGGCAAGTTAATGTTTTATGGTTCTCATTGCTTTATCAAGCAGAGTAAGCGGCAAGTTGATGTTAGTGGATGCTCATATGTTTTAGTCAGCATGATAGCGGCAATTGATGTTTATGTGGATGCTCATTGTTTAAAAGCATGATAGCGGCAATTGATGTTTATGTGCTCATATGTTTTGCACATGATACGCAATTATGTTTAATGGCGTCTCCATTGTTTAACAGCATGATAGCGGCAAGTTGAATGTTTATGTGGTAGCTCATACTGTTTAACACATGAATCGCAAGTTGAAGTTTAGTGGTTCTCATTTGTTATCAAGCATGATAGTCGGCAAGTTGATGTTTAGTGGGCTCATTTGTTTACAGCGATAGCGGCAAGTTGATGTTAGTGGTGCTCATTGTTTAAAGCATTAGCGGCAAGTTGAGTTTAGTGGTTGCTCATTTGTTTAACAGCATGATAGCGGCAAGTTGATGTTTAGTGTTGCTCATTTTTTACTATACAAGCTCGATATCGGCAGTTTGAGTTAGTGGTTGCTCATTGTTTACAGCATGATAGCGGCAAGTTGAGTTTAGGGATGCTCATTTGTTTACAGCATGATAGCGGCAAGTTGATGTTAGTGGTGCTCATTTGTTTACAGCATGATAGCGGCAAGTTGATGTTTAGTGGTTGCTCATTTGTTTACAGCATGATAGCGGCAAGTTGATGTTTAGTGGTTCTCATTTGTTTATCAAGCATGATAGCGGCAAGTTGATGTTTAGTGGTTGCCATTTGTTTAACAAGCATGATAGCGGCAAGTTGTGTTTAGTGTGCTCATTGTTTACAAGCATGATGCGGCAAGTTGATGTTTAGTGGTTGCTCATTGTTTAACAGCATGATAGCGGCAAGTTGATGTTTAGTGGTGCCATTTGTTTATCAAGCATGATAGCGGCAAGTTGATAGTGTTCTCATTTGTTTATCAAGCATGATAGCGGCAAGTTGATGTTTAGTGGTGCTCATTTGTTTATCAAGCATGATAGCGGCAAGTTGATGTTTAGTGGTTGCTCATTTGTTTAACAGCATGATAGCGGCAAGTTGATGTTTAGTGGTTGCTCATTGTTTTAAGCATGATAGCGGCAAGTTGATGTTTAGTGTTGCTCATTTGTTTACAAGCATGATAGCGGCAAGTTGATGTTTAGTGGTTGCTCATTTGTTTACAAGCATGATAGCGGCAAGTTGATGTTTAGTGGTTGCTCATTTGTTTATAAGCATGATAGCGGCAAGTTGATGTTTAGTGGTTGCTCATTTGTTTACAGCATGATAGCGGCAAGTTGATGTTTAGTGGTTGCTCATTTGTTTAAGCAAGCATGATAGCGGCAAGTTGATGTTTAGTGGTTGCTCATTTGTTTACAGCATGATAGCGGCAAGTGATGTTTAGTGGTTGCTCATTTGTTTATAAGCATGATAGCGGCAAGTTGATGTTTAGTGGTTGCTCATTTGTTTAAAGCATGATAGCGGCAAGTTGATGTTTAGTGGTTGCTCATTTGTTTAAGCAGCATGATAGCGGCAAGTTGATGTTTAGTGGTGCTCATTTGTTTAACAGCATGATAGCGGCAAGTTGATGTTTAGTGGTTGCTCATTTGTTTATCAAGCATGATAGCGGCAAGTTGATGTTTAGTGGTTGCTCATTTGTTTACAAGCATGATAGCGGCAAGTTGATGTTTAGTGGTTGCTCATTTGTTTAACAGCATGATAGCGGCAAGTTGATGTTTAGTGGTTGCTCATTTGTTTAACAGCATGATAGCGGCAAGTTGATGTTTAGTGGTTGCTCATTTGTTTAAGCAATGATAGCGGCAAGTTGATGTTTAGTGGTTGCTCATTTGTTTAAGCAGCATGATAGCGGCAAGTTGATGTTTAGTGGTTGCTCATTTGTTTATCAAGCATGATAGCGGCAAGTTGATGTTTAGTGGTTGCTCATTTGTTTAACAGCATGATAGCGGCAAGTTGATGTTTAGTGGTTGCTCATTTGTTTATCAAGCATGATAGCGGCAAGTTGATGTTTAGTGGTTGCTCATTTGTTTATGCAGCATGATAGCGGCAAGTTGATGTTTAGTGGTTGCTCATTTGTTTATCAAGCATGATAGCGGCAAGTTGATGTTTAGTGGTTGCTCATTTGTTTATACAAGCATGATAGCGGCAAGTTGATGTTTAGTGGTTGCTCATTTGTTTACAAGCATGATAGCGGCAAGTTGATGTTTAGTGGTTGCTCATTTGTTTAATGCAAGCATGATAGCGGCAAGTTGATGTTTAGTGGTTGCTCATTTGTTTATCAAGCATGATAGCGGCAAGTTGATGTTTAGTGGTTGCTCATTTGTTTATCAAGCATGATAGCGGCAAGTTGATGTTTAGTGGCTGCTCATTTGTTTATAGCAGCATGATAGCGGCAAGTTGATGTTTAGTGGTTGCTCATTTGTTTATCAAGCATGATAGCGGCAAGTTGATGTTTAGTGGTTGCTCATTTGTTTATCAAGCATGATAGCGGCAAGTTGATGTTTAGTGGTTGCTCATTTGTTTATCAAGCATGATAGCGGCAAGTTGATGTTTAGTGGTGCTCATTTGTTTAAGCAGCATTATAGCGGCAAGTTGATGTTTAGTGGCTGCTCATTTGTTTAAGCAGCATGATAGCGGCAAGTTGATGTTTAGTGGTTGCTCATTTGTTTAGCAGCATTGATAGCGGCAAGTTGATGTTTAGTGGTTGCTCATTTGTTTAACAGCATGATAGCGGCAAGTTGATGTTTAGTGGTTCTCATTTGTTTATCAAGCATGATAGCGGCAAGTTGATGTTTAGTGGTTGCTCATTTGTTTATAAGCAGTATAGCGGCAAGTTGATGTTTAGTGGTTGCTCATTTGTTTATCAAGCATGATAGCGGCAAGTTGATGTTTAGTGGTTCTCATTTGTTTATCAAGCATGATAGCGGCAAGTTGATGTTTAGTGGTTGCTCATTTGTTTAAAGCATGATAGCGGCAAGTTGATGTTTAGTGGTTGCTCATTTGTTTATCAAGCATGATAGCGGCAAGTTGATGTTTAGTGGTTGCTCATTTGTTTACAGCATGATAGCGGCAAGTTGATGTTTAGTGGTTGCTCATTTGTTTATCAAGCATGATAGCGGCAAGTTGATGTTTAGTGGTGCTCATTTGTTTAAACAAGCATGTATAGCGGCAAGTTGATGTTTAGTGGTTGCTCATTTGTTTATCAAGCATGATAGCGGCAAGTTGATGTTTAGTGGTTCTCATTTGTTTATCAAGCATGATAGCGGCAAGTTGATGTTTAGTGGTTGCTCATTTGTTTAAGCAGCATATAGCGGCAAGTTGATGTTTAGTGGTTCTCATTTGTTTATCAAGCATGATAGCGGCAAGTTGATGTTTAGTGGTGCTCATTTGTTTACAGCATTATAGCGGCAAGTTGATGTTTAGTGGTGCTCATTTGTTTAAGCAGCATGATAGCGGCAAGTTGAAACCCGGTTATAAAAACTAAGGTCTGTTACTCGAAACTACGTCCACGTAACGGGGCGTGGTTTGGCACGTGACGGTGGCGATGTTCAGCAGTAATTAATATGTATTTACTTCGATGATCAACGGGAAAGATCAGGAGATGCGCGCGCAGTCTCATATTTAGTAAGCACACTGTAGCTTCTAAAAGGTTCTGACGACGGTGTATAACATTGAGAACTAATTGTCTTCTGGACTTTGTGCATCGTCCGGATAAAATATTAAAACATAAAATCACGACGTTTCGGAAACTGGTTCTTGTTCCGTCTTAAGGTGAAGGGAAGGGAGACACATACTAGATGCGTGTCTTAGACCGAGCTAATAAGGTCCAGTGATTGAGATTAGCTCGGTCTAATGGACCCAACTGAGTAGGTGTCTCCCCTCCCTTTACCTGAAGACGGAAGAAGAACCAGCTTCCGAAACGTCGTGATTTTATATTTTAATATTTTATCCGGACGACGGACAAAGTCCAGAAGACAGTTGGTCCTCAGCACTGCAGCTGGCCTGTCCAAGGTACGACTGCCATGACGTCTTACCTCCTCAGTTGGCGCTTGGACAGTATCAGTCCCATAAGTGCGATGTTGGCCGCCATGCCGAGTGCCCCAAGACTGAACATGACCGTCGCCTCCGTCGTGCCCCCAGGGTGACACTGGAACACGCGCGTTGCGTTCGCTGTAGAGCCACTTCCGAAGCGAAGGTTCGCTCCGATCATAGCGACTGCCGACCCTGCAAAATCAAGTGTATTTTAGAGACCATGTACCAACTGCAGTCGTTATTTAGCACTGAACAGCGAATTATGGCTTCGGTGAACTTGAAAGGACTCGGGAGGGAAGGAATGACCGTGGCCTATAACTAACTAACTAACTAACTCCATACAGCACAGTCCTTCTTGAGAAGCTAACAGGTCGTCAGCTAGTCAAGAAATTCAACGCGTTTTATGGAACCCGAAGGTTCATTACCGCACTCACCAGAGCCCGCCACCTGTCCCTATCCTGACCGTGGCCTATTTGCTGTTATAACGTCACCATTAGGCGGCGGTACAGTGAGGGCGTGGGGGAGTGGAGCTTATTATTATTAACCTCGGCACTAAATGGTAAACACACTCCGTCTCAGTTATACAAACCAGTCAGTTAATGCTTGTACAGTGAAATAATCGCTGTTTGTTCTGAGATCCACACAAAACACATAAATACAGTCCGTACCGGCAGTAAACACACTCCGTCTCAGTTATACAAACCAGTCAGTTAATGTTGTACAGTGAAATAATCGCTGTTTGTTCTGAGATCCACACAAAACACATAAATACAGTCCGTACCGCGCAGTAAACACACTCCGTCTCAGTTATACAAACCAGTCAGTTAATGTTGTACAGTGAAATAATCGCTGTTTGTTCTGAGATCCACACAAAACACATAAATACAGTCCGTACCGCGCAGTAAACACACTCCGTCTCAGTTATACAAACCAGTCAGTTAATGCTGTACAGTGAAATAATCGCTGTTTGTTCTGAGATCCACACAAAACACATAAATACAGTCCGTACCGCGCAGTAAACACACTCCGTCTCAGTTATACAAACCAGTCAGTTAATGCTGTACAGTGAAATAATCGCTGTTTGTTCTGAGATCCACACAAAACACATAAATACAGTCCGTACCGCGCAGTAAACACACTCCGTCTCAGTTATACAAACCAGTCAGTTAATGCTGTACAGTGAAATAATCGCTGTTTGTTCTGAGATCCACACAAAACACATAAATACAGTCCCGTACCGCGCAGTAAACCCCACTCCGTCTCAGTTATACAAACCAGTCAGTTAATGCTGTACAGTGAAATAATCGCTGTTTGTTCTGAGATCCACACAAAACACATAAATACAGTCCGTACCGCGCAGTAAACACACTCCGTCTCAGTTATACAAACCAGTCAGTTAATGCTTGTACAGTGAAATAATCGCTGTTTGTTCTGAGATCCACACAAAACACATAAATACAGTCCGTACCGCGCAGTAAACACACTCCGTCTCAGTTATACAAACCAGTCAGTTAATGCTGTACAGTGAAATAATCGCTGTTTGTTCTGAGATCCACACAAAACACATAAATACAGTCCGTACCGCGCAGTAAACACACTCCGTCTCAGTTATACAAACCAGTCAGTTAATGCTGTACAGTGAAATAATCGCTGTTTGTTCTGAGATCCACACAAAACACATAAATACAGTCCGTACGCGCAGTAAACACACTCCGTCTCAGTTATACAAACCAGTCAGTTAATGCTGTACAGTGAAATAATCGCTGTTTGTTCTGAGATCCACACAAAACACATAAATACAGTCCGTACCGCGCAGTAAACACACTCCGTCTCAGTTATACAAACCAGTCAGTTAATGCTGTACAGTGAAATAATCGCTGTTTGTTCTGAGATCCACACAAAACACATAAATACAGTCCGTACCGCGCAGTAAACACACTCCGTCTCAGTTATACAAACCAGTCAGTTAATGCTGTACAGTGAAATAATCGCTGTTTGTTCTGAGATCCACACAAAACACATAAATACAGTCCGTACCGCGCAGTAAACACACTCCGTCTCAGTTATACAAACCAGTCAGTTAATGTTGTACAGTGAAATAATCGCTGTTTGTTCTGAGATCCACACAAAACACATAAATACAGTCCGTACCGCGCAGTAAACACACTCCGTCTCAGTTATACAAACCAGTCAGTTAATGTTGTACAGTGAAATAATCGCTGTTTGTTCTGAGATCCACACAAAACACATAAATACAGTCCGTACCGCGCAGTAAACACACTCCGTCTCAGTTATACAAACCAGTCAGTTAATGTGTACAGTGAAATAATCGCTGTTTGTTCTGAGATCCACACAAAACACATAAATACAGTCCGTACCGCGCAGTAAACACACTCCGTCTCAGTTATACAAACCAGTCAGTTAATGCTTGTACAGTGAAATAATCGCTGTTTGTTCTGAGATCCACACAAAACACATAAATACAGTCCGTACCGCGCAGTAAACACACTCCGTCTCAGTTATACAAACCAGTCAGTTAATGTTGTACAGTGAAATAATCGCTGTTTGTTCTGAGATCCACACAAAACACATAAATACAGTCCGTACCGCGCAGTAAACACACTCCGTCTCAGTTATACAAACCAGTCAGTTAATGCTGTACAGTGAAATAATCGCTGTTTGTTCTGAGATCCACACAAAACACATAAATACAGTCCGTACCGCGCAGTAAACACACTCCGTCTCAGTTATACAAACCAGTCAGTTAATGTTGTACAGTGAAATAATCGCTGTTTGTTCTGTAAGATCCACACAAAACACATAAATACAGTCCGTACCGCGCAGTAAAACACACTCCGTCTCAGTTATACAAACCAGTCAGTTAATGCTGTACAGTGAAATAATCGCTGTTTGTTCTGAGATCCACACAAAACACATAAATACAGTCCGTACCGCGCAGTAAACACACTCCGTCTCAGTTATACAAACCAGTCAGTTAATGCTGTACAGTGAAATAATCGCTGTTTGTTCTGAGATCCACACAAAACACATAAATACAGTCCGTACCGCGCAGTAAACACACTCCGTCTCAGTTATACAAACCAGTCAGTTAATGCTGTACAGTGAAATAATCGCTGTTTGTTCTGAGATCCACACAAAACACATAAATACAGTCCGTACCGCGCAGTAAACACACTCCGTCTCAGTTATACAAACCAGTCAGTTAATGCTGTACAGTGAAATAATCGCTGTTTGTTCTGAGATCCACACAAAACACATAAATACAGTCCGTACCGCGCAGTAAACACACTCCGTCTCAGTTATACAAACCAGTCAGTTAATGTGTACAGTGAAATAATCGCTGTTTGTTCTGAGATCCACACAAAACACATAAATACAGTCCGTACCGCGCAGTAAAACACACTCCGTCTCAGTTATACAAACCAGTCAGTTAATGCTGTACAGTGAAATAATCGCTGTGTTGTTCTGAGATCCACACAAAACACATAAATACAGTCCGTACCGCGCAGTAAACACACTCCGTCTCAGTTATACAAACCAGTCAGTTAATGCTGTACAGTGAAATAATCGCTGTTTGTTCTGAGATCCACACAAAACACATAAATACAGTCCGTACCGCGCAGTAAACACACTCCGTCTCAGTTATACAAACCAGTCAGTTAATGCTGTACAGTGAAATAATCGCTGTTTGTTCTGAGATCCACACAAAACACATAAATACAGTCCGTACCGCGCAGTAAACACACTCCGTCTCAGTTATACAAACCAGTCAGTTAATGCTGTACAGTGAAATAATCGCTGTTTGTTCTGAGATCCACACAAAACACATAAATACAGTCCGTACCGCGCAGTAAACACACTCCGTCTCAGTTATACAAACCAGTCAGTTAATGCTGTACAGTGAAATAATCGCTGTTTGTTCTGAGATCCACACAAAACACATAAATACAGTCCGTACCGCGCAGTAAACACACTCCGTCTCAGTTATTACAAACCAGTCAGTTAATGCTGTACAGTGAAATAATCGCTGTTTGTTCTGAGATCCACACAAAACACATAAATACAGTCCGTACCGCGCAGTAAACACACTCCGTCTCAGTTATACAAACCAGTCAGTTAATGCTGTACAGTGAAATAATCGCTGTTTGTTCTGAGATCCACACAAAACACATAAAATACGTCCGTACCGCGCAGTAAACACACTCCGTCTCAGTTATACAAACCAGTCAGTTAATGTGTACAGTGAAATAATCGCTGTTTGTTCTGAGATCCACACAAAACACATAAATACAGTCCGTACCGCGCAGTAAACACACTCCGTCTCAGTTATACAAACCAGTCAGTTAATGCTGTACAGTGAAATAATCGCTGTTTGTTCTGAGATCCACACAAAACACATAAATACAGTCCGTACCGCGCAGTAAACACACTCCGTCTCAGTTATACAAACCAGTCAGTTAATGCTGTACAGTGAAATAATCGCTGTTTGTTCTGAGATCCACACAAAACACATAAATACAGTCCGTACCGCGCAGTAAACACACTCCGTCTCAGTTATACAAACCAGTCAGTTAATGCTGTACAGTGAAATAATCGCTGTTTGTTCTGAGATCCACACAAAACACATAAATACAGCCCGTACCGCGCAGTAAACACACTCCGTCTCAGTTATACAAACCAGTCAGTTAATGCTGTACAGTGAAATAATCGCTGTTTGTTCTGAGATCCACACAAAACACATAAATACAGTCCGTACCGCGCAGTAAACACACTCCGTCTCAGTTATACAAACCAGTCAGTTAATGCTGTGCAGTGAAATAATCGCTGTTTGTTCTGAGATCCACACAAAACACATAAATACAGTCCGTACCGCGCAGTAAACACACTCCGTCTCAGTTATACAAACCAGTCAGTTAATGCTGTACAGTGAAATAATCGCTGTTTGTTCTGAGATCCACACAAAACACATAAATACAGCCCGTACCGCGCAGTAAACACTCCGTCTCAGTTATACAAACCAGTCAGTTAATGCTGTACAGTGAAATAATCGCTGTTTGTTCTGAGATCCACACAAAACACATAAATACAGTCCGTACCGCGCAGTAAACACACTCCGTCTCAGTTATACAAACCAGTCAGTTAATGCTGTACAGTGAAATAATCGCTGTTTGTTCTGAGATCCACACAAAACACATAAATACAGCCCGTACCGCGCAGTAAACACACTCCGTCTCAGTTATACAAACCAGTCAGTTAATGCTGTACAGTGAAATAATCGCTGTTTGTTCTGAGATCCACACAAAACACATAAATACAGTCCGTACCGCGCAGTAAACACACTCCGTCTCAGTTATACAAACCAGTCAGTTAATGCTGTGCAGTGAAATAATCGCTGTTTGTTCTGAGATCCACACAAAACACATAAATACAGTCCGTACCGCGCAGTAAACACACTCCGTCTCAGTTATACAAACCAGTCAGTTAATGCTGTACAGTGAAATAATCGCTGTTTGTTCTGAGATCCACACAAAACACATAAATACAGCCCGTACCGCGCAGTAAACACACTCCGTCTCAGTTATACAAACCAGTCAGTTAATGCTGTACAGTGAAATAATCGCTGTTTGTTCTGAGATCCACAAAAACACATAAATACAGTCCGTACCGCGCAGTAAACACACTCCGTCTCAGTTATACAAACCAGTCAGTTAATGTTGTACAGTGAAATAATCGCTGTTTGTTCTGAGATCCACACAAAACACATAAATACAGTCCGTACCGCGCAGTAAACACACTCCGTCTCAGTTATACAAACCAGTCAGTTAATGCTGTACAGTGAAATAATCGCTGTTTGTTCTGAGATCCACACAAAACACATAAATACAGTCCGTACCGCGCAGTAAACACACTCCGTCTTAGTTATACAAACCAGTCAGTTAATGTTGTACAGTGAAATAATCGCTGTTTGTTCTGAGATCCACACAAAACACATAAATACAGTCCGTACCGCGCAGTAAACACACTCCGTCTCAGTTATACAAACCAGTCAGTTAATGCTGTACAGTGAAATAATCGCTGTTTGTTCTGAGATCCACACAAAACACATAAATACAGTCCGTACCGCGCAGTAAACACACTCCGTCTCAGTTATACAAACCAGTCAGTTAATGTTGTACAGTGAAATAATCGCTGTTTGTTCTGAGATCCACACAAAAACACATAAATACAGTCCGTACCGCGCAGTAAACACACTCCGTCTCAGTTATACAAACCAGTCAGTTAATGCTGTACAGTGAAATAATCGCTGTTTGTTCTGAGATCCACACAAAACACATAAATACAGTCCGTACCGCGCAGTAAACACACTCCGTCTCAGTTATACAAACCAGTCAGTTAATGTTGTACAGTGAAATAATCGCTGTTTGTTCTGAGATCCACACAAAACACATAAATACAGTCCGTACCGCGCAGTAAACACACTCCGTCTCAGTTATACAAACCAGTCAGTTAATGTTGTACAGTGAAATAATCGCTGTTTGTTCTGAGATCCACACAAAACACATAAATACAGTCCGTACCGCGCAGTAAACACACTCCGTCTCAGTTATACAAACCAGTCAGTTAATGTTGTACAGTGAAATAATCGCTGTTTGTTCTGAGATCCACACAAAACACATAAATACAGTCCGTACCGCGCAGTAAACACACTCCGTCTCAGTTATACAAACCAGTCAGTTAATGCTGTACAGTGAAATAATCGCTGTTTGTTCTGAGATCCACACAAAACACATAAATACACTGTGTGGGCAGAACGTAGAATTTGTGAATGTTATCTGGTGGTACATATAGTAACCACTGGGCTTCAAAGGGTTAAATAGACGCATTTCAGACTGTAGCGTCTAATGATAGGATGAAGCGTGAGTGATGAAGTGGAAAGGATGAGAAAAGAAGCGGTCGAGGCCTACTTTGAGGCGCTGTTGCGGCATTTGCCAGGAGTGGAGAAAATAACGAAAAGTCAAATCATGTCACTCGGTCCACTTGCCGAGTGCGAAACGAAATACGTTTGGTGCTGCTGATACTACTATTGCTACTACTACTACTACTACTAATACTGCTGCTACTAGTACCCTACCACCACCACCAGGTAAAGATAGAGTTGTCCCTGTGCAGGCCATGAATGCATGTAGGTGGAGTAGAGGTACAGCTCCACCATTCTTAACCTTAGCACTAGACGGAAGTGACCAGTTTCAGGCTCCTGCCGCTTTATTCCTAGGGAAAGAAACCCCGACATCATTGACTAGGAGGCAGGGTGGCGTTCTAGAGAAAACCAGTATGTCGACGGTCATTACTGTCCTTTGTTATGTCTTTTGACGTTAGTCATAGCTGTAATTGTAGCCGTGCCATGGCACAGGACACTGGCACAGGACACTGGTACAGGACACTGGCACAGGACACTGGTACAGGACACTGGCACAGGACACTGGTACAGGTTCATCTTCAAGTGCTTCGGTTACCCCTGTCAGTGTCATTCCACCAACGCTGTATAATCTTGGCAGTTGGCAGCGTCGTTAAATAAAGCATTTTGAAATATCTGTGGTTTTGCTGACGCGTGGCTCGTTTTGTTTATGCATTGTTGTCAGTATACGGTATTGCATTCTGAATGTGTCTATTGTCAGTAGAAGGGACTGTCCTGGTGGCCTGAAATTAATCTCATGTTATTGGTGGCAAATCCAATTTCATGCTATAATGAACTTAACGAAAAACGATTTGAATTGGTCGGTTCTAAATTGTGTTATAGCGGCACATTGTGTTATAGCGGCACATTGTGTTATAGCGGCACATTCATCAGACCGAAACTGCAGTAATAGAATATTGGCTGATCAAGTTTGTAACGTAAACTTATTTGTGCATGGTCGGGTTCAGGCGTTCTGTTTCGTTGCGTTGTGCGGCGCGATTGTGCAGGGTGACGTCTGTCTGATGGTGCATAGCTGCACGGGGCAGAGATGCTCCAGAGATGCCGATGGTCTCTGCACGTGTTCCAGAAATTACCCGCATTTTATGGAACCCGAAGGTCTATTAGCGTGTTCATAGTTGGCCGCAACTGAGCCAGATGAATCCAGTGCACTCAAAAACTTTCCTTGTTTCTTTAAGCCCCAGTTTAGTATTATCCTCGTCAAGTGTGTCAACACTGACGTGCAGTGCTACCACACGTAGCAGTTATGATGGTTTAGCCATTTATTTTATATTTGTTGGAAGTCAGAACGCAGGTGACGGTGAGCCTTGACTGCGCTGTGATACAGTCACTGTCTGCATGAAACTGGGACGTCAAGAGCACGCATGCGCGTGTGTCGGTGGCTGTCGGGGAACATCTAATTAGTTATTTAAGACCAATATGTTCTTGCGAGTGCAGGGAAAGGAAGGAAATCCGTTGAATGCAAATTGAGTTGAAAATCTTTCTTTACTGCTTATAAATGCTGCCATCTTTGTTCCCAAGATTACGCAGTCTTATCACGAATTTAATCAGCGGACTGTACCACACAATGTTTTACAGAAACGGAAGTTGTATCAACGACATGAAGTGTATAAAACTTCCTTTACAGTAATTCGTCTTGATTAAGCATTGTGTAAGTGACGTTGCTGGCTTTCAGCAGACAGACACAGGATGGGAATCTGTCGAATGGTTTTTTAAGCTCTCAGAACTGTGCAGTGGTCTGCTGCCCACCACAGTCCGTCCTGTGGCTTTAGAAAATGTCAGGAGCAGTGCAGGCCGTAGAGACGTCGTGTGTGTGCCTGCAGACTTGGACAAGTTCCTCGGACCTTTAAAATCCCTCTGTTCGTTAAAGAACAGGCTGACACAGAAGTAGTGTTACAATTTTGGATCAGTTGTGGGTTTCCGTGGTGGGGGAGGGGGGATGTTTTGTGGGTTTGCGTGATCGATAGAGCATGATTGAGTTGTTATGCAGATCGATAGAGCATGATTGAGTTGTTATGTAGATCGATAGAGCATGATTGAGTTGTTATGCAGATCGATAGAGCATGATTGAGTTATGTAGAGCGATAGAGCATGATTGAATTGTTATGCAGATCGATAGAGCATGATTGAGTTGTTATGCAGATCAATAGAGCATGATTGAGTTGTTATGCAGATCGATAGAGCATGATTGAGTTGTTATGTAGATCGATAGAGCATGATTGAGTTGTTATGCAGATCAATAGAGCATGATTGAGTTGTTATGCAGATCGATAGAGCATGATTGAGTTGTTATGTAGATCGATAGAGCATGATTGAGTTGTTATGTAGATCGATAGAGCATGATTGAGTTATGCAGATCGATAGAGCATGATTGAGTTGTTATGCAGATCGATAGAGCATGATTGAGTTGTTATGCAGATCGATAGAGCATGATTGAGTTGTTATGTAGATCGATAGAGCATGATTGAGTTGTTATGCAGATCGATAGAGCATGATTGAGTTGTTATGCAGATCGATAGAGCATGATTGAGTTGTTATGCAGATCGATAGAGCATGATTGAGTTGTTATGTAGATCGATAGAGCATGATTGAGTTGTTATGTAGATCGATAGAGCATGATTGAGTTGTTATGTAGATCGATAGAGCATGATTGAGTTGTTATGCAGATCGATAGAGCATGATTGAGTTGTTATGCAGATCGATAGAGCATGATTGAGTTGTTATGCAGATCGATAGAGCATGATTGAGTTGTTATGCAGATCGATAGAGCATGATTGAGTTGTTATGCAGATCGATAGAGCATGATTGAGTTGTTATGCAGATCGATAGAGCATGATTGAGTTGTTATGCAGATCGATAGAGCATGATTGAGTTGTTATGCAGATCGATAGAGCATGATTGAGTTGTTATGCAGATCGATAGAGCATGATTGAGTTGTTATGCAGATCGATAGAGCTGATTGAGTTGTTATGCAGATCGATAGAGCATGATTGAGTTATGCAGATCGATAGAGCATGATTGAGTTGTTATGCAGATCGATAGAGCATGATTGAGTTGTTATGCAGATCGATAGAGCATGATTGAGTTGTTATGCAGATCGCATCCAGACAGTGTCTCACAATGTGTAAGTCAAAACCAACAAATGCACAACAATTATTAACAAGTATAAGGTGTTTCAGAAATTACACACCAACGAAATGCACTATATATTCACTTTTTTATTTTTCAACCCCTACATATGTTTCAACCCTTACAGGGCCATCTTCAGGGGGCTCGGTGAAGATAACATAAAAAATAAGATGTATTTATTTGCCGAAACACTCGTAGGGGTTGTAAATACATCTTATATATATATGCTTGTTAATACTTCTTGTGCGTTTTTTTGGTTTCGACTTGAACCCACGGTACAATGCACGGTACAACCCACGATACAATGCACGGTACAATGCACGGTACAACCCACGATACAATGCACGGTACAATGCACGGTACACACAACATAAAAAGATTGTCCCACAATGTTTATACGTCGCTCTAACTCCACGCAGCACAGTCCTTATTCCGAAGCTAACCGTTCCTCAGCTAGTCAATAGTTTCCCCAAATTTTATGGAACCCGAAGGTTCATTACTGTGTCCACTATAGCTCGCCACATGTCTGTATCCTGAGTCAGTTTAATCCATTCCACGCCTTCTCATCCTGTTTAACTATCCTATCTACGCCTAGGTCTTCCAAGTGGTCTCTTTCCTTGAGGTTTGTACACCAAAAGCCTGTAAGCGTTCTACTCTCTCCCCATGCGTGCCACATGCCCCACGCATCTCTTTGATTTCATCGACTCAATAATACTTAGTGAATAGTACAATCGTAAAGCGCGTCATTAAGTAATTTTCTCAAGTCTTTAACTTTCTCCGTCTCAAGCCCAAATATCTTCCTAAGCACCCCACTCTCTAACACCTTTAACTTTCTCCGTCTCAAGCCCAAATATCTTCCTAAGCACCCCACTCTCTAACACCTTTAACTTTCTCCGTCTCAAGCCCAAATATCTTCCTAAGCACCCCACTCTCTAACACCTTTAACTTTCTCCGTCTCAAGCCCAAATATCTTCCTAAGCACCCCACTCTCTAACACCTTTAACTTTCTCCGTCTCAAGCCCAAATATCTTCCTAAGCACCCCACTCTCTAACACCTTTAACTTTCTCCGTCTCAAGCCCAAATATCTTCCTAAGCATCCCACTCTCTAACACCTTTAACTTTCTCCGTCTCAAGCCCAAATATCTTCCTAAGCACCCCACTCTCTAACACCTTTAACTTTCTCCGTCTCAAGCCCAAATATCTTACTAAGCACCCCACTCTCTAACACCTTTAACTTTCTCCGTCTCAAGCCCAAATATCTTCCTAAGCACCCCACTCTCTAACACCTTTAACTTTCTCCGTCTCAAGCCCAAATATCTTACTAAGCACCCCACTCTCTAACACCTTTAACTTTCTCCGTCTCAAGCCCAAATATCTTCCTAAGCATCCCACTCTCTAACACCTTTAACTTTCTCCGTCTCAAGCCCAAATATCTTCCTAAGCACCCCACTCTCTAACACCTTTAACTTTCTCCGTCTCAAGCCCAAATATCTTCCTAAGCACCCCACTCTCTAACACCTTTAACTTTCTCCGTCTCAAGCCCAAATATCTTACTAAGCACCCCACTCTCTAACACCTTTAACTTTCTCCGTCTCAAGCCCAAATATCTTCCTAAGCACCCCACTCTCTAACACCTTTAACTTTCTCCGTCTCAAGCCCAAATATCTTCCTAAGCACCCCACTCTCTAACACCTTTAACTTTCTCCGTCTCAAGCCCAAATATCTTCCTAAGCACCCCACTCTCTAACACCTTTAACTTTCTCCGTCTCAAGCCCAAATATCTTCCTAAGCACCCCACTCTCTAACACGTTTAACTTTCTCCGTCTCAAGCCCAAATATCTTCCTAAGCACCCCACTCTCTAACACGTTTAACTTTCTCCGTCTCAAGCCCAAATATCTTCCTAAGCACCCCACTCTCTAACACGTTTAACTTTCTCCGTCTCAAGCCCAAATATCTTCCTAAGCACCCCACTCTCTAACACCTTTAACTTTCTCCGTCTCAAGCCCAAATATCTTCTAAGCATCCCACTCTCTAACACCTTTAACTTTCTCCGTCTCAAGCCCAAATATCTTCCTAAGCACCCCACTCTCTAACACTTTAACTTTCTCCGTCTCAAGCCCAAATATCTTCCTAAGCACCCCACTCTCTAACACGTTTAACTTTCTCCGTCTCAAGCCCAAATATCTTCCTAAGCACCCCACTCTCTAACACGTTTAACTTTCTCCGTCTCAAGCCCAAATATCTTCCTAAGCACCCCACTCTCTAACACCTTTAACTTTCTCCGTCTCAAGCCCAAATATCTTCCTAAGCACCCCACTCTCTAACACGTTTAACTTTCTCCGTCTCAAGCCCAAATATCTTCCTAAGCACCCCACTCTCTAACACGTTTAACTTTCTCCGTCTCAAGCCCAAATATCTTCCTAAGCACCCCACTCTCTAACACGTTTAACTTTCTCCGTCTCAAGCCCAAATATCTTCCTAAGCACCCCACTCTCTAACACGTTTAACTTTCTCCGTCTCAAGCCCAAATATCTTCCTAAGCACCCCACTCTCTAACACCTTTAACTTTCTCCGTCTCAAGCCCAAATATCTTACTAAGCATCCCACTCTCTAACACCTTTAACTTTCTCCGTCTCAAGCCCAAATATCTTCCTAAGCACCCCACTCTCTAACACGTTTAACTTTCTCCGTCTCAAGCCCAAATATCTTCCTAAGCACCCCACTCTCTAACACGTTTAACTTTCTCCGTCTCAAGCCCAAATATCTTCCTAAGCACCCCACTCTCTAACACGTTTAACTTTCTCCGTCTCAAGCCCAAATATCTTCCTAAGCACCCCACTCTCTAACACCTTTAACTTTCTCCGTCTCAAGCCCAAATATCTTCCTAAGCACCCCACTCTCTAACACCTTTAACTTTCTCCGTCTCAAGCCCAAATATCTTCCTAAGCACCCCACTCTCTAACACCTTTAACTTTCTCCATCTCAAGCCCAAATATCTTCCTAAGCACCCCACTCTCTAACACCTTTAACTTTCTCCGTCTCAAGCCCAAATATCTTCCTAAGCACCCCACTCTCTAACACCCTCGGTCTGTGTCCTTCCTTTAATGAGAAACCAAGTTTCACACCCATATAAAACCACAGGCAAATATATAGTTTTGTATATCTTAATTTAACAGCTGTGGCTGTTGTGAATGTTGGCAGCAGTGTGCAGTAAATGTCATAATAGTGTCGGCGTTCTTTATGTGCTTTATGTGCCGCAGTCAGCGACGCCAGTAAACGCACCTCAAGTGCGCGTTAGTTGATACTGTTAAC
This sequence comes from Reticulitermes speratus, assembly GCA_021186555.1. Lineage (NCBI taxonomy): Eukaryota > Metazoa > Arthropoda > Insecta > Blattodea > Rhinotermitidae > Reticulitermes > Reticulitermes speratus. The sequence goes on from JAJKFL010000042.1 coordinate 2,601,325, forward strand.
GAATTATCTTGGAAGGGAAGAAATATTCGCTTTGGAACTGATTTCGCTTGGGTGTTGCACTTATTTATGAACTGGGGTGTACATTCGTGTAGCCTTCGTGTGAAGAGTGGGCTAGTATGTAGTTCTGATGTCACACACTGACATGACAGTTACGATCTGAAGAGAAAGATTAGCCATTACCAACTGTAAATACAGGGTGTATTTTTTATCAGCAAAGCAGCTTTATCGTATAGAAAGACTGCATTCGACGGGACATCCCGTGACAGATGCCGTGCTCAAGGACAAGATAAAAGGAACACCCGTATAACCGCTTTAAATCGGAGTGGTTATTGTGTTTAAAACGTACATGAATACATCAGCATGCATTTTGCCCTGTTTTTGTTTTGTACGGTTCCCACAGTAAACACTATTAACCGACTGGTCTTCGTAACAGAGACGTAGTGTTTTCTGTGAGGTACGAACTGAATTTTTATATATTGTTATGAATTTCAATGTGCTATTCACGGTGGACACTGTGGCACGTTTTTCCCCCCTATTACCTCAGTCTTCCGCTGTCAGTATCATTCCACTAATGCTCCATAATCACCATCTCAGAACTTCTCTTATTAGAAGGACAAGCGGGCGAAGTCTGGGAACCTTCAAACCGAGCAGTGGTCTATCGGAAATGTGTGGAGTGTTTGACAAAAGTGTTTCGGAGTGATCGGCAGTAGGCGTATTAAAGGAACCGTGAACCAAAAGTTGTTTTGGACTATTCCTTCTTTCCTGTGCAAGTACAGTAGGCCCTCGATTTGACGGACAAAAGTTTCTGTCCAAAAGGAAAAATTTAGAACTTGTTCCTGTCGTAAATTTATTTTTATATTTGTAACAGCTGTTTTAGTGCCGTGTATAAATTACTCAATGTACATTATAACAACATTTTGATACACCCTTTACATTGTAAGTTCGTTATTAATATATGTTTGTAAAATACATTCGATTTAACGGACTTTCGGCAATAGCGGACACCTCTTCCCCCCAATTAGTCTGTTAAATCGAGGGCCTACTGTACTGATTGCTCCTAGTGACCATGTGTAGGGGCGACATGCACGATCAGGCTCCAGAGTTTCTGTATTCTCATTATTCCCAGAACTTTTTGATCGCACCACATGTAACCTCCATGTTTTATTAACAAGTTGTAATGTAACGCTACCCTTCGCTGCCGGCGAATCATTAGCCTGCTAAATAGAGCGCACGCATTACATTAATTATTGTAGTCATTGCTGCTGTTTGCGTCGAGTTTTGATTTTCAGTGCGAACATTCATGTGTGTGAAACTTGGTATGACTTAATGATATTGAAAACTGGCAGTCATCATTGTTAGCTGGCCCATGTGTTCGGATGTAGACATGTTACATTAACATACAGCGACACTGTCGTAGGTCAACACTTTGAAACCTGCTGGTTACTATATGTACCGCCAGCTTTAACATTCACAAACTCTAGTCTGCCCACGCAGTGTATTATGTGTTTGTGTGGATCTCAACACAGCGATTATTACTGACGCTTAGATTTGTACTAATGTTACTAGCTGTTTTTGTTTTGGTGGTTCTCAGAACAAACAGCGATTATTTCACTGTACACATTAACTGATGTTTGTTAACTGAGACGGAGTGTGTTTACTGCGCGTACGGACTGTATTTATGTTTTTGTGTGGATCTCAGAACAAACAGCGATTATTTCACTGTACAGCATTAACTGACTGGTTTGTATAACTGAGACGGAGTGTGTTTACTGCGCGGTACGGACTGTATTTATGTGTTTGTGTGGATCTCAGAACAAACAGCGATTATTTCACTGTACAACATTAACTGACTGGTTTGTATAACTAAGACGGAGTGTGTTTACTGCGCGGTACGGACTGTATTTATGTGTTTTGTGTGGATCTCAGAACAAACAGCGATTATTTCACTGTACAACATTAACTGACTGGTTTGTATAACTGAGACGGAGTGTGTTTACTGCGCGGTACGGACTGTATTTATGTGTTTTGTGTGATCTCAGAACAAACAGCGATTATTTCACTGTACAACATTAACTGACTGGTTTGTATAACTGAGACGGAGTGTGTTTACTGCGCGGTACGGACTGTATTTATGTGTTTTGTGTGGATCTCAGAACAAACAGCGATTATTTCACTGTACAACATTAACTGACTGGTTTGTATAACTGAGACGGTGAGTGATGTATTTTTTTAATCCCTTTTTATGACGTTGCGGGGTTTTACGCGGACTGTATTTATGTGTTTTGTGTGGATCTCAGAACAAACAGCGATTATTTCACTGTACAACATTAACTGACTGGTTTGTATAACTGAGACGGAGTGTGTTTACTGCGCGGTACGGACTGTATTTATGTGTTTTGTGTGGATCTCAGAACAAACAGCGATTATTTCACTGTACAACATTAACTGACTGGTTTGTATAACTGAGACGGAGTGTGTTTACTGCGCGGTACGGACTGTATTTATGTGTTTTGTGTGGATCTCAGAACAAACAGCGATTATTTCACTGTACAACATTAACTGACTGGTTTGTATAACTGAGACGGAGTGTGTTTACTGCGCGGTACGGACTGTATTTATGTGTTTTGTGTGGATCTCAGAACAAACAGCGATTATTTCACTGTACAACATTAACTGACTGGTTTGTATAACTGAGACGGAGTGTGTTTACTGCGCGGGTACGGACTGTATTTATGTGTTTTGTGTGGATCTCAGAACAAACAGCGATTATTTCACTGTACAACATTAACTGACTGGTTTGTATAACTGAGACGGAGTGTGTTTACTGCACGGTACGGACTGTATTTATGTGTTTTGTGTGGATCTCAGAACAAACAGCGATTATTTCACTGTACAAGCATTAACTGACTGGTTTGTATAACAGATACGGAGTGTGTTTACTGCGCGGTACGGACTGGTCTTTAAATGCAGTTAGGTTATCCTCAGTAGTTAAAGGTTTAAGGATAGAATGTAGCCTGAAAAATTGCCAGGAACTTTCTATCGCCGTGTTAGGGCGGCAACTTCTCCGGCACGGCCATAACGCGTGTAGTCTAGACAATGGCTTTAAGGAGGTACTGCAACAGCGCGGCCATGACAGTTAGAGCTACGTTGTACGCGCGTTTTCGCAACTTTTCGCTGCAAACTCTGATAAAACCATACACGTGGACTAACCTACGATGCCAATAGTTTGATACGGTCCATCCACTTGTGTTATATATAATATATATATATATATATATATATGTAATGCCATGTTCTATATACATATACATATAATACTACATAAAAACAAAACGTACAGCTGTAACACTAATATCATTAAGCACTCAGATCTCAATTGTTGTCACATTGTTCTGTTCATATACTGTGATATTAAAAAGAAAATATTAATACACTTTAGTAAATATGGCTACATGGGGCGTGTGGTCAACTCCACGCCCCGGCCGCTTTACCCCCGACAATGACCCGGTACCCATTGTACAGGAGGCTGGGTAGGCCCCAGGACCGGTCTGGACGGGTGCGGAAAATCTCGCCCCCACCGGAATTCGATCCCCGGACCGTCCAGCTCGTAGCAAGTCACTATACTCACTGAGCTATCCCGGCCCACCCAAAGCAGAGTTGTGACTACAACAGCACACACTGTAACACGCAGTAACTCAGTGTGTTTCGATTGGTACAATAAAGAGCGATTATTCGCCGTCCTCTCACCACGGAGGCGCGGGTTCGATCGAACGTCAGTCTGTGAGATTTATGCTGGACAAAGTGGCACTGGACAGCTGTTTGTCTGAGAGTACTTCTGTTTATCATTACAGCGGTGCTCCATAATCATGTGCGTCTTAAAAGTACTCTTTATCAGAAGGACAAGCGGGCGAAACTGGGAACAGTGCTGTTGCTTGTATCAGGGGTTACTGGAACACGCACTGACAAAAGTTGCTACCGCCTGCTTGCTGATACAGAGGGTAATTGTTGAAGGTAAGTGAGTTAAGCTCACGCAAGCTGCGGTAATTACGTATGAATTGCGACTAACAACCCACAGGTCATTCAGCGTCGTTATGTGACGCACGATGTAATTAATTGTTACGGGTTGCTGCATTATGATGACGGGGACTGCTGCAGCGTCGTGCGTCGCTGTCAGAAGTGCGTCGTACTGCGGCTGTGTCCTGTTTGTATGTCGTGTGTATGTCCTGTTTGTATGTCGTGTGTATGTCGTGTTTGTATGTCGTGTGTATGTCCTGTTTGTATGTCGTGTGTATGTCCTGTTTGTATGTCGTGTGTATGTCCTGTTTGTATGTCGTGTGTATGTCCTGTTTGTATGTCGTGTATATGTCGTGTTTGTATGTCGTGTGTATGTCCTGTTTGTATGTCGTGTGTATGTCCTTTTTGTATGTCGTGTGTATGTCCTGTTTGTATGTCGTGTGTATGTCCTGTTTGTATGTGTGTATGTCCTGTTTGTATGTCCGTGTTAGTCCGTTGTATGTCGTGTGTATGTCCTGTTTGTATGTCGTGTGTATGTCCTGTTTGTATGTCGTGTGTATGTCGTGTTTTGTATGTCGTGTGTATGTCGTGTTTGTATGTCGTGTGTATGTCCTGTTTGTATGTCGTGTGTATGTCGTGTTTGTATGTCGTGTGTATGTCCTGTTTGTATGTCGTGTGTATGTCCTGTTGTTTGTATGTCGTGTGTATGTCCTGTTTTTATGTCGTGTGT